>VZSE01012186.1:4682999-5039869 GCA_013398275.1 Promerops cafer
GTAACCCCTGTGCCGGGGGGCCGGCGGGGGGCAGGGGGGTCCCCGCTGGCGAGGGAGGGCAGACGAGGGGGCCCCCATTCCAGCGGGTACCCAGCGAGGGGTGCTCGGTGCAGGGGCAGAGCCGAAGTGCGCCGTGCCCGGCGGGACGAGCGGCGGGGCAGGGACGGGGTCCGGCAGGACGGGGGTCACCGCTGGCAGAGGCTGGGGACACGGCGGGACTGTCCCGGCCGGGGTCGCGGCTGGCGGCGTGTGCGGACCGGGCTGCGGCGCTTGTGCCGCTCGCAAAAAGTATCTTTAACTCTCCTTTTCCAGGCTTTGTTGTGCAGCCATTGTAATCGTTCTCTTCCTTCACCCGGCCCGTTCTGCTCGTCAGTCTTTATTGTTCCCTGGTCTTTAAATAGGCTGGATGAGGTCTGGGTGCAGGAAGGAGTTTTGGGGATTAGTTCTGAGATGCAGCCATTAGAAAGGGGGACGTAGCTGTAGGTTGTAATTAACTTGTCAGTTTCCTCTTCTCCCTGTTCTCATAGAATTTAGGCCAAGCTCTGTTTTTAGCAGGTACTGTTCAGGACTTTTCGCCTCCGTATGAAAAGTGCGATGTTAACTTAAGAACTCCAGGAGTCTTGGCTCGACTCCTTTGTATAATTCAGGAGACGCAAGGTGCACATCTTTTTCAGCTTTGTATGGCAAAGGGCTCTTCAGCTTGGCTGTTCTGAGTGTTAATGAAACTGATGCTGTCTTGGACCTGCTGTGAAATCTGCATCAGAAATACTCCCCTTACTCATTTAAATATGCCTCATACATTTGAATAGAATGCCACAGAGGAGTTTTCCTTATTCTTTCCCCAGTGAGCTACACATAGAGATAATGCTAATGAATAACCTTTAGGGCACTCTTCCCACTTCTCTGATTTCATGGTAGAGCTTGTTCTGCAGTCCTCTTTAATACTACAATATGCTGCAGAGTGTTGATAGTAAAAAAATTTTGTGTAGTAACTTGGGTTAAATGCTATCCCAAATGCACTTCTTTGATGCTATGATTTTCAAAATTGTGCTTCTAAACATTTTCTTTCACTTTTAAAGTTCAAAAAATTGTAGTGAGGTGCCAGCACAAATTAGCATGCTGCTCTGCTTCATAGAAGCAAGACTGCTTCAAGTGAGCCAATGACACTTGGTGTCAAAAATGAATTAAAGTGACTTTGCCCCAGCCAGCTTTTTATTATTATTATTACTTTAGAGAATTTCTTCTGCTCTTCTGTAAAAGACTCACAAAACTGAATGTCATCTGAGGCCGTAGTTCAACTGTACCTGATCTGTAGCAGTAATAGCGGCTTGGAGACTTCTGCAGTTCGTGGTATCATTGGCACAACTTCTGGTGATGTATGAAGCAGCTCAGCAAATGTACCCAGCCAGAAGGAAAGGGTTATGCCCAGATTCCCTGATCTAGTTTGCAGTGGAGTCCCCCAAACGCCAGCAGAGCATGTCTGTGGAGCGATGATGAGCACGGGGATCGTCTCAGGCAGCCGTGGGGGCAAAGCAGGGAAGGGAGCACGAGCAGCTGGTATGGCTGCTGGGGCAGCACGGGACACTACTGCGGGAAGGGTTCTTCTGCTGGCACATGACCTGTCTAGAGGCACAGTGGGATTGGGCCTACAAAGAAAAGCCTTGCCTTTTCCTGCTGAATTCCAGGCCAGGTTGGATGGGCATTGAGCAGCCTGGTCTAGTGGGAGGTGTCCCTGCCCATGGCAGGGGTGTTGGAATGGGATGGTCTTTGAGGTCCCTAGCAACGCAAATTGTTCTATGACTTCTAGTCACAAGTGTGGTTTTTTCTTTGTTTTGTTTTCCAACAGGCTGAGAAAAATGCTGGAGTTCTTAAAAAAAAAAAAAAAAATCAACAAGCTATCTCATGTTGAATGTATCTCAGTGTAATACGATATTTGTATGTGTTTCTTTGACAATGGCGATCCAGCCCAGGTTGTCTGGATCTGAAGGTATCATTGAAGTTACCTCCAGGGCTGTGTGTTCTTGGTGTGGTCCAGCTGCTAGAAAGGGATAATTAATCAACACAGCGAAGAAAGTGTTGGTAGAGATTCCAAAGGAATCTGCAGTGTGTTCTGCTGGGAGTTTCTGCTAGCACTACTCTATCACCTCCACAAACACCACAAGCAAAGCTGTCAGAAATGCTCATGTTTTTCGTGTTTGTTGGGTTGCTGAAATAGTTGTGATGCCTAGTATATGGCTTTTTTTTTTTCCTTTACTCTTTTAGATGATATGTCTGTGCTGGCAAAACTTTCTGTGAAACTGCACTATGGCAAAAATGGAACAATTACGAAGTGTTTTAAGAATAGCAGCCTCAGAACATATTCAGTGTTTGGCTGTTTCACTGTATCAATAGTGCAAAACTTTTCTAATGGCTCTTAATAGCTTATCAGAGTTGATTTTGACAGCCTGGGGCTGGGTTCACAGGGATGGATGCTTTTATCACAGATCTGGCATAGTGTTTATGGGTGTCAGTGTGGGTGGGAGGTAAAAGCTTAAATAGATGGGGCAACGTATGTTCTGCCTTCCTTTCAAGGTTCTCTACTTTCAGGTCTTTTTAATTCTCACAGCTGTATTGCATTGTCAGAGTACTGACTGGAAACATTTTTATGGTTTTCTTTTTAACTATTTGTGATACAATAGGTTTATTAAAATTGTGAGATTAGAGCTTTGTGGATAAATTAGAAACACTGCTGTGGAAGAAACTCTTCTCAGTATATTGGCTAGCCCTAAGCCAAGTGTCTTTGAAAAGCTACAAAGTAATTAAACAGTGTTAGATTGTAGTCTCTGGGAGCAAAGGCGTGCTGTCAGTGGGCATTCAGGGGAATTGAAAAATTTTCCGGTTTTATCTGAGTTGTTATGAATTATGATTTTAAAATTATTTTAATAAAGCTTTGTCTCTGGGGGCTTTACACAGTAGGAGGTGTTTTGGGGTGAAAGTGTGCCTATGCCATGTAGTGCAGACAGCCTGTATCCTGTATCAGGAGGCTCTGACAAGGGAACCAGGCTATAAGTGCATTGGGGTGGGAGATACAGGGAACTGGAATGTGTGACTTGGTATTGGTGACAGAAGTGTTTCAGAAGTGCATTTCCTGAAGATATCTTTTGGATTTTGAGGTAGGAAAGGATCTGTTTGAACCCAGGAGGAGCTTGCAACTTCAACAAAATTTAAACCTGGCTCCTTTAGTTGGCTTGTGTATTTCAGAAGACTAACTAAGAAAATTTGGGTGATTTTCCATGTTCAGTGTCCTGTAATGAATTTGATGTCTTTGATGCCTGTTCTGAGAAGCTGTTTTCAAGTGAGTTGGCTGTACTACTTTTTGAAGAATACCCCAGCTGCTGATTTATATTATTGATGTTTTTGCTTTAAACTTGCTGTAGGAAATAGATAATTTGATTTCTTTTTGTGGAAACAGTGCTTTGTTAATACTAATGACAATGGTCATGTGATTCCTTGGGGCTTTTGTTTTACCTTCTTTGTGACTGATGCAGCTGCTTGGTGGTGTGTTCTGTAGTTGTGAGATGTGAGGTTTTTTTGGCAATGCCAGCTATTCTGCTTGGTTTCTTTAATGTGAAATATTTAAAATATGAACAAACTTATGTACAGGAGAAAGTACAAATGAAAATAGCTTGTGAATGGAAGTTTTGCTTTTAAGTAAGTTCTTAGAGCTTTTGCCCTGACTTGTAGCTGCTTAAATTTTGGGGAAAACTTCAGACCTTTCTCCATTTCCTTATTAAAGAGCATCAATCTTACCAGGTGCCCCATGCCTGCTTGAATTGTCACACTGCACATTTTGCTCTCCGTTTTCAAGGGCCCCTTCTTTGGAGGGTGCCCAGACAGTGATGCACATGGAAGGCCACTGACAGAGCAAAACTGCTGCTGTTCTCTGTGCAGGTGTGGATGGGACCAGAGCAGAACTGGTGGTCACTAGGCAAAGCAGCAGGACTATTTACCTGTGATGTCAGACACTTGCTTTGGCTCCTGCCTCCTGGCTTATGGACTTGTTTGTCCTGCCTCTCAGAAGTCTCTTTATTTGCCTGAAGTGGGAGGTGTAAGCTGCTTTAGGACAGAGGTCCTGTCTAAGCTGTTCCACCTCGCAGGAAGAAGAACAGTTGGCACAAAGCTTATGGGAATGTGTTGCGTGGATCTCGTGGTTAAAACTAGGGATGGGGTGATTTGAGTGCCTGTCCTTGCTCCGAGGACTTAAAAGTATGTGTTCTAACAACTATTGCAGTACTCAGCTACTCATCATGTGAGTCCTGTTATGAGTGTTAATTTCCATCTTTGCAGGGCAGTGGGGGAAGAACTTTGTTCCTTTTTTCTTGGTGAGGAAAATAAACTCATTTTATCAGTCTGTTATTCAGAAATCGCAGACCAGGATTTAGCATCATGACAAGTGAAAACCATGGTGCATGGTAAATGAGCCTAATTCACACCATAGCCATCTGGTCAAGTACAAATTGTTATGAGGAAGGTGAGGTGCCATGTAATAAAAAAATTCAGCAGAATGAGTGTGAGTGATTATGATTAAATATTAGACAGAATCTTACAGGCTGAAATAAGCGAGGAAATGTGAGTTTCAACCCAGTTCCGTTTTCCTGGTTGTTCTTTGGGATCTCCATGTGAGTGGTGTGTTCTAGTTTAAGTTGAATGTGTTCCACGTGCATTTAATTTAGTATTGTGGGAACTTTGATTCCTTTGAATAACTGACCTTATCTGATAATGCTAATAGGAGCAGCAGTATGTTAAGATCATGATCTGAAATACCCAGCACATTTTTACTGTACTGGCTTTCTAAAGTTGAAGCTCTGGTTCTGTCATATATGATTGCAGTATGGTTTTTACATTTTAACATAATTATGTAAGAAAAAATTGCAAAATATTTCTTTTAAATTTCAAACTTTTTCATAAGCTTGTTAGGGATTGAAAATTAAGCAGAAGATTAGCCCTCAGACAGTAAAATCTGATGCCATAGGCTTTGGGGACAGTTTGGTGCTGCAGGTGCCACATCAGATGTGTCTCTGGGTGGTCCTGCCTTGTGCCCTGATCTCCTGGTGCAGCTCCATTGGCAGAGCCAATGCTTGAGTGATTGCAGGGTGATTTCTTTCATGCTGCTTAGCTCATGGGAAACTTACCCACTCAGTAATGTTTTTATCAGTTTGCTAGTTCACCCTGTGGCTACACCTTGCTATTGCTCTTGCAGGTAGAGGCAGGATTCGTGTCAGGAGGTGAGTGGAGGGAAAGCAGCACGGCTTCTCCCAGCAGATGCTGGGGATGAAGCATCAAACTCAGCTCAGCAGGACCAGGGCATTGCTCCCACTTCAAACTTGTCATGTTTCCAGATGCCTTTAAAGAGCTCTTCCTGGGATTGCTGTTCTCCAATTAGCTTTCCATCTGTGAGGAAGCTGAGTGATCTATGTAACGCTTAAATTCATTTTTCAGGTAAATATTAATATTGAAGCAGAAATTCTACACTACATTAAGGAAGGGGAAAACTTTTTCTCAGTTCTGGAGGATACAAACACTGCCCTGCATCCTGCTGACAGATACCTGGCTCTTGAAGGGAGCCAAGAGGGAGAAATGGGTTGCTCTTCTGCCTTGTCAACTTTTGGCTTCTCAGTGCCTGACTCTCAACCAGTTTCAGTGTTACAAAACACATGGTTCTGGGCAAGTTTATGGCTGCCCACAGTTTTTGAATAGAACTGGGGAAGTGAGTAGCACATCCGTTATATAAAGAAAGCTGCGAGCGACACTAGAATCCTACAGACGTGGGCATGTGTTCTGTATATATATTTCTTTTTTTTTTTAGAAGCTGATTATCTGGCACTATGGTGCCAGAATTGTAGAAGACTTGTGTTAATAGTTTATGCCTACCACCCCCCCAATCATCTTTCAGCTCTGTGTTAGTGAGTAACTTTTTAAGTAGTAGCAACTACAAGTTACAAAATACATGTGAGGTTGTATTGCTGACACTTATTAACAACTGTATTGCTTATGTTGGAAGCTTTTAACAGTAACAATGTTACCAGTTTTGCTCTCTTCAGTGTTGAACTTACAGCAATGGTTTTACCATTAGAAATTCAATCTGGACTCTTGTGTTTGCTGTTCTAAGTAAATCTTGTTTTTATACAGTGGAATTAAAGTATTTCCACCAGGGTGTATGTTCTATAAGACATATAAACAAAAGGCTTTTCAAGCTTACATATTGAAGCTGGAAATTAGGAATTAAACACTTAAACTACAAAGGAATTGAAGGATAAATCTAGATAAGTCAGCAATATTGAATTTACCAGATTGCTTGAGCTGCCTTACGCTGCTCCGTTGCAAATGGCTCTGCAAATCTGCCCAGTCTCTTGTGGTTGCTCACATTTGTTGTGGGGAAGTAAATGTGCCAGCATTCATTGTCTCTGCTCCTTATTAGGCTTGGGCACTACCAAACATTGTCATCTGTTATGATAAAAGCACTGTTATGGGGAGTTATGGGGAGTTTGGTGATCCACATGAGGCTCGCTACCATATTTTACCTGAGTCTGAGAATTTTGTCCTTAATGTCCAGAGTTCTGTTATTTAAAGGACAAGAGTAATGAGATGATTGTTATCACCTGTCTTGGGGTTGGCAGAAGTGTTGTTAACTCATCACTTATCTCAGTGATGTTGGTGGTATCACTTGCTACAAGAGAGCCTGGCCTGTATCTTTGCTAATCTTTTTCAGGAATGGTTTAGTACCTTGTCTTAATGTAAATTTTGATATGTGGAGGAGTTTGCTGTGAGGCTCTGAATAAACCATGGTACAACCTCCCTAGCACTTCCCTTTAGCAAGAAGGTAGGGACTCTGAGATTTTGTGTTCCTACTGCAATTCCTTATCTGTTTTTCGTAGTGTTCTAGCTGGTGTATCTACCTGATGATAATCAAAAGCCACAGTGATGCACCAAGGCCTTTTTATGATAGTGCCTCCCACGTGCAGAACAAAAAGGCAGTTTCTGTTCCCTTCCCAAATCTTGCTATGCTGCTGTAGTCTTTCCTCCACTGGTTATTTTTCTGGTGTTTGGTGGCACTGGGTGGGGTTGGGTAGGACTGTATAAAGGAACAGTTATCATTGTTGGTAACACCGTAGTAAGCAAGTAGTCTAGCCTGTGGTGGTAACATTTCCCTCTTTCTTGTAGCCTTAAGGCCATGTGGCGGACTTCACCAGAATGTCTTGCCTTCCTCCAAGGGCAGGGGTTTGTGTGAAGTGTTATTGTAGGTGCTTGCATGGCTGTCCTGGCTCATGGAGCTCCAAGTTATGTCTTTCCTGAGAGAAAGGGCTGAGCAGATGTATGCTGGACTTACCCTCCTCTTAAAATTGATTTCTTTGGTGATGATGAGTGTGCCAAATGCCCTGGCTTCTTTTGGGATCACAGCAGGGATTTCTTGTCTGCTGCTGGCTATCATTCCTAGTTTGTAGGAGCAGAAAATATTTCAGTTAAGGGGGTTGTAAACTTTACCTCTGGCAGCTTAGACATTTATGTGAGCTCTTCTGCAGAATGTCAACCAAAATAAGCTGGAGTGGTTTAAACAGCCTAAATAATCACTCTTAGTATTGGTTGATCCTGAGTAAATAGGTTAGAAAGTACTTAAGAGCAGCTCAGTTGGAGCCTTATGGCAGAGAGCAGGGACAAGCAGCCAAGGGTGCTGAGCTCTTCCATGGCACAGCTGTCCCTAGAGGAGGAGATCCAAACCTAGGGCAGAGCTTCACAAGCTAAAGGGCTGCTTGGAGGCAGAAGTGTGGCTTCTCCCTGCAAATAACCCTGTGATTACAGCTGAAATACGAACATCCCGCTTCATCATCCTCTGGGGAATGAGTGTATTTTCTGGTCAGGCTGTAATGATCTGCTGGTGTGGGGTGACAGAAGGGATTAAATGTAGACATATTTCATGTGGAAGCAGGGGATGGCAGTGCTGGCACCCTTCTGGTGGTGCCAGGTACCAGGGCACGTGGTGTGGGGCTGCTGTGCAGCAGTGTCATGTCTTCCCCATGTGTGTACAGACAAGTCCATGTTTTTGTTGTAACCAGCTCCCACTACTAGTTCAGATTGTTTATTCATTTCTAAAATTAATGGTAGGAGGGAGTTGGGCTGGAAAACGTGAATGTGCAAGGTAAGAGGTTGCATGACAGCACTTCATGGTCCTAAACAAGGAGTCAGGAGTAAATAATGGCAGAAAAAGAAATGGGAGGAGGAAAAAATGAATGGGTCAGAGGAGAAAATGCTAACTTTGTATTGACTTTATTGTTTCAGTGCCGTCCCAGATGTGTCTAACAAGTCTGACATTGTTTGAGATTTTCATTACTAAGAGCCTTTGACAAGGCCCTGAGTGTAATGCTCGTGTGTGTCACTGGAGCAGCCTGGCACGGCTCTGCTGCCCTGCAGGTTGGGCAAAATGTGCTCATAGGGCATGGGGGGGAGCTGGATCTTACTCCTGGTTTTAGAGGGACTAAGAAACCACCAGCAACTGCTTTCTAATGTCATGTTTTTCTGGCCTTCTTCACCAAAGCAAACTGTGTAAGAGGCTTCTTGGTGAGTTGTGTGTGTGATTGCTGACACAATGGTATTTTATTTCTGGAACTTGAGTCATTCTGATTGTTGGCATCCATAGGTGTCCGTTTATAAAAGCAAAATAATTTGGCACATTTTGAGGAGTATCAAAAGTTTCATGAAATAAGACTGCCATAGCTGCTTATCTTCAGGTAACTTTGTTTTGGTTAAGTGTAAGTGTCCTGTAGTGCTTCTGATCCATTATTATTGGTTAACCTGTACTTATGTGATTTTGTTGTTAATACTGCTTTATTGTTTTAACTGGATGAATAATTTGATTGGCAAGGGATTGTAATAGAAAAAAATACTGTTCATTCATTGAATTACAGAAGTGACCCTCACTTTCTGGTGCTAACAGTGTGAGAATATGGGTTGCCAAGTGCAATGTTTTAGTTTTTTTCTTTTCTGAGAGGAAATGCAGAGGAAATCCAGCAGCGTTATTGCCAGCATTTCTTCACTCTGCTTTAAGTTAGAATGAATTAAAAAAAAATTAATGCCAGTGCTAATAACAGCACTGCTGATTGCTCCTTGTGTTTTGGGGTAACTGTCTGCTGTCTTCCTTTCAAATTGGTTGTGATATATTTTCAGCATTAAAAAGAAATGCAGTGTCACCTCCTAAATCCCTCTGTCCCATTGTTCATGGCTGTAAGGTGACTTTTCACTGTAACTTTGTGCTATTTCAGCTCTGCTGTGACTGGTGCCCTCTGTGCAAGCCCAGCCAGAGCTTCCTGCTGTGGTAACAGCTGCTGGGGGCAATTTGTGAGAAGGGGGCTTGGCTTGGGATCATGGTGCAAGGTATTACTTCTGTTAGGACTTGTGTACCTCCTGTGGCTCGTATGCCTTTAGTGATTGACATGAAATGGTGGCTGTGATTCTGAGACAGTGACTGCCCGAGTAGCTTCAAAGCAAAAATTACATCTGACTGTTTTTCTTCTGCGCTACTGTGGAGAAAGGTTTTTATGTGGAGCTGCGATCTTGTGGGATTCTGTATGAAATATTCCATACACATGGAAAAGAGCAGGATGCCACAGATTTTTAGTGAGTTATGTGAACTTTCCCTTCAGGCAAGAAGTGGGGCTATCCAATTTTCCACTCACACTAGAGACAGAGCTCAAAGGGCTGCAGAAGCCAATAGTTAACTCTGTTGGAGATGCTCTACCCTGCAGTTCTTTAAAATAACATCTACAGTGGATAATAGTGTGCAAACGTGTGTGACAATTTTTTTCTCTTCCCAAACCTTGTTCTAGATGTCAAAATTAACCTGGACTACTTGGGAATGGCGAAACATAGCCCTGGGATCCTGCCATGAACAGTAAGAAAGTTGAGATACTTTGTGTATGCAAATAATTTTCTTTTAGCGCCTAAACCCCAGTGAAACCGTTGCTGTTCAATTAACACATCCGGGTGACACATTGTGTGCCTCGGTGAGGAGGTGCTCCCAGCCTTCCAGACAGTAAAGAGGCAGCACAGTAGGTCAGAGGGGTGGATCAGCAGGGGAGCATCCTCTGGGAAACTCTAGTGGGGAAGTCTCTGCAGTCAGTATGGCATTGGAGGTGGGAAGCTGCTATGGGTGGCGCATTTGGAAATTATTGGGGTGGTAGCTGAAGGATGCTTCCCTGTAATGTGTAATTATATTGTGAGACTCCGTTGTTACCCAGTGTATAATTATATCAAGACTCCATTGTCATGGGATATCTTGAGTGCAAATTAGATTGAAATGTGATTAGACAAATTAGTGGAAGAAAAAAGTGAGTTTTGAAGTGCTTAAGGCTGAATTCCAGATGCAGTTTGTGGGAGGAAGTCCCTAAAACCCTGGCAGAGGGAAGCTGCCAGAAGGCAGTGTCCTTTCACTGTCCCTGCTCCTCAATCGAGTGCTGTCAGACAGGTAGCCTGGCTGATTAGGTCTTCAGTCTGAGCTTTCCTGTCTGACTTTTGGTGTGGTGCTTTTCTTATATGAAACTTAGTGTGTAACAGAGGTTGATTAAACAGTTCATGCAGCCAAGAAAGCAAGATAGATTTAAATATATTCTTCAGTGTTGATCAAAATATTCAGGTATTTTTGTGGTGTTGGTAGCCTGAGACTTCCTAGTTTGAAGGATATGTAAATATTCATGTATGTACATGCTCTGTATTCTTTACAGATGTTGCAGTAGACATCCTTAAATGAACACATTGAAAATTATTCTGATTAATTTCCCTGGTACAAAATAGATGACTTGAGACACTGTGTGGGTCTCATTTGTAAAGTGTCAAGAGTGTCTGTGGAGAACTTACACCATTTGTCAGCCTTCACTGGGGCTGAAATTAGAAGGCTTTTGTATTGTTACATATAATAACTAGCATATAGTCCATTGAAAATGTACATCTCTTGAAAACTGCTGTAATCTAAACTCTTCACAGCAGTGTAAATACTTAACATGCAAATGTTCAAATGAAAAATTATATTCTTTTCTTTTGTAGGATTCTGACCATGTCATGTTTAATTCTTCTGTGGGAGCAGTTTTTTCCCAAGGGCTTTCCAAACCCGGTTTATATACTTGAGATGTTAGGCACTGCTAATATCTTGAAAATATCAGGACTCTCTTTTCATGAACCAACTATAATTGTTAAATTCTTGTAGATCAAATCACAGAGCCTTATGTTCTTTATTAGGAGAGCTGATAAAGATACAGGAAGCTTAGTGCTTTGTACAAAGTAGGGTATGTAACTCAAGCAGATTCTGCTAAGACTGATTACTTTTGGCTCTCTGAGAAGTTTATTCAGCTTACCTGAAAAAGATAAATGTATATATTTGTACAATATTGAATAGCTTTGAAATCTTTCCAGAATGCAGCTAAAGCTTCGGTTTACTTTTTCTGATCGTAGATTTTTCTGAGCTAACAATTTAAGTTGTGCTGCTCAGAGGTAAAACATCCCTTCATTTTGAACTGTCTTATTTAGCAAATTCACTGTTTGAGAGGTTGGGACATCTAGAATGATCCTGGGTTTTTTTGTTTCCTGCCAGTCAGTTATCTAAAGGTTGTAAGGCTTCTCTTCTGGCTTTTCTTTCAAGGGGGTTATTGGAGCCAAAAAAGCTGGACTGTTGCTGTACTGGTGTTCAAGGTCCTTGTGCTTGGGAGGTTCTAGATGTCCATTTCTAGCACAAGTATAATCAGAAATCCAAATCAGAAATCCATTGTCACAGGTAGGGGCCTGCTCTGCGTTGCAGCTGTAGGAGCAGCAGTAGGAGGACAGCAGCATTTTGGGCAGCTGCTATTGACAGACCATCTGGGTGCTGTGCACAGCTCTGAGCAATGCTTGGAGCTGCAGCTGGGGATCACAAGAGGGTGCAGATGTTTGAGCCAAGGGCAGAAGAGACAGAGCAGTGCTGCTGTCCAGGAACAGAGCTGATGGGAACCCAGGCGACTCACTAACCTGTCAGGTCATTGTGGCTCTGGCAGGGAGCTGGCTTGTCTCACACTTCCTTTCCTGTGTTTTGGGGCACTGGTCCCTGCTGCATCCTTGTCCCCTCCCTGTGCTGGCATCTCAGACTCACTGTCACTGCAGTGTGTCATCTGCAGCCTATTCCCTGTCCCCCTGTGTTTGGTCCCAGGCTGGGATTGCTGTGTGGGGAGATGATCTCGTTAGGGCTCAAGGGAATGGGGGAGAAGTCCATCCATTCCTTGGGACTGGAGTATGCTATGCTGTAATTGCTGAAGCTCCTGGTGTTGAGAGTGTAATATAAGGGCGTCCAACCTAGGTCTGTTAGGCTTAGCCCAGCTATTCAATATAACACAGCATTTTCTTCTTGCCTATGGTGCCATTTTAAACTGCAGGTGTTTTACTTAGGTGTGATTTATACGTGGTGTATTAATGACTCCATCTGCTTCAGGGAACTGTTTTCTCTTTCTGTGAGTGAAATACTATACCAAGAAGCTTGAGGTTTTTAATACTTGAAGTATTACTGAAGACTTCTAAGCTTGTGTAAGCATGCTGGAGCTTGTTTTATTTTGTGTTCCTAAAATAGGTTGAATAAAATTTTTATCAAACATATTTTTAAAGTACATTAATGGAGGCCATTCTGTAACTGCAGTTGACAAGCATGGTAGCCCTGCTTTTGGTGGATAAGACTTCTTCACAATTGCTGAATTTCCATTAGGATAAGATCTGTTCTCCTACCTAGAGTTGTATTTTGACTGTTGGCTTCCTTTATGACAGTGAGTTTTTCAAATAGCAGGACTTTGGTTGACTAAAGCTAATTGGTAGCTTCACTTGTATTTTCTCTAGTCTATAATATGGGGTTTCTTTTGAGTCTGGACTCTATTTTTATGGAAAGTGTTTAAGTACTTATATACTTCTGGTTTGTGGGTGGAAGTTAGTAAATTATTCTACTTGGTAATGATTATCAAGTGATAGTTGATATAGGTTAATGCTGCTCTTGAGTAATGCAACTCTGATGCCTGTTATAAAAACTGGGAGGCTGTGCTATTCTCCAGAAAAATGTACAAAGTTCACTATAAAACTGCCTATATCAGGCTGGTCTGCATCTGATTTCTAAGATGATAATACTTTTTTAGGCATGTATTCTCTGTATTTAGAGAGAGATCTCTTATTATTACTTATTTAGAGATTAAAGCCATTTCTTTTAAGAGCATAGTTCAATGTCAGATTTAATCACTTGCTGCTGGAAGGGACAGTGCTGCTTCCTTCTCCCTTTGCCCAGTGGGTGCCAGGGATTTGGGGCTGCTGCCCGGAGAGTGGCATCTCCCTGTCCCTCTGCTGGGAGGCAGCCCTGGCTGTGCTGGCACTGCTTGGCCCCTGACAGCTGTTTGCTCTTGGCTTGTGCAGCTGGGTGGCTTGGTCCAGCACAAGGTAGGCAAGTGGTAGCTGGGTGAAACTGAGTTAGATGGGGCTGTGGCCCTCAGTAGTGTTCCCAAGCGAGAATTCAGCCTCTTGCTCTCTTGGATTTCACAAGCACTCTGATTTTCAGCAGTTGTGTTTTGTTAGTTTTTGGTTCAGGTTGTCTGCTGTGCTGGAGGAAGGACTGTGTTACCACTGTAGGTCGGGCTCAATCCCAGCATCTGCTTTGTGATTGCTGAGAATCATTTAAAACCAGCTCCCCTGCTGTAGGAATGATGTTTGCTGAAGTCTGGCCTCTGACCTGACGAATGTTTCTCATGTCCCCTGGATGCTCACGTTTGCCCCTGAGGATGTGTGAGCTTGTTCATTTAGTGACTTCTAGGCTGTGCCCTGCACACTTTGTCTCTCCTTGGCATGTTTTGTGTCACTAATTTGCCCTTGTTTCTGAAGAGCTGGCTGTAACTGATACAAGTAACCTACATAAGCAGTGTGCACTATCAACCCTGAATAATCTAGAGCTTCCTGACAGATGAATTACAGGCATAAAAATAAGTTTCACTGGGCATCCGCCACATGAGTTGCATTCAGTGGCATATGACAATGCATGTAGTGTGTTTGCTTTATGGAGTTGGAATTAGAAGTAGTTTAACTTCTCAGGAATGCTCAACAATTTTGCATGGGTCTCAACCACACCTCTTTTAAACTGTCTTCCTATATTCAGGCTGAAGATGGTTAGAACAAATGTAATGGTTTATATAGGAAATGAATCCTTATTCATTAATATACGTACTTCTTTTTGCATTTCTGAAAGAATGATGGCAAAATATAACAGCAGCTACAAGAGCAAATCCTGCAAACCAGAGACCTCAGGACCTTACACAGTAGTGAGAAATTCAGCTTCTGGCAGGGGGATGCAAGTTAGTGCTGGTGATCAGATTTCTCCTTTCTGAGGCAGAGGTATAAGCAGAAGTGTGAATTTCTGATATTTATATGCTGGGAATGTAGAATCAACCCTGAGGGTGATAGAAGCTCTATTGTTAAAGATGCAAGTTAACTAAAATTTTTCTAAGTATGAAACATTCTATTTTAACATAGAATTTTTTTGATTCCTTCATACTGTTGTGTAATGTGGTCTCATTAGAGAAGCCTGTGTAATGTCCACAGGTTGTTAAAACAAGGACTGAGAGTTAAGCATCCACCCTAATTGCAGTAACCACACTCCAAGTCACACAGGACTTCAAAGATAACGGAGTGATGATGGTAGGAGAACAGCTCCGGTGATGTGGCACTTTCTGGATGCTGCTTTTGTGATGGAGGATGGATAAAACCCATCCCATTTACTGAGCAGACTTCTTTAAAAGAGGAGAACCTAAAGTTTATTTGAAACCAGAGGATGTCCTGAGGTGTAGCAACATCAAGAGTAAAGAACCACTTTATTCTGCCAGCTGCTGTAGTTTCAGTGGGAGGGAGTGGGCAAGTTAGGTGCTATTAAACAATTCTGTTTGATGCTGTCTCAGTTGTGGCATGTTTAAAGTATTGCAAAGCACACACTGAATTTATAATTCATGCTTACAAATACTGTGTGCTATTTCCTTCCACTAAATGTCTAAGTCTGCTTCAGCAAAATAACGTTAGACAGGCTCTTAAATTAGGAGAGCTTGTGTCTACTTTCTGAAGTCAAACTTTTATGTCATGGTACAGAGCAGTTGAAGGAGAGAGGATGATTTGCAGAAGCTTTTATTTTCTGTTGTGTATAAACTGCCACTGTGACCTTATCTAAAAATTTCCTTCTGTATCTTAAAAGTATTGACTAAGAAAAAGAAGAAAATTTCTTCTTTGGGCTGTGAATTAATAGCAAATTGCTTTAAAGAAATACCCAATGCATACAGCTACTAAGTTTTTATTATTCAGTTGTGTTTATAAATGTAAAATATATAAAAGACCAAATATCTGAAGTGTGACTCTTTTCAGGGGTATTGTATCGTTTATATTTTGCAATGTTTGCTAATAAATAAGTGTCAGCAAATAGAAATGTTACAACTTTTTCACTGTCCCTTCAAGTGGAGGTATGATTTCACAAGCCAAAATATAGTCTGTAGTCTTTCATTTTGGTTAAAGGCTATAAGATACCATATTCCTGAGACATAAAAAAAAAAAAAGAACTAGGAGTTTGTTTATCAACTGTATTAGATCTTAGAAATGGAAGTCATTAAGATTTTGGCCTCTTCTATACAAATTAATGTGATTACGTCTTGCTTATAAATAATTTGAGTTGTTTCTCTCTCTCTCTCAAAAGGTGGCTTTAATGAGTCACAGCTTCCATTTTAGTAAATTGTTCATGGGATAGGCAGGCTCAGGAACAACTGGGTTAAACCAAGAGATTATTTGAAAAATCTAGGGCATGTGCTCTCTGTTCACTTGATTAGTTTTCATAATTCATCCTTGTTTCCACAGCAAAGAGCAGCCTAATGCATGCAAACAGGAAGCACTTTCCTTGCTTTTGTGCTCCTTCATCTCTGTAGTTTTACCAGAGAAAGTAAGTGAAATGGGGAAACAGACTGTGTGTGAATGTTTGGAACAAATCTTGGTTTGTCTTGTGAAAATCCTTGGGATCAGAGAGCCAGGTGCTATTTGGGGATGTCTGTCTGTGACTCTGCTTCAGTTCTTTTCTGTTTGACTACAGGTGCATGAAGAACAGAGGAGATATTTCCGCTTCTCAGAGATGATGTGGAGAGACTCTTTGTGAGTAACTGACGTGTGTTTTCTAAAAAGTCCAAAATGCTCATGTGCGAATTAATTTTTTTTAAATTCTCTAACTTAGAATAACTGTGCCATTTGTCTAACAGTTTCATTTGGGTCTGGAAAGCTGTGAGTGTAGAGCCCTTCATGGGAACCATGGACAAAGCTCATTGTTGCAGGAAAGAGCTGGAGGACAGAGCAATGTATGGTTTCATAAGTGATGAACCACAGTGCTTTACTTGTCTGTACTGATCAATCTACCAAAGGCTTCTACTCTTGACTGCTGAAAGTGTTCTAGACAGCACTAAAACCCCTGACATGGTGGGAAAGGGGAACCTTTAGCAGGGTTAACTTGTTACTTATAGAAGCTTATTCTGCATGTCAGGTTCTTAACATTTTATTCTCCTTGTCCACTTTTGGATTGCAAGTCTGCTGTATCTGCCGTAAAGATGATGGGAATAGTAGCAGTCAGTAGAAGTTTTCCTGAAAGTTTTCAGTTCTTGTCTTCTGGAATAAACAACAATATTCTGGGATCAAGCAGCTAAACCACACTCCTAAAATATTACAGGAAAGAAAGAACCTCCATGATGGAATATAACTGTACCTAAATAAGTACTTAAAGGATTTGCTTTTGTGGAGAAAAGGTCATTTTTAGAGAGCACAATTAGGTGATGCAATGTCTTATTTTTCAGATGGATTCCATAAAAATGCTGTGCTTTTAGTGCTATAGGCTCCTCAGCCAGCTCATTCCTTTGGAGTAATTAGTCCCAGTGTTTCCTTTTTATTTGCCAGATTTCCAGTAACAGTTGTGAATTAAAGCAGCATGTTATTTTAGGATTTTCCATGATAGTCTTTGTGCTTTTTTTTTTGGTGTAAGTATAATATGAGTAATGTGGTCTTGAGTGCTTTCTTTTAAACCATAAACGTTGATACTCTGGAGCTGCTGCTTTGTTCTAATGATAATTGCCTAGGAGAACGCTGCCTTTGTGGACAGCTTCAGTGCTTTTCTTGGCAGGGAGGAGCTCAAGTTAGAACTGCTCTTACCTCAGGCACCTTGATTTCAAAGTTTTCCTGTGTTTATAGCGTTAAAGCTATGCAGTGAAAATTTTTTCTTTGTTCTTTTCTTAAATTGAAGAAAAATCCTTTTATTACAATAGACTAGTAATTGCTTCAACTCCTAGGTAGGAACCAGTCTGGGTTCCTACATGTGATTTGCCTTTCTTGTTACCTAGATCTAAGAGGAAAGTTAAATGGTTTTTAGACTTCCTTCTTCCTGGAGCCTTTTGGATATTTTCATAGATACAGTTTTGTGATTTGTTTAGTAACAAATTAAAAAAAGTCACTATTGCTTAATGTCCTCGTTCTAGTTTGGCATCTGCAAATAGTGCCTGATTTGAAAGCCTGTCTTGCTTTCACTCAAGAGAAAATCAGCTTAAGGATAATGTTGGCTTGTAGTCATCTTTCCCTTGGCTTCTTCCAGGCTCTCCTCGCTGGTTCAGGAAGGCTGTGTGAGGATTTCTTTATAACGATCTCCTGGCCAGATGCTGGATTCTTTATGAAGCAGCAGGAGAAATCCTTGTCCTGATCCAGCTGATTTACCCAGGAGATAATGTTGATTTGATTTACTCTGTTATGTTGAGATCTCTTGTGGACAAAGTCTGTGAAGTCTTAGCTGCAGTTGGCTGAGTTGCAACAATAATATGCAATATTCTTAATTATTTCATTATTTTTAAAATAAGATCTCTTTAATATTGTCTGCTTAATAAAATTGGAATTTGATCCATTTTTTTAAATTTAACAAGAAGTCTAGGTATAAATGTTCCAAGTATCAGTCTATATGCCTTGAAGTGTTCTTATGGTGATGCTAGAGTTATTGATAATACATACATTTTTCCTGGAGCTTATTTACAGATGTTGACTATATTTTAGTGAGGTCATTTTCAGAAGAGACTTTCTGTAAAATAGGCAGCAGTTATTTTGTGGCTCTAGCATTTAATTTGTACAGATGGTTGCTGTTAAGGACCTTTCAGTTGCACAGCAGTCAGCCTTCATGGTCTTCAGCACTGGCTGGGTCAGGCTGTGCTCTGATACTTGAGTGGATGAGGCTCACAGGCAATGACACCCACCATGAAGAGTGTTTTGGGATTTGCCTACATTTATAATCCTCTGTGTCAGCATTAGTGGCTGCAATAACAGGTAATATCCTTGTGGACAGTTCTATTAGGTCTTATGGCACTTTTTCAAGGGTGAATGTGTGTAAAATGTCGTGGGATAAGTTGAGAATTGAATTTAGTTTTTGGTGCAGGATGGAGCTGAAGGAACTGGTTCCTTTTCTAGTTCTGCATGATCACAACCTTGACTTTAACCTTTATGCTGTAACATCTTGAGAAGTATTTACTAAGTTTGTGGACTACATAAGGGAAATTGCTTTTTACCTGTTACCATTGTTCTTTTTGAGGTTATTACTGTGTACTTGATGTGTAGAATTTCTGGTGAAAAATGGAAAAACATTTCACCTTTTGAATGCTCAAAGGTTTTAAAGGGCTTGAAATATCCATGCAACTCAGTCCACTAAGTTAAAAAATAGCTTTGCTAATGAAGAACAAATGTACAATAAAATCTTTTTCATTTTCATGTAGTATTGACTCCTAAATTCATAAACTTCAGAAATATTAATTCTTAAGTGTAGTGTGTAATATTTAACATGAAGTTCAACCAAAATGCAGAGGTGCACAGCATTTCTGGTGCTGATTTTTTTCTGGACAGGCTGAGTGAGGGTGCCTTGTTCTGCTTGACATCTGCCCATGTCTGAGTCTAAGCTGTACAACAGTGAAAGGTGCTTGAGCTGTGCCCTTGGTTGTCAGTAGATCAGGGGTGTATGTGACAAGCTGGACACTGAAGGGACACACTGTCTCTAAGCTATTCAGTTTCCTCATGAATGGACTAATTAATGTGTTCTGTTGGCCTTTTCTCTCTGTAACCACATAAAGCTTTATGCCCTTAAAATAATTGACAGTCAGCAGCTGGTTTCATACCAGGAATTTTTTTCACTCAGTAGTGAGGAAAAAGTGGGATCCAAATGTCATGGTCCTGTTGTCTTTGTGGAGCCAATACAGGTTTTGCTTTCATTTTGCTGAATTTCTTATGTACAGTTTTTTTCTTACATGCAATGCTTATCTAATCAACCTTTTGTCAGCAGAGTTTATTTTATCACTGTGGATTTATTAAGTGTAGGTGATGATGAATGAGCTTTAATATGCTGAAATTGTAGCCACAGGTGACTTATATCAGGGAAAGGCTTTATGAGGGATGGAAAGTGCAGATGAAATGCAAGTCCTTTACAGAATACTGAAGAGATGGGAAATCTCTAAGTTCACAAACATTTTAAGAACACTTCTAAATTGATTAGATGCTTTTGGCCCAGCTAATAATAATTTGATTAATTTCACCATAAATATGTGAGTTTAAATTTGGTTCATGATGCAAATCCAGGCATGAAAAAGTTGATCATCTCACTTAAAGTTCAGAAGAATATTTCATTTATGATTAGTATTTTAATGGACATACCTCAGCATTGTAAAAATTCTGCTCTCTGCTACTTTATGTTCAGTGCAGTGGCTTAAGGCTGTCGTTGCATGGAGCCCTGACCTGAGGTCATCTGCTGCATGTGGAAATGGGGGAGTTTGAGGTCCTTGCCCCATTTGAGGTGAGGTGTTGGTGGGAAGAGCTTCTGTCCCTGCTTTGTCTGGGGCTGCAGCAGGCTGAGCTGTTCACTTAGACACAAGGCAGAGGATGGAAGCAGTGTCGTCTTCTAGGCCATTAATATGGACAGAAAAGCTCATTTGGAACAGATAAACTTTAGAAGTAATGTACAAAGAGAGGAAAGGCCTCAGATGACTTGTGGCAGACACGAGACAGTGGATTAAAATTTCTGTAAAAGTGTGTTTCAGCTATGTATTGTCCTACATCTCCCTTAATGTATTAACAGAGAGATCTGCTGTTAAATTTAAGTTACATAAATCTTAAATGTAAATGTAAAATGAGACCCTGTTTGCTTTGAAATTTTACAATGACTGTGGTATTGTCAGACTTGTCTCTCTTGGAGTTCAGTTTAGGAATTGGCCCCTAACTGCCAAGACAGGGATTGACTTGAGAGCCAAGATGCCAGTGTACTTATGCAGTGAAATAATCCTGTTTAGCTTGGGAGCACAGAAGCACAGTTGTGTTCCTGCAGATGTTATGCAGGGGTTGAAACTGCTGAATGGTTCTGAGATTATAGATTAGATTTCATTAAGTCTGTAGAAGGGTTTTCCTTTCTCCAAGTAACAGCACAAGAAGTTTATTTTGCTGCTGTACAATGTCTTACTAAAGGCTGCAGTGGCCATGCAGTGAAGCAGTTTGTATTCTGATTTGGTACAGGTGTCCTTCTGAGTTGTTTTGGGAAGTGTTTTAGGATGGTGAGGGCAAAGCAGTAGATCTTTTGGAGCTTTACCCTGCACATTGGTAATGTGTCCTTTGCTGCATTGCCTCCTGCTTGCCAGGGTGTATTTTTCACAAGCCAGGTGTTTATGCTGCTTTAGCAGTGCTCTGTGTGCTGTACAAGCTAATTTTGCAGTAGAATGGTTTACATAAAACAAGAATTACTTGCACTGACTTTAAATATGGTTTTGTATTATGGAGTTCATTGTAGTGAATCCTGTTCCATTAGTCTCACTTCCTTTTTAGTGTATGTGGCTTACCTGAAATTCACTGCTTGTGAATGACATTTGAGGAAGTCTGAACTGATCCAACACATGCTGACTTTGCCTACAGCTGAATTTTGATGAACTCTTCAGTGCAATATAAAGTGTGTTGCCTTTTTTTAATTGAAAAATATTCCTTAAAATTTAGTCTTTGGACAGTTTTGCACAATTTATTAAAAATTGCTTTCACTTCAAGGAGTCAAACTGAATAATTTTGTTGTTGATTTTTATTTTTTCTTATTGTAATAAGGAACAGTGTCATAGTATTTTCAGTTAAAGAGAAAAATCCATGGGAAATATTTTTTAAGATGTGGTCTGATGCCCTCTTTAATCCTTGCTCCTAAGCAGCCCTGACTCAACAGAGGTTGCATGTAGGTGTTTGCAGCAGGATCAGAATACCCTCTGATGGAAAGGCCTGAGTCTCTGCTGTTACTGTGCTAGCAGAGAGCTCTGCAGTCAGCTCACACCCCTCCTCTTAGTTTTGGTGGCTTTTGATCAGAGATTACCAAGTTTTTGTAATGGGATTGCAAGATGCAAAGTGTTACCTTAACAACTGCTGCTTAATTGCAGTTTAAATGCTGTGCCTGTGCTGTGCCAGCCTGGAGCTCCCAATTCTTGCTCTAAGAGCTTGTGATTGTCTGGGGATCTGTGGAAAATCAACTTGAGTGCCTAAGAAGTGATAGTTGCCACATACCATCACTGAGTGCCATGTGCCATTGCCAGCTTGGTGTTGTTTTGAAGGAGAAATTATTGTTGCTTCTTCTTTTCTGGTGCCTTTGTGAGTTAGGGTCCCATGGAAGAGAACACAGAAGTGTTTGTTGGATGCTTTGCCAAAGGTTGATCTAATTGAGGGGAAAAAGTGTTGCAAAACCAGCAAAGCTGAGCCCTGAAGGGCATCAGAAAGCTTTTCACACTGGATGTGGTGAGAGAAACAGGAGTACTGGAAGGATGTGCTGTAGTAAATTGCTGTGGCTGAAGAGACCAGGCAGGAAGACAGTTCAGTAGTTTCAAAGATTAGGAAATGTGGGGCTTGTCAGAAGCCAGAACAATTTAATTTTTTGAAAGATGGATTTTACCTGACTAGAAAACAAGGCAGAAAAGGCTGCATCCTGAAGATGTAGAAAAAGTTTTGGAAAAATAGTTGTCTATTTGCCAGTAACACTTCATACCTGCAGCATACACTTCTAGAAGATGGCTTTTTCCCAGTTTATCCTAACTGATGTCATAAATTGATAAAAATAATTTAGCAATGTAACTGCATTTATTTAAGGCCCTTGCTGTTCTGAATGTGTAAGTTTTTTAGAGAAACAGCACTCTTCATGTTTCCTATGTCTTCACTTTCATGCCAAGGGACAGGATCCTGCAAACAAAACACTCTTTCTTTAGTGCTCCCAGCAAACAAATTGCCAGTCAGGCAAAACTGCACATCCCTAGTGATGTACCACTGCAGGCAAGATAAAAGGCATAAATCAAGATCTGTCCAAAACTTGAGGTAGCATGTGGGTAGAAGAGAAGGAATGAGAAGATTATTTTGATATAAATACTGTCACTTTCACCCAAGGCTTTATAATATTAAAATGTCTGAAAACCTAGTTCAACTTTTGAATTTCATTTTAATTCTTGATCCTTTATTGGCAAAGAGAAAAACTAGTAAAGTTCAGTAGTTTTTTTTCCCTTTTTTTGTAGTACAGAATATTTTCATTGTCTGGAATGCTTTGTGGTGACAAAAATGACTTAATATTGATTTTAATTGGAAAATAATTTGGTTCTTAACATTTGGTTTTCAAGAGAGATTTTTTGATTAAAAAAATGACATAAGTGTATCCTTGTAAAGGGAACAATTCCCATCTTCTCTACAAGTACATTTTAGATATTGAAAACTTGTGATTAGATGTGATTCTACGTTTTAGAATGTATCATCTTATTTCTGGCTTTTTGTGATGTAGGTTTTTTTGAAACCACAAGATTTAATTTCTCATAGTAAACAGGAGATGGGCTCTACAGGTCTTCAGCAGTCGTTTAATGCAGAGCTGGTCACCTTAACCCAACAGAAATTCCAGCAACCTTATTTCAGTGTCTTTTCTTGAAATTAAATCCTCACTTAAAATATAATTGTTCCTTTATAATATGAACATAGAAGCTATAGCATTGTTCATGTGATCTTGTGCTGTACTTTGCACACCCATAATGGTAGTTTGGCTGATCTGGTTAATTTGTTGGAGTGACTGGGTTCATTCTTTCAAAGAAACAAGAAAAATAGTTATTTTTGTAGTGCACTATGTTTCTGTAGATAATTTTTGAGCTGCATGCTCAAATATAAATATCTTCATTAGTTTTCAAGCATTTTGCAGTTGAATAGGGACATCATACTTAAATGCAAAAGGTAAGATCAAGGGTCCTAAGTGTATGATGAAATGTGCTGCTGGCACAAAAGTTTCTGACACTACTTTGTAAAGGAGCTTTACATCCTGACATCCTGTCAGGAATGATAGTTTTGATGCAGTGTTTGTCTGAGAAAGTGACAGGGATCCATCATGTGCCTTTCTTCACCCCTGTATGAAATGTAACAGCCTGGCTACGAGTGTTTCAGTATGTTGGTAGGACTTATTTTCCTTTATAGGTGATTGAAAATATTACTGCAGCAAGAGGCATCATCTGTGACTAGGATTTTCTGTTAATGTCATTTAGGGCTTCCACTTTTTTCCTTTGGATTGCTAATGGCATCTTAAACCTTTCATTTAACTAGATTAATATAACTGTTTTGAACATTCATCCTAAGAATACTGCTCAATTATTTCTGTTCCAAGGTGTGTATTGACATTAAGCAACCTTCTTTTAGCAAGTTTAGACTGAAGAAATCTTAATAGTTTCTGTAGTTTCATTGACTGATTTTGTCTCAGTCTAAACAGACAATTGATAGGACAACAGTTTAAATTACTGAAGTTATGTTTTGGCAGTAGCTAAAAGGAGGAATGGCCAAACTCATTGCTATGCTGCTCGCTGCTTCCGGGGGGGTTTCCTTATATGTTTGATCTTGGATTAGAAGCAATGGATTTTCTGCCTTTTTTTTTTTTTTTCCCCATAACAGGCACACAAGTGCCTTTTGTCTGCTGGATGCATTTATGGTGACTTGAGCATATTCAGTCTCAAGTTTCACTTTTCAGATTCCCAGTCTGAGTGCACACAACCTCTTAGCAGGGTTGTGGTCAGTCACATTTCTGCTTAGGGTGAAAAATGGCTCTTTAATGAAGAATTCTGTGAAACTTTGAAGAAAAAAGTTATAAAAGTGTTCCTTAGAGCAGAGTTCTTGTGTTCTCTCCATCTTTGAAAGCTTCCAGTCTCCAGTAATCCCAACCAGAACCTACTCAGTCCTATTTCCTTCAAGTTATTCTTTTGTACTTCATTTTATTTAGCAGTCGTCTCTGTGTTCCTAGCAGTGATGTTACAAATACTTTCAGTCCTCACTAGGTTCATGATTTTGTCCTTTGTTCCCAGGCATGTGCACTTGAATATTTTAGAATTCCATTGCCATTCAAAATGTGAATGTCGGCATTGCCATGTGAAGCCTTTTTTAATATATTCATGTAAGAATTAAAATTAGGAGATAAAGAACTAGAAAAAAATTCAATTTTTTAAGGAGATGACAAACTTCTTACCTTCTTACCTTTATTGCACACTTGTTTTTGTTACATCTGGTCTCAGTATGGTGTGTGTGACAGTGTTTATGCTTGTTAAGGGGCAAAAGGTTTCTTAATCTCAGTGGAAGAATTAACCTCTCCAGTAAAATTTTTTCTCCAGTAAATGCTTTTAGCTCTCCAAATAATCTTTGTTTTCAACCAACCACTAAAATGACCTAAGGATTAGTAGAGTGAATACTTGCAGCTTTACTGTTGCCTTGCATTAAAAGAAAATATCTGTAATTTTTTTCAAGATTGGCTAGGGAAAAATATTTTCTTTGTGATGGAATATTTGATAAGAAAGCCAAAGTTCCTCTTCTGTGACTAAAAATTATTATGCAGGCTTAATGGATATATTGAAACACGACACAGGTGTACTCCTGTTAATTATTTTTTTTTCACGAAGAAAGAGCAGTGGTTCAAAGCAGAAACATTCTCTTTGGTATTTAAAAGCTGGGTTTTGGTTCAGGTATGTTTCTGGGTTAAATGCAGTTCAGTGTCCTCCAGACATGGCTGTGGGTCCTGCCCTCTGTCCAAGTGCAGCTTTAGTGTGTGGTTTGTAAGGCAGTGCCTTTTGCACAGGAACTGTGTGCAACTTGAACTTCATGTGGGAGGCAGAGAGGTGTGGATCTAAAATAGTTCATATTTCATTCGAAGGAGGTCAGCTGCTGCTTTTAATGGGATAGGTGAGCTTGCAAACTGCCCTGGCTGCTTGGAAGGTCTGCCTGGCTTGTAGGATGTTCAACATACTGTAAGCAGGTTTTTTCTGGAAAGCTCTGACTTTGGAAAGTTCTCCATCTGATGACACCTGTTAGCAGTGTAGTGTAATTTCTTGCTGATTGTCACTTTCCCTTTTGTTTCCTCTCTCTGTCTTCTGTCACTTGGGTGGGTGTCTGCTGGTTATAGTCGTTCTCCTGATGAGTGGTGGTTGTAGGGTTATGAGTAATTGTTTCCCTGCTCTGTTTGCTTTTTATTCGAATGCATCAAGTTAAAAAGAAGGGCTTTACCCAAAGAAACTTTATGCTTATGGTAAGGTGCTTTAAAATCCTAAATCTAAAACAATCTACCCGCATAGTGTGTGTATAGCATTGTCCCTTTGAGAGAGAGTATGGTATTGGTTTGTCTGCATGTAATTTATTGATTGTGACCTTATATTTAAACTGTGTGTATCACTTTTGGGTACAGACTGGAATAGTTCTTAAATTGAAAATGTACAAAACATTCAAAAATTACCCCGTTGTTTCAAAAATGAATCATTTTAATAAGCAGTTTAATCTACCTTAGCTAGCAGCTGATCATCTAAATGAGCACTTTTGAAATAAAAGTTGTAGTCTTGAAAAGCAACAATGCTGTCTAAATTGCTTACTCCCAGAAAATTCTTTTGATGCTAAAGTTTAGCTCTAATCAATGTCCCTCCATTTAGTCAAAATGGAAGAATGATGTTATCTGTTATTCATAAAGGGAAGGGGAAAAAAATAAATAGAACTTTTCTTTGGGTATGTCTAATCTGTTTGACTTTGCTGTTAACAGAAGTAGTGACCTAATTTTGAAAAGAGAAGTGTCCCTGTCTTCATGGTTACCAAATAGTTTGGTGCTTCCTACATTTAAAACGAATAAAAGAAACCACACCCCACCCCAAAACAACTGAAGGATGTGTATATTTTTGCCTTATTTAAACAGAAAAACTCCCCACACATGAACACAAAAACCCCCCTGCACTATAAAACTCAACCAATCCAAAACCACCTACATGTATATTCCACTCCTTTTTTTATGCTAGAGGTGTTCTGCCTGTGTATGTTCCAGTGTGCAGCTTGGTAATACATTTCCCATTATTCCATTGTCATTGGACATCTGGGATGTCTCTGATTCAGGTTGCAGTTCACTTGGATGCAAAATCAGTCATATCTTGGAAAATAATCACACAGTGGTTGAGACTGTGCTGGAAAAAGAGTCTTGCTTGTGTTCGTTGTGTGGGGAGATCAGTTTTGCATCTGAAACTGATCTGTTTTAATGAGCTGCACTTTAAGCTTATTGATGTTGTTAAGGACATCTTGTAATACTGAGAAGTGTTGGGTTATATTTGCATTAATGTCCTGTCCTGGAGAATGAAAGTTGAAGCAACTATTAAGTTTTCATGTGATCTTCAGAGGTATTATACAGGCATCCTGCAGGACCAGCGAAGGCTGTTCAGGGAAACAGCTCAGTTTTTCAAACAGTGTGTTCTACAGCCTGGTGACTTCCAATCCCATAAATAAACACATACTGAAATCCAGACATCAGTATGATTCCTGCAGATAATAGCAAATTTAACAATGGAACGTAACAGTGCACTGTTTAAATGTCCATGTCTGTCACGGAAAACCTTCAGCTGTAACTACTGCTGTTTTGCCTTGTCACAATATTGAGTGTATATTTATGTCTGACCTTCCTATGGCATTGCTGAAACTCGAGCATCTTGCTAATCTCCTTCCATTTTCCCAAACTATGTTATCACATCCAGCTCCATCATGTTGGATTCCCAACGTTGTCAGCGTGCAACTACCCTGCTCCAAATTGCTGAGTTCTACTTTCATTCTTCTGCTCCAGCTCACCTGTTACAGGGTGGTTGAATCTGAGCTGGCAGCCGAGTAGGTGGAGGTGGATCCACCAAGGATACGGGAGGAAACTTAAAAGTGAATGTGTTAAATCTCCTTTTGCTTCTGTTGTCCCGAAGAGCACAGAGGTCATGTATCAACAAGTCAGCAAGTCCCTCAGAAGCCCAGCTGGACGAGGAGCGAAGCTGTGTTCGCTGTTGCTTAGACTGATGTGACTTGAGTGAGTCAGAGCAATGTGGGAGTGAAGCGGAACATGAGAGCTGAGGCAGAGGAGTTTGCAGGCTTTGTAAAGCTGCTCTCTCCCGGCTGGAGCAGCATCTTTGCCTTTGTCTGGGTTCTTCTTTGCTCTCACAGCCAGGGTTTCTCCTCTTATTCTGTCTCCCAGTAATTAGAGTGCCAATGTGACTCTGTTCAGTTCTGTTTTCAGATAATTAGAGCTTGGCCCATACAGCAAAGTACATGGTTGTCTGTGCTGGGCTTTGCTCGGGGCCTCTGCCGGGACATCTCTGGTCTGTCATTGGGAACCGGAAATCCTTTTCATTGCTGCTCTGCACTGGGGTGTGGCAGAGACTTCAGCTGATGAGGAGTAATTATGTGATGCTGCTGGCCTGATGTGCAGTGGGAGCAGCCATCCCCCTGCTGTGCATGCTTCAGGAGTCATGAGCAGCGATGCTGGAGAACAGGAATGGCCTTGTTCTCCAGCCAGTTAACTGGGTTAGAAGACTGATGCAGAACTCGGGAGCAGAGGGAGGGAGGAGGGTAAATGAACTGAATCACATTGCTGGAATTTGCTGTGAAAAAGAATTTGTGCATTCAACACCAGAAAGCTAAGGCTCAATAATTTTAGTTAATTTTACTTCTGCCCTTTGGATTCTGTAGGCTTTTATCAGATTAGAGCCCTGAAGTAAAAGCTTAGTCACACTGCACCTTGTGCGTTGTTCTAGGGTGTTGATAAAAGACAATTATAAATAGGCTGCTTATCTACAAATTCTGTGTTTAGTTATTTACACCCAGGTGCCTGATACAATGACTGAAAATTCAGAAAAACTTCTTAACTATTTATTGAATGTAATTATTTAAAATACTTGGTAGTCTTCAAATAGGTCTTGTCCTTTTAATAAATCAGCCTTTGACTAGCGCCATCTGCACACTCCCTCTCCCACAGCAAAAAAAACCCCAAATCTCTGAATGGACATTTATTTCAAGATCCAGCAAAATTTTGTCATGTTTTAGAAATTTCTCCCCAGCAGCTGCTTTTTGGACAGCAAGGTGTTGGTAGTTTGCTTTTTATTTCTACTTTAGTGAAAGTCTCAAACAGGAGAAGGTATGTTTGTGCATGTTGTTGCTTGATTCAGGATATGAGCCAGAACATAAGCTCACAGAAATTTGATGAGAAGCACTAAAGAAAGAACAGTCTTCTCTAACAGTGTTTATGTAAAACTCCTGGGTTCACAGTTGCTGGAACTGTTGGTTTCCTGCAGAGGTTTATTATTCCCTGAATAGTTTTTATTTCAGTGTTTACAGAAACTCTAGTGGCAAATGTTCATCTTATCTTTACCTACCAACTGCATTTTGCTTTGAGTTTGGTACTGACCCTACTGAATAAATATCTGGTTTACTGCCCTGCCTTCCTCCCTTCCTGATCTGTGCGCTGTATCCTGTGCTTTTGGAGTAATGTATGCTTGTCTCAGCAGAGATTTCCCACATGTCCCCAGAATTAATCTTGCCTTCTTTTCATGTTTTCAGTATATGGTGTTCAAAGGCCTCCAAAGCTTCAGCTCTCAAGGATTTTAGTGTCATGAAAGTACTGAGTTCCTTTGAGATTGCCTTTGAATCTCTGGACACCAATACTGCTTTCAGTATAAGGTTTGAAATTTAGAATCAGTGTTCCAAGTGAGTGAAGAAATGCCTTGGTAAATTGCAGGAGTCTACTCAGTTCCAGTTCTAAATGTCTGTAGATACATGGGGAGGCAGGAGCAGCTCAGGCAGGACTGATGTTAGTGCATGGCTTTTTAAAAAATTTGTTTTAACAGTTGGTTATGTGGGAATATGGCATTGCATTTTCCTGGCAGCACTTTGTGCAATATGCAGCAAAACTTTGTTCAGGTGGTTGCAGTCACATTCTGCCTGGTCTGAGTTACTCTCCTGATTCTCCTGAAATGTTATTGTGCAACTTTGCTGTTATATTAGTTATTTCAGAGGTTCTTGTAAAATCTTCCAGGCAAATAAAATATTATTTGCAGCATGATTTATGGCATTGCTTATGATGAAAATCATGTTTTTTATTTCTCACGGTGTGTGTATACCCTCCTGCATATTATCATTCTGTCTTGTGTGGGTAAAATTGTAATTTCAGCATCTCCAGAAAATGAAACTGCCAAACTTCAGAATGAGTAAAATATACTGTACTTGGAAGAACACATCAAAGCAAAGCTTTGATTAATGTAACTTTTGCTTTGTTTAGAGATCCAGAAAATTATTATGCCATGGGACACATACTGCAGAGAGCTGAGTAAACATGGCTGAAAGAATATGCAGAGGTTTGTGGGAAGGTGTGATGAGCAAGTGGGCATGCAAATAGATGTCCTTGTGTTTCAGCTCTCTTATGTTGTTTCTGCTGTTTGTACATTAGCGCCTGGGCATGGTCTTGGGCTTGATTCCTACACCAAACTTCCAAATTCTATTTTAAATTCATATAGTTAAACTTTGTAGTTCAAAGTTACAGTGGAAAATGATAGTCAGAAATACCTACTTTCTGTGCCAGAGATTGTCTAAGATTGGAGAATCACTAAATGCTTGTCTTGGGAGGGATTGTGAGGTATCAGTTGAGGAGTCAGTTATCCACTTAATTTGTTAATGTCATTTCATATCTAATTCTATGACTTCTTTCTTCCTTCATTGAAGCCTTTTGTGCTTCAGAAACCGTTGGTGGGATTTTGACATCTAGAAACAGTTTTATATTGAAGGCATAGGTTGGAAATGATCAAAAATTTCTTGAAGCCATAGCTTAAATTAATCTTCCCTTGTGTTTTTATCAGTACAGTGTTAAATGCATAGATCCAGATATAATCCAGGAGGAAGGGGGTTTACAGTTGTTTTTACATAACTGTGCATGTGTCCCACTTCAGTACTGAGGATGCTTTGGTAGTGGGAGGTAAGGTAGAGACGTTTGATTGCTGGCTTTGTATGTGAGTGCTGGAGTCACCTGAGGAGCCCTGGGTACAAACCACTTCTGTTTTCAACTGTTTTTCTCGCTTTGCTTCAGTGAATCTGTGTTGTATCAAATAGTTATTGAAAAGCTGCTGCTGGTGGGATAGCTGCAGCATGTTACTTGAAGACATTTCCTCTGTTTTGTTTTTTCCCACCAAATACCTGCTAGTTTCATGCAAAGCTTTCTCTTTATTGTGTTGGAGAGCTGGTGAATAAGGACCCCACATTTACCATGCTTTTTGTGACACTATATACTCTCAGTATTTCCTCTCTGCTTTCCATGCTGTTAAGTCAAATCTAAAAGTCAATTCTTGTACAGAAGCCATTCCACAAGTTTTCTCATCCTTTTCACTCTCTGCCTTTCCCAGATCTTTGCTGCAGCTGGTAAGATGGGGCAAAGGGCAGAATAGCTCATGTCTCACACCAGGTAATGTGTGGGAAGGGTGCTGCGTTTGTCAGTAGGTGTCATAGAATATCCTGAGTTGGAAGTGCCCCTAAGGAAAATCAAATCCATCTCCTGGGTAGTATGGGCTTAGGAACTTCAAGGCTGAGTACAAACGAGTCCAATCTAGCTAGTCCTAGCTATGATGTTGCACAGATCAACCAAAGGTTTAAAGTAGTATTTTTCATTGGTTTCATAGATAAAGTGACTTTTCTGTTTGTACTAGGTTTTTTTTCCATTTAAAGTGGGAATGTATTAAAATATTTGTCTTGTTGTGTAGTTCTTGTGGATACCAGAAGGTGGCATAACTGGTTTTCCTAAAAGAGTTCTGGTTGCAAGAAATGCACTCGATGCTACTGTGCTGATTTTAAAGCTGTTGGTGAAATTTTGATATAAGGGAAGCTGGATCACCTTAGATCTTAGCATTTAAAAGAGTCATTTAAAGATATACCCATCTGCCTTTTTATTTTTCCAGATGGCAAAACCCTTGTGTGCTGGTTTTTGTAGGTAAAGTTTTTTAAGGTGGAAGTAGTTTACCTGAAAATGCAGGGGGGAAGAAAGGGGTCATGCAGTACATGTGCAGTGAAATTCTTTCCTGAGCTGTTTTACAAAATCCCAGATTCCCATTAACACATTGTTTAAATAGCTTGCTTTATCAATTTGGAAAATGAGACCAACTCTTGTTTATTTTAAGCTCTTTAGCAAGTGGTGTGAAAGAATAAATTATTGGTATGGTAACATTTAAATGATAGTTTTGCATGGTAGCACCTCTAACCACAGGCAGATTTTAGGTGTACCAACATTAGGTGTTAGAAGCAGTATGTGAAAAGAGTGTGCAAAAAAGACCAATGAGCCTTTTGATGACAATCTCTTTTCAGATATGTATCTTGTTCTAATTGGAAGGTTAGTCTGTGCAGTGTTGCCCTGCATTTATTGACAGGCTGGTGTAAGAAGGTATTAGATACCATCTCATTTGATGCTTTCCTTATTAGTCTGTCTCTGGAGCAGTCATCTCCGCTATGGTGTTGATCAAAAAGTAGCTAAATACACTTTAAATGGAGGCATTGTTTCTGTTCAAAGCTGTAGAAGGACTCACTCCTGGAGCGAGTGCACTGGGCATGATGGGCAGGGTTTTGGTAGTGGGGTGTCATTGCAGGGGTGCCCTGTGCCAGCCACAGCTGGGGTTGATTTTATATCAAACCCCCTTTTTGTTAGAATACTTACATTAATTGTAACGTGTAGAACAGCCCTGAAACTTTTGAAGGAATGAGATGCATGGGATTTTTTTCACTTTCCTTCAGCTCCCTCTGGCAGACAAAGCCCCGAATTACAACTGCTTTACTTAGAACAGAGAAGGGCTTGTCCCAGCTCAGAGTTACCACGGCTGCTTGGTGTTCTCTATGTATGCTTCAAAAAGATATCTTCAGCTGTAGAAAAGTACATTACTGCAGCTGCAGAAGGTGCTGAAATACAGATATTTCTTGGTTTAGCTGACTCTTGCACTGTGTCTTCATGCATCACAGCTGTGCAATGCTATTTCACCCCAAGGACCTCTACACCATGCGCCTGTATTTAGTTTTTAATTTTTTTTCTCTAATGTGATCTCTCCTGAGCCTGCTGTGATTCACTGGAGCAGCATAGATGAGAACAAAGTGACTGTTTTGCATAGCAGCTTAAAGTTATTTGCAGAATTTAGACCCTTTCTTCCCTGACCAAATGAAGTGGTGCAGCTGTGCTGGTGGTGGCTGTCACTGGCTGAGCCTCCCACCCACCTCTCTGCTTCTCCTCCTCTGAGCTTCATTGATTTATTTTCAGTTCTGTGTTTCTGAAGGGGGCTTTGCCAGCTGAAGGGATGTGGCCACATATGCAATGCTATAAAGATGTAGGAAACTCTCAGGAGTGTGGGGAGTGCTGGTAAAATGACCTGTAGAAGCTGCTACATGGCCATTGGTGAAAGCACTGAAATGCAGTTTTGAATAGGAGTCAGATGTCTGAAGTTTTATGAAAGGTTTATAATCAGAAGACTTTGAAGTATTTGATTTAGATAGTTCATAGTTTTTAAAAATGCAAGTAAGATTGCCATTCTTCCATGGGCCTAAAATCAGCTTGTACTTTTCTTGCTATATACAATTATTTTATGCAAAGCAGCATGTCCTCATTTGATCCTAAATTATCCAGATTGCCACTAAATAGGGGTATTGCAATTGCAGAGTTCTTCCAGTCTGCTAAGTGAATATCTTAAGACTTTAAATCTGCTTTTGGAAATGAATTAATAGCTTGTATATTTGCCCACCATAATAAATTTGAAATAACTAACTGGCATCTTTCAAAACTTTGCCTAGGAAATGTGGAATTTTCCTTAAATTTATGTTCTCAGGGCTGCTAAAGATGAAAGCAGTTTGTAATTCTCTGTCTATAATTTAATTATTACACAGGAGTTTCGACATTTAGTGATTTACAAGTAGAACACAGTGGTGTATTTCAGAGAAATGGAACCAGTTCATATGAAGAATTGGTTTTGTGATCATGTCTTTTTTTCTTCCAGAAAAATCTAAATGTAAGCAAGGTACACATGTTGAAAGTTGCAAGTGTTTTTTAAATGTTGATGAACACTAAGATGGGGCTAATTCTGTGGCATGAACACACTCATTGATTGTACAATGAAAATGTTGTACAAGACTCTCTTTTTCCCACACTGCCTGTTGAGCTGTTCTGGTTTGGTACTAATTTCACCTGTTCTCATGGCATTTATTTGAAATGATCTGTGGTCCTGAAACTCCTTTTCTAGTGTAGAGAAATTATACTTTTTTTTCCTCTCACTGAATGTGAGAAATTAACATTAGCAATAAACAATTAGTGACAAATTTGAAACTGAACTATTTGCTGCTTAAGACTTTCATGCGTCCTTGTGAGAAGGCAAGCTGAACTTTAAGGTCAAATTGCTATTTCATAAAAATTTGTATCTAATATGCTTCAGAATATCTGAAGGCAGGTAATTAAATTGATTTCATCTGGGTGTCTCTCTTGTGGCTCCTTGAAGGAATCGAGCCAGCTGCAGTGCAGTGGCCATGGGCAGCAAGGTGCAGCAGCTTCAAGCCTCCTGGAAGATGCATGCCTGCAGTTTTTATGGCTCCAGGTTGCACACAGTGATTTTTGACAACCTGGACTTGGAGCATCAGCATCTTTCTTGAAACCTCTTCAATCTCATTCTCTGTCAGTCTTCCTGAGGGATTCTGGCCTTTGGATAGAGGTGTCAGGAGTGTCCACAGTGGAGATTTTGTGGATTGTGGATTAGAGCCGTCAGAGGTGACAATGCAGTAGGAGTTCCTGTGTTCAGGAAAAGTTTGTATTTTTGGCTTTTAATGAAACTGAGTCATTACAGAAGCACACAAGAGCAGTGAGCAAGGGCTTTGTTCTTACCTCCCCATGCCTGCTCTTCTGCTCTTTCCATCAGGGACACTTTCAGTAGGTGTGCAGGACCACAAAAACACACTCCAGTGGATAACGGCAGTAAGATGTAGAGAATGCAAGGGGACTAATAGATTCCATATAAATAATGCAAGAATGAAAGAAAAAGCCTACAGACTTTCACTTTAAGAATATTTCCAAAAACCGTTACCCAGCACATGACTCCTGCAGTTTGCAGTTTGCTGTCCGTGGTGCAGGAAGTGCTGAAGTTGTTCATGGCTGGTGCTCAGTCCTGGCTTCTGTTCCATTACTAAATTGTTTAATGTATTTGCAGCATTTGAGTCTGATGAGTAAATGTGTTTAGGCATACTTTACTAAAATAAATTGAGCAGCCAACAGGCTATACCAGCTGTGGAGAAGTTGTTTAGAAATAAATTCTTTGTAGTTCACAGTTTGACCTAATAAAAAGAACTGTTGCTTCAGACAATTATCTTCAGCAGGGTCAGTCTGGTTGCTGTGACTGTGCATTCAGTTTTCTGTGTTGATTTATTAAATATAATCACCTGGGGAAGATGAGCCAAGTTCTCTGAATAAATTGGTGCTAATTCAAATGCATTTCTTCTTAGGCAGTGTGTTGTCAGTAGAGTACATGGACTTAGATCAAAAATTGGAAACCTTCATTAGCTCACTTTGGTTTTACCTCCTACTAAGTGTTTCAAGACCTCATTTTACCCAATAAGTTGTACGTAACAGTAATTTACCCAAGCAAAGCTGATTTTGTTTTTTATATAATAACCTGTAACTTATAATTAAGTAAACAGTGTGTCTTGACAAATCTTACCTCAATTTTAGAAAAATCTCTCTTCAAGAATACACACAAGAAAATGCAAGACATCCGTAAGTGGCATAAAGTAAAACCCACTTTCATGGTAAGAAACACACACTTCAGAATATTTGAAATATTTCTGAGACTTTGTGTAGTTACCAAATATATCTGAGACAGGCTTTAATATTTTAATAAATGAATGCTTCCAAATATTAAAAGTGTGAATACTGCAGGGACTAAATTTGTGCATATCTCGTCTCCCTTTTCCTGCAAGTTTTTGGGAACCTGACTTAAAATTTGAGCAAAATTATTTTACTTAAATAGTTTTAAAAATAGTTGATTGTGACCTTATAGGAAATGGCCTGAGTTTTTTTGAATGTTCTCTGTTGCTGAATAATTTCACAAGTTTCAAACTTAGACTATCAGATTTTTTTTTTTTTTTCATTTATGAATGATGCAAAGGCCAGGGTTATGGACATTTGAAGAATGTGTGAAATGGAGAAACTAATTTCTCAACATGATTCCTTCTCAGCGTCTTTGGTTTGTTGAAGAACATATAACTTACTTTGGTAGTCTCAAAATCATGTGAGAATTTGAATCTCTCCTGTCTGAGGTGTGTAGAAGGGAAGTGGCTGTGTCAGATCCAGGGTAATGTGTATTTGTCAAATATTCATAGAAATAATGTATGTCTGTATATAGTGTGTGTGTATGTATGTGTGTATTGATATATATATATACACATGCTATATACACAATCCCATATATATAGTATGCATATGTATATTTATGTATAATAATTTTCACTGAAATGATGCATCCTAAAATGTTACTGCAGCAATTTCCTCATTTATCCAGGAAAAAAATGCTGAGTGAGTGGATAGAAAACTGTAGCACTTCTTGTTAAACCCATAGTATGTGCCCTGACTGCTTAACTTAAAGATTTGGGGATTTTTTTTCCTATTTGAGAAAGGGCCCCACATATTGCTATAGAGACAGGAACTTGCACTGCTTACAGCATTTTGACAGCAGGAGGGGTTGGCTGCAAACCCAGTTTATCTCACTGCTTTATGCTTCGTGATTGTTCCTTGTTCCATGAGCAGTCATCTCAGTTTAAAAGAATTAAATATATTTGATTGTAAGTACTTTGTAAGCATCTCTGATCCATTTATGAGGTCACATGCACCTTGATGTCTACAGTACAACTGCTTCTAAAAGGTGCTGTAACTTATAGCTGATGTCTGAGGGCTTTTTTATCCCCAGTTATAAAAAAATTTTGAGACAGCATAGAAGGTAGCAAGTCAAAGTACAGGTGTAATTGTCAGAACTGTCTTTAGCAGTTTTAAAGCTACTTTCATAATGAAATTTAAAAATAATTCAAAGACTGTTTCTTAGTAAGATCTTTGATGTTTCTAGAAAAGTTGCCATTTCATAAAAGCATTGCCAGGTGCATATTGCCAGTCTTTTTCTGTACTTTGGTATTTGGGGGATGTTACAGTGTTTCTGTGAGAGGACTGCAGATGTGACTGCAGTGGCTTCCTTTGGATTCCTCCTTAGGCAAAGATTTGTTTTCCCTTCATAGATATTTTGGTATGAATATTTTGATGATATATGGTCAAAGAAATTGTATTAATTAACTGACTCATATATAGGGCAGTACTGTCAACACCTCTTTGAATTATTCTCTTCCAGCAATTGGAACAGCTGCAGTTTAACAGACTGAAAGGCCAGAGGTAGAGGCATGAGAAGCACCCATGTGAAGTGGAAAGAGCTGAATAAGGAAGCCAATTAAATTATCACGCAGTCAGTTTTTTAGGGAACCTGTAGAGAAATGTTACACATCCTTATTTGCTCCTCTTCACTTTCTAGACTTGTGCCTTTGCAGACATATTTAAATTGCTGAAATGGTTTTGATATTGAAAGGATTACTGCATTTGAGCTCCATGCCTTTGGGAATATTTTACTGGATTTTGGGGGTTCTGCTTTATTTTCTTCTGTATCAAAATGCTCTTGTGTAGTGTAGGATGCATCAGCTCAGCAGGCTGGTGATTTGAAGATGTAGAAAAGATGATAGCAATTCCTCCCTATGTGAAACTGATTTTCTGCCTTCAGTTTGGAGTGAGCTCTGCTACTGCTAATATCATAAACCAGGGATTTTATCATATAACAAATGTGCATTTTAAAATAGAAACATGCTTTTGTATCAATGAATTTTTAGAATACAGGTGTGGGGGAAAGAATCTCTGAAGTTTGAATGTGTTTACTGGTCTTACCACTACCATTTTAAGGTATTTTTCTTGTTGTTGAGTCTCGCATCTTATATAAACATGATATCAGTAGGAAATAGTTTGTGACACAAATATGAAGACCCTTCTGTTGTCTACAGTTCTAGGTGAAAATGGGAGATGTACATCATACTGTCATTGTAGCTTTGGTTTTCTTTCTGGAAAGCTTAAGCAGCCTGAGGTTCTGGAAGTGAGAAGACTTTTCAGGTCACGCTAGAAAGGGTTTGGAAGACTTGAGAAAGTTGTGATATAGCATAACCCTACTTTTCACCTAGTGCTTTCAGTTCCTCTGACACCTAAGAGATGAATAAAAGGAGAGAGGTAAGTAGCCTATTAAAGTGGAACAGCAATTTTTTTAACCACAGCAAATCACTTGACTGAGCAAGTTTTTTTTCAGTGTGGTTTTTAACAGTTTAAGAACTGAGGGAAAAAACGTTAAACTCATTATCTGTGCAAACTGATGAAAATCCAGCAACATCTCTAGAAGTTGACTTTTATTCCGCTTACTTTTTGTACAAAAATTCAGGTGGCATTCAAAGGCTAAGAATAAATACTTTCAGACTAGTACAGTTTTATATTGCCTGGGCTCTGATACAGCTTTCTGCCTGTGCCTTTTCCTTCTTTTTGAACAACTGTGAAGGGAAGTCTTATGAGGAATGCAGAGATGGTTTAAAAGTTTTGTTGGATGTACAGATGCCTCAGAAATGTGACCACAGTGGGCTGTAAGAGGACGATGTGTTGACAGTTGGGATGTGCAACACTACGTGGTAGCAGCTTAGCATTCAGGTTGCACAAAGGAAGGAAGAGGATATCTCCAGAAAAGGAAGGGACGTGGTTTTAGCTGTGTTCCTGCTCTGAAGATCAGGGAGAGCTTTCAGAAGAAAAGATGCTGTGATCAGTGCCCTGGCAAGGGGGCTCTGTGTGTGATTTGCTCATGTGCTTGCTGAGAGTGATGCTGTGTGCCTGCTCTTCCCATTTGGGGCCAAATTTTGCTTGTTGGTCAATAATGAAGCAGGATGGAGGTGCAGGGATGGAGGAGGAGGGTTAGGAAATGCTTTCCTCTCTTAACACAAGAACTTTTCAGTGTTTCTTCTCTTTGTGGGATCAGAGCTGCACTGCTGTTCAGCCCCAGTCAGTGGCTTTTGGCCTCGCTTAACGTCTCAGGTCCGTAAAATGGTACCTTGGGATCTTGCCTTTGGTGGCATTATTTACTTTTTTTCTTTTTATGCCACCTGTTCCTTTCCTTTATGGCTGAGTTTTGTGCAGAAGTTCCTGACACTTTGTCAGTTACTTCATCTGTGCTCACTGCAGCTTTGGAAACACAAGCATGGAAATAGTTGCTTAAAACCCAAACACTTTCTCATCTTTTGTACACAGAATTAAGGATGTGTGGGAGACCTGGACAATAAGTAGAATATAACTTGAAACAAGTTATAAATAGTAGATGCTTTTAATTTTGAATGTGAACTTCCTTGTGAGAAAACTACAGAAAACTAGTCCCTTGAATGGTCCCAAAATGATGTTTAATCTGTGCAGTTTTCACGGGATTTTCAGCATTTAGGAGCTATAAACTTAAAGCACATCTCCAGTTTGTGTGCCAAGTTGGTATGTTTTCAGAGCACTTGTCTGGGAATAACTGTTTTCTCAGCAAGGAGGATTCTGCACAGAGCTGTAATGCTGCTTTTGGCCCTCAGAATCCTTCTTTTGAGGATGAGTGGCAAAGCTATGTAATATGAGAACAGAAAAATGTATATTCAGTGGGTGCAGTGCACTCCAGGAGATCAGATTACTTTTCCCGTATTTTTAAATGTGCAGCTAAAATGTTATTTTGAAGGCTTAATTAAAATATCAGAATTATATCCTGAACTGTTCTGTTGTCTTAGGAATAGTTAATGTAAAGCATAAAATACATAATAATAGGACTTTCCTTGTGAATATGCAACCAATCTGTGACTGTCAGGAAGAAAATGGGATTTGATTTCTGTTTTTTTCTCCTTATGTGTGGATAGGTGATTCATTTCTCACATGGCTGTTTTTTAGCAAGTGACAAGCATTTCCCTATTTTTAGAGTACCTGGCACTGCTACTTTCTTCAGTTCTGGATTTTGTACATGGGCTGTTTAGTAGAGTAGTTTGTGCTGGACTTTGGGAGGGGATTTGGTTGGCAGTCTTTGGAATTCCTGTACTTTCAAAAAAAAATGTTTACTGTTTTTTCTGCAAAGGTTTTATTTATGTTGTTTGTAGAGTAAGTGGAAAAGTAAGTGGGACCAGGAGCACACAAAGGAGAGCAGGTATTTGAGGACTCATGCTGCCCTCTAGGGTGAATGACCTTGTTGGGGTCAAAAGTGAGAAGTAACTCTGATTTCTGTGCCTGTGTGGATTGACTTCAATGTCAGTCAATGCTTGGGAATGACTTTGTGGCTTGAGTTGGATTTGATTTTACTGATCGAAAGGGTATTTCAGGAGTTACTTCTGAAAAGGGGGTCCATTGATTGTCTTTAGCCTCATTCTTTTTTTTTTTTTTTTTTTAATTAGTCATTCTGTTCTTAATAAATAAAACATGTGAAGATCTCCTTGGGGGTGGCAGAGCAGTGAGAGAGACACTTTACAAGCAGTTACCAGTGGGTTGCACTGGCTGCACTCGGTGTGAGGAAGGGAGTAACTGCATTTGCTTGTTGTATTTTAAGACACTGTCTGTGTAATGGTGAATGTAAAAGCAAAGTCGAGTGTATGAATGCAAATTAATGATTTTTTTTTTTTTTTTTTTACTTTGTGGATATAATAGCTGCTATCTAACATCTTTCAACCTGATTTCTAGACCTTCAGTGCAGAGCTGGTGCGATGTAGTAGCCTGGTTTTGTGTGTGAGTGAGAGACTGGACACAGTATTGACCAAGTGTGTAGCCAAGCATGCCTGATGGCATGCAAAAACTTAAATTCTTCTGCTAAAAGTATGACTGTGCTAAAACTGCATAGATGTTCTTGCAGGACTAGTGTTTCTTAATAGTCACAGCATATAACCACTGTTGTCATGCACAGTGGTGTCTGTTCAGCCTCTCAGTATCAGTTCCTGTGAAATTTGTTGCCTGGGTTAATGCTGCTCATTTATAATTTAGAACTTCAGAGAAGTGGGAGAGAGGCCCTCAATTGTTTGTCAAAGGGGTGCATCTGGTTTTGAGTGAGGTTGTCCTGTGTTGTTTTAATTCCTTGCCTTTGGTTTTGGTAACAACTTCAAATGCCGAAAACTATTTTGGGCAAACATTTTCAATAATGGTGATCAGGAGCAGCAATTATTCCCTGGTGATTTCATCACAAAATTGAACTTAACATTGTAAAAACCATTTTGTAACAGTGGAACTTAAAATATTTCACAGTTAGAAATAACCTATCAGAGTGTTGTTAAATGTTACTAGAATTAATAAATTTATAGAAATAGCTCCTGGTTCAATTCTTTATTGCTAAGTAGCCTGACAGGGTGTTGGCTTTTTAATGAGAGGATTAAGCTGTCCTGATGAATAGAAAAATTGTCATGCTGTACGGAGACTACTCTGAAATCTCTAGACTAAATATCTTACTGTTGATTTGGTCTGCTGTGGCAATACATTAGCGGTGATGTATTTTTTTTTTCCTGTAAGGTAATCAGTATAGCTGAATCTCTGCCTTCTTTTCCCTAGAAACATGCTCTGCTTCTGCATAAGATGCTATTAAATTCCCCATTCCCTTTTTAATAGCTTGCCTCCCCTGCTCCCCGCTGTCGTCAGCCCCGGGAGGTCACCGGGCAGAGCCCTGAGCTGCGGAGTGGTCCCTGATGGGGACCTGCGTGCCCATCTGCTTCGGCAGTTCTGGAGGCAATTTGGGAGCTGCTGGGGGGGGGCGTTGAGAATTAGATTGTTGATAGCGTTCCTACAAAGACTGCTATTAGCAGCCTGCTAGTCTCTGCTTCTCTACTGCAGAAGACAGAGTGGTATTTGTGTTCCCATATCATGTTGTAAAATGCATGAGATTTTGCTCTTCCTCCTTGGAAATGAGAATAGGAAAATGAGAGCATCCTGAACCAGAAGCTATTAGAAGAGCATGCAGAAACCTGCAGCGATTTCTGCTTTATTTTGTCTTCCTAGCTATGGATTAGAAGGACTGATTTTTGCAATGGGCTTTTTCCATAATGGCATTCTTGTATTGTTTGGTCAGAGCTTGCACAGGAGGAAAACAGGCTGCTGAATTTAGTCACTGATCTCTATTAGCCGTGGCCTAAGGCTATGCTGAGATTTATATCCCATTTGTATTGTTGCAGCTCAAAAGAAGAATGTTCAGAGGATGACAAGTGTATTCTGAGTAGGTATGTTGTTTCATTTTCATATGAAACCCATTTTTTTTTCTGCTTCCATTGGTCAGAAATGAGGTTAATAGGAAGAGAATATAGTACAGTGCTGCAGTGTCCCTGTTAAGGTAGAACAATAGCATCAGAAACAGTTCTTTAAAAATTAGCTGCTTTTATTAAATAAAGCTGCATTATGCTGGTGTGCAGAGTGCAGTCTTTTCTTTTTTTTCTTAACATATACTGCAGTCAGTGCTTCCCTAACGAGGTGGCACTATTGTTGAGTTAGAAGGATAGAATCATCATATTGCTTTAGGGGACAGCAGGATTTAAAAGGAGATGCCTTGCAGCCCTGTTTTACAGATTGGAAGCATCGGTTTAAGGGCATTGGCAGAATCATTTCCTTGTTCTTAGCAGCAGCCACTGCTGTGTCAGTAGTGTGTGGAATGGAAGTCCTAGTTGGTAGTCTGTTATGGAAACGCTGTTTACTGTTATTGTAGTACCGTGGTGACAACATGCCATTGAAATGGAAAACGAGCTCTCCTGCTATCTGGAAATTCCCAGTTCCTGTGCTTAAAACATCCAGGTCATCGCCACTTTCTCCAGCATACATGTAAGTGAGAGAAATGAGGATAATAAGGTGGGAATTCTTTTCGTGAGACTACCCTGTGGCAAAATACCCTGATACATATTGAATGACATTGGCACTCAGAATTTTATCTTGTTTGCTATGTAGACCCCCACCCCGATTTTATCCTGGATGTTTCATGATGGATGTTGTGTCAAGTCTTTCCCTTTTTGTTGAAACGTAGAGAAATTGTGCAGAATAAGCCCTATTCATAATGCTGTGTATGTTCATTTGAAAAGTTTGTGGTGGCGTTAATTTGCAGAGCTGATCTTGAAATGACAAGCTTTGAGGCTGGCAGGCTTTCTATATAGTGTATATGTGAACATTTCCTTCTCCTGACTATTTCATTTGGAAACTGAGCTTGAAATCACCTGCTGTATTGTACTGCACTTTTGTTCCTGTGAGTTCTTTTAGAGATGAAATCATCCTGCTTTGGTCTTGTTTTATTCTTTAAAGTCTTAGCCTTAATGCAAATTGAATGTCTTCGTAAAAAGTTACAATAAAAGCTTATAACATAAATTTGATCCATTAATATCTGAATACTCACATAGTTATACAGGTTGTCAGTGTAAAGTGGCTTCACAATATGCCTTTGTCTTGCTAAATCCTGATGCAGCTTTTGTTCACCTTTTGTTGCTGTGAGTTGTGTGTTAGCATATACAGGTGGCTTTTTTTCTCCTTCTCTGAAATAAAACTACTAAGCTCAGGGTACTGAATTCATTCTGCCTTTATTTAAGGAAGCAGCTCTTCCAAAAGGAGGAAGAGTTGCTTTAAAATGCACAGGTAGCAGTGTAGGTGACTTTTCTATCTGGAAATTGCTGTAAAGGCTACTACTTTCCAATAGTATTCCAGCCTAATACCTACAATATTAGTACTTTTAAGCTTGTGTCGTCTGCTTGCAGATAGGCTTTTCCTTCAGCTACAGTAGGTACATGCTGTAAGAGAGAGGTGCACAGGTCCTCTAAATGTCTTTTTTTTGTTGTTGCTGAGCATGGCATTGTTATGGTGGGGCTGAAAGAATCCAGCGCCATGTGCATGGTCACTATTGTTCTCGGGCAGAAAGGCTGAGGGAGCAAACCTGCCTGTACAAAACCTGTGCTGGGCACGCTCGCATTTAAGATTAATTAATCTTGTGACAAGATGTGGATGTGCTTCAGTCTTTTTACGGGAAGCATCAAATATACTTAAGGCTACCAAAAAAGAACCTATTTCCAATAAATTGCTACCTATTCCGAGTTGTTAAACAATATGACTTAAAAATAAGGAACGTATCATGTTGATAAGAGTTGTGAGACATTTGAACCTATTTCAGGGAAACAGTGTAATTAGTGTTTCATCTTATGCTGTTGTTTTTAAACTATAGTAGTGTTAAATGCAAGAAAAATCAGAACTAGCCCAGTCTGATCTCTGCTGCTGAAACGGAGCATTTCTTTTGTGTGTCGCCTTTAAAGTGCTAATCTTAGCCCTGAGAATGCTCCAGCCTTTGTGGTGGGGATCGTGTGGCTGATTATCTCAGCGTGTTGAAAGTATGAACAGGTTTAGTGATCATGTTTAAACTACATGATGCTGAGCTTATCTGGAGCATGAGAAATATGTGATCAGCAGCCTTAATCATCTCTTGATAATGAGTCAATGTATCTCAATGTTTATGAAGACATTTTTTTATTGGTACACAGACTTGACATTAGGAGGACTTGTATATCTAATGCTAAAATTATTCATGTATTTTATTATAAAGAATGAGAAACATTACAAAATGGCACCTATTTGATTAGGAAATATAAATCAACTATTTAAAAAATCCCTTGTAATTTAGGTTGACCAGTAAAATAGGTGATGGGATTAATTACCTTCATTGTAGAGATAACAGTATATTTGATACTGTTTTATATAATCTGATGTTTTTCTTGTTCATATTTATAAGTTTTCTGTCGTAAGTAGTACTCTGCACACTGGCAAAGGGCTTATGTTTTGAGTGAAGGGTTGAGGAATAGATGGTGTGTGAAATAGAACATGTATTGATGTAAAATAAATGGCCATAAAACTCTAGAATTCACAGATAAACACTTTGTTACTAAATATTTTGGATCCAGGGTATACAAAGGTATGATTGAGCTTTTAATCCCTTTAATACTTGACATCTCAATCTTACAAAATAGGGGGTTTAGTGTCGTTTGGAATGCAAAGTAAGAAAGTCTTAAAAGTGTTTTGTTTTTTTTTTTCTTGTATTTAAAATGAAATTCCAGTTTTTCAGGTTCCTCTAGTAAGGTTGACCTTAGCTTTAAAAGCTTCACCCTGCTTATGATTTACAAGGAACTTATCTAGAGATTAAACTGATGATCAGGACGAATAGATTTTATTAGAGTTTTTTTTGTCTGTGTACCGAATAGCTGAACTCTGCCTTAGTTTCCCTGTCTCAAAATGCTGAGACTGGTGATTGTGAGCAGGTTTGGCTTCTTGGATGAAGCACCTATGTACAAAGTGCCACTGCAAAATGTTGCCTGTCCTGCAGCTGAGCAGGCTTAGCTCAGTCTCTGCTTGGGAAGTTTGTGGTAGTTGCTGATGGGGGAAAATGAGTGTGAGGAGCTCGTCTTGGAGAGTCCTGTGCCATGGGGAACTTGTGGCTGGGTAGAACCTGAAACGAAGGACTTGCAGAAGTTGAGGTGTGATGAATTTGTAGGTGGGGATGTGGTTCTGTCACTGGGAAGTCTGCTTGGTTTGGAGGATCTGGTACCCCTTTCCTGGCAATGGGAAGGAGCAGCAGGGACTTTCTGCCTCTTGACTGGTGGATTTGTATACCACCAGTTATTTATTAGGGATATGTTCAGGACTGCGAGGTGACTCTTCACATTATACAGAGGGCGAAGGGTCCCGTTGATGGGGAAGGCAGACATTCCCTGACTACTGCTGAAACTGATCCAGAGTGGCTTGAACTTTCCCCCAGGCTGGAGAGATCCAGTGACATTGCTTAGGGAAAATTAGGCACTGTTAGACTTGGAGCACTGGCGTGTGCCTCCATACGTAGGTGCAGAGCAGCGGGCTTGGCGCACGAGTTAGGAATGTGCAGCTGTGGGTACACGCACACGCCTTTGTCAGGCTGCATTTGCTTTCACTGCACTTATTTTGCTGGGATTTAGAGTATAGATGCCGTTTGTCAAACACTGTGAAAGCTGTTACAGCGAGTTTATGCACCACTAGTCAAATCATATTCATATTTGTGGTTGTGTTGACTGTGTGGGGAGAGACCTACGTGACTTCATATATTATGTGGACAGTTTCAGCAAGAGAATGAGAGGAAAGGAGAAAGTGAATAACACTTGAAAAAGTGGTGTCCCATGGCATCATGGCTGTTATTTTACGACTGCCAAATATTTAAAAACAAAAAAAGCAACAGTGACTGACATAAGCAGAGGTTAAGAATTAAAGCACTACTACAGTGAGGATGAGGAACAGTTCTGAATTGTATTTAACAGCTTTGAGGCATAAAGGAACACGAGTCCCAGTTATTGTTTATAGGGCACGGCATCTCATATATTAAGAACTAAGAGAATCCTTTCTTATTCACACCAGTAATGTCATGTTTTTTTAAAGAAAAATTGTGCACATCTTCCATTAATACAAATGGAAGAGATGCTTTTGGATACTCAGGAGATTCAAGTGCTATGATGAACATCTACAAAGAATTCAATAATGCAAAAATACTATTTGCAAAAACACTTTACAGAGGATTGTTCTGTTAAGGTTGTGTCATGCAAGAATATTCTTAGCTGCTTTTTAGAAAGTTAAATGTTCAATTAAGTGGTTTTAGTCACCTGCATGCCAATTTTAAACATAAGTAAAATAAAAGAATTCTTATTTCAGAATAATCCACTTGTAATCTTAGTGCCTTCTATCCTTTCACATGGAATAGAATGTTAATATTAAATGGAAACTATTCTTTGTATGTGTTTTCATAAATAACTGACTAATATTAGGAGGAACAAACAGATGTGGTATTCCAAATATATTGCTGTCAAAGGTTTTGCAACACTTTATCCTGAGTCATGTGGTTATGAAATTGTCTGATAGGAAATGCTTTGCTCTAATAGATATCAGTTACTGTGCAGAAAAGTAGAATAAATTCTTAATACTCTGGGGTAAGCAGCATTAGTTTTAGCTGCTTAGATTGGTTATATAGGTTAATGCTTTTGTGTCTTCTTCCAGCTATCTGCTTTGCTCTACAATGAGCTCTTTGAATTTATGCTATATATTGATATATACTTACATGGAAAAAGGTGTGTGCATAATTCATCAGACCAGCTGTATTAGTTCTCTTTGGTGAGGCCACCCAATGTGTCTCTGCTGCCTTCAGAGGTCATTTTTAGTAAATGAGCCCTTTTGTAGAACTCCTGAGCATTTGACAGACTACACGATATTCACACTCACCTGTCTTTGGCAACATTTCCATTTTATGACATTGCTTCCTAGATATTTCAAATTTCAACGTGTTGAAAGTCAGTATGCAGCTCACCTCAAATCTGTTTTAAACTGATCTGACAATACATGCAGAAAGATGAATTGGATGAGTGGGGAGTAGAAGGGGCTTGTATCATACTAGTAGGAGACTGCTTTTAATCCCAGAAATTTTGTATTTCTCCTTTGTGCCTGTTGATATTTCTTCTGCTCTTTATATAACAGATATTTCAGTAGACTCTTCTAAGTCTGAAATGTGAAATTTCATTGCTGTAATAAACTGATAAAAATGAGACAAAACCTCCAACTTGTTTGTCATGAAGTCTCCTGGGGCTACTGTTTTTTCTGGGGAGACCTTATAGGGGATGATGTGGCCTACAGATCCCCAAAATTACACACTTCTCCTTATACAGCAGGATGTTGCAATATTGACATTGTGTTGTGACATGGTAAAGCATCTTTATTGAATTATCTAGAATATGTTACTCAGCCTGTTCTGCCAGCATGTCAGTTCTGCCAGTTTGTTATTTTTGCCATTATTTCTTTGTTACTGTGAAAAAATCTTGTTCTCCCGTCACATTCTACTCATTGACTTTTCTAGTGTCAAGTGGTATTTTCTGTTGACATTTGGATGGGGCTACCTGTGGATTTTCACAAGGGCTTGGTGAATATTTGGGTTTTAAAATAGTAGTTGCTTGTTCTAAAGGGTAATAATGGGAATTGTAGTGTAATAATGTGTAGCTATCATACTAAAGTGGAAGTGCACATCTGTATTATTTCTGTAATATTTTGTCCAGCAGTGACTAAGATTGTATCAATGTCTACATTGCAATTGTGTTTTTTCGTGGGATGAACAAGTCACATGCCCCTCTTATCTGTCATGCATAGATCTAAATGCTTTATCACATAGTGGAAAAATATTTTACAATTGAAAGTAATTAATGCCCCTCTACATCCGGCAGACTGCAGTAAAGGAATGCTGAAACATCTGTGAGAAGTGACAGAGCAAGAGGAATGGTAGATAAGAACCCAAACCCTAAAGTCAGAATCTTACTCACTTTTAAGGTATCAGAATTATTCTGACCAGTATATAGGGAAAAAACCTCTAACACTCTTGAAAGGAGTAGTTCATAATTTGGTTACAGGAATACAGTGGGATGTATGTTCTGTGACCAAATACTGAATGTGCAGGTGCCTCCTTAGACTTTTATTTGTCTCTAAGGAGCCATTCTGTTAACTTATTAATTTCTGTGTGTGAAAACTAAGGACACATGAGGTACAACTGTAATCTGCTGGTGTGTGCAGAATGGTTTTTGTGTTTTGTAATACACAGGAAGTATTAAGCTGCCTTGTCAAAATTCTTATTTAACTCTTGAATACTTAAGTCCAAATATAAAGAGCAGAAAATAGGTGCAGTGTTAGCCCACCCACCTCTGACTCTTCTATTTTACTTTTTTCGTAATTAAGGCAATAAAATAGTTCTCCTTATGTAGAAAAGCTACAAAATGTGTATTTCCTTTGCTTCTTCTGTTTCTAATAGCAGGAATCAACAAACACCAACTTTGGTAAAAAGTAATTAGCGAGCTGTTTCTAATTTAGCATCATTAAACAATGCGAGTCCGCAGATTTAAGCTACGAATGGCTCAATGAATGCAAACCCTTTGTCAAACAGATAAATGTGGATGTGATACTAAGGCTCCCAGAGAGATAAAATGCTGTTAGGAACAAAAGCTTTATAGCACTGACTGAGCCAAATATTGCTTTGTTTCTGTGGAAAACAAATTTGAATTAACCAGCGGGCTGTAATTATGCTGCAAACAGCTTGAGACCTGTGATTGTTTAGTTGTTTAAGAAGGAGTTTTGAAGAGAATATTTTCTGTGTGCATATTCTTGGGAAATCATACCAAAACAGTTGATGTCACTCAGTTCTCTTCTGCTGGCTTTGGTCACAGTGTGGCCTTACTAGAAAGTGATACAAAAAGGTTTGAGTGATGTTGGGAGTATCTTTGTTTCTGTGTTCTCCTACTTTCCATTGCAATGCACTGGTGCTGGGAGCAGAGACAATGTCTGCAATCACCTGAGTGTTTGTAGCAGTTATCATCATTTCTGTTGATGTGGGCTTGTGTGCTTGGACACAATATGGTGATTGTATGTTGAAGTCCAAAGAGACTTGACTGTACTGAAAAAAAAAGAGAAAAAAAGAAAGGAAAGGTTAAGGCTTGACATTTAAGTAGTAGTCACCAAAACTTTGCTTCTAGAAATAGCTTCAGTTGGTTACCTGGACCCTGTCTGTGGTTAAGCACACGTCATTGTCCCTGTCCTTCAGGTGAGGTTGTGGTTGTTGTTCCCCTTGTAGCCTTGCTGTCTCTGGTGATGGTGCTGGCAGAGCTGCTCAGAGCTGCTACCTTGCTTCTGTACTTCACCTTCCCCTTCTTCAGCTGGTCACTGCAATGAGCACCTTGTGCTTGTGCTGTGGCAGAGCAGCAGGTAAAGCTGTGCACTGCTGCCTCTGCCCATCAGCACTGCCCACAAACCACCTTCGTCCTTCTCTGCTGATTTTGGGGGGTTTGCAAGTCGTGTATCCTCATCTCCTGCTTCCCTTGGCCAGAGCCTTGTAAAAGTAAAAACCCACTTCTCACTGCTTTGCTCTGTTATATAGAGCCTGTTTTTATGTTCTCCTTTATGGAACACGCTCAGCTTAGAGGAAGGGTGGAAAATGGGACATCTATTTGCTTTTTAATTTAAGAAACAGTAAGTTTTACTTTGTGCCTTTCTCCTGGAGGGGAGATTTAGGAGAGCTCAGTGTGATGTTACGAAGCAAATACTTTTAAATGTTCTTCTGTTACTGCTTCCCTTCTAATGTGTGAAAAAGATCAGGTGTAAAAAGTGAAATATTAAAATATAAACATCAGAGCATTGTCCAAAGCGAGGAGTATTTGGCACTAGCTGCCATTGCCTGCTTTAGGAGATTGCATTCACAGTGGTTACAGTGCAATGATAATTCACTTGAGGCAGAAGGTTTGTTGATGGTTTTGGTGGCCCTTTCAAGTGAACAGAATTAAATAGCATTTTAAAGAAAGTCAGTAGCCTGACAAATACAAGGTGTTTTTAGTTTCAGCGGCACCCTCAAGTTCATCTAATAAAAATGTGCTCCTTAAACTGTCCAGTGAAAACAGTGACATCTGAAGCTGATAGCGTAGGACAACTGGTCATAGTGATAAATGAACAAAAGACAAGATTCCCACTCGTAATGCACTGTGTGTGTCACAGAGGTGATCCATGCAGAGCAATTTAGGTCCTGCCTTCCAGTTTTGTTCTTGTGTTCATGCTACGTTTGGCTCTTGAGCAGCAGTGGTGTCAGTTCCTGTGTGCCCCAAAGCAAGAACTGAAGTTTGAACCTGCTCCTTGGTCTGTGGAGAGGAGTTAACTTGTTATTTCAGCCTGTTGGAACAAAAATGACCTTTTCTCTTTCTTTTCTCTGCTAGCTGGAGTCATGTATCTGTTTTAAAATATGGACTTGCATTTCCTATAGGAACGTTTTTGTAAAAAGAAATGATTAGCAGTTGATGAAACTGGTTAGTTTTACTGGGTTGCTGATACCATGAAAGAATTAAATTAGAAATTCTTGATAAAAAGTAATAATAAAAGAAAGAGATATTATTTTAGGGGAGGACAAGTATAAAAGTAACTTCTTTGCCTGAATAAAGTATTTCCTGAAATTGTATGAGTCGAAGATATGGAATGGAAATGTGAAATACCATGACTGCATAATTCTTTCATCTACATTATATTAATATTTGAATTTATTAAAAATTTTCTTTAATACAATGCTGCCATATCAGTTCTGCTTACTGAGCTCCAAGGCGGCCAGATACTTTGTTGGGGAATTCCTAAATTCATTACTCATGAAGTTGGATCATCTGTTCATAATGGGAAGACAGCAATATAGTCAATAATTTTTTTTTTTTATACGAAGCTTACTAAAATACTCTTTGGCAGATTATGCATACAAAGTAAAAAATTATTGTATTTTTAATGGCAAATGAAAGTTTTGTTGTATTTTACTGGCTTTTTAATTAATAGGTTCATTAGCAAATGACATGCATAGGTGCATGCATAGAATAGCCCTGGAATGTACCAGGGTTTTTTTAATAGGTCATAAAACCATAAAGATTTGGCCTGCAGTAAGAATAACCTAATAGGAAATTGAAATCTCTGTCCTTGTTACCTGATAAATACCAGAGTCCTGGCACATGCCAGGGGTGATTGCATCAGAAGTCATTTTACCAGTTACCAGAACACTTGTGGTCATGGTTCATTGAACAGTAATTTGACAGAGAAAATAAGGTTATAGTCCTTTCAAAAATGAGCTATTGAACTTCACCAAATTAAGAACTCACTCTCTGGCCAATCTGGCTTTGGCAAAGCTTTTACTGAGTTATGTAAAGACTGAGTTTTAAATAAATTGGAGAACATGCACTCTAAAATATCTGTAGCTGTAGGCTGATCTCTTTACTTTGTTTTCAAAGAGTTTCTACAATAGTCTGAAAAATAGATGAATGGATTACTGATGGAAATGATCAAATCCTTAATACTATTCTTAGTTGCCTTGTTTCTGTTACATCAGAACAAACTTGACTACTTCTGAAGAAAACATCATAACAGAATATTGGTTTATTTCATTTGTGCCACTAGGATCTACAAAATGGCAACTCCATGATTTGAATATTCTAGTTGAGAATAAAATATCACAGTTTTCAAGGATCTTTGTTTATCATGTGTCACCTGGATGCCTCTAAGCTGTTTTAACAGGTTAATATTTGGTGGTTTAGAAAGCATTTTGCCTCTGTGAATCATGTTGTAACTCCAGCCAGTGAAATCTGTCAGTATTTGCTGGAAAGTTAAAGCATGTTAATATCCATATAATGAACACTCTGTATTTCATCACTACCAAAATACCAGTTGGAAGTACTTGGAGGATTAACTTGGAGTCATGAGAAAAGCACATTTGGTTATACCCTCTAGGAAAAAACTGTGCTGTACTTGAAAGAACCAACATGTGGTTAAGAAAGAAAATTCTGATTCAACCTACTTTGTGATAGCAACTAATTAACCTCTGGCACCTTTCTCTGAACTGCAAGCCACTGCTTCCCAGAGGTTGCAGAATGTCAGGCAGCTCCTCTGCCTTCCTCTTGAAGTGTTAATATTCATTTCACATTCAACTCAACATTCCCTTGTTCTTACCACTATGATGTTCAACCCTCTCCAGACCAAGTGTGTGTGTTGAAGGTGGTTTTAACATCCACATTTTAGAGCAGCTTGTTGTGAATTCTCACTACATGTTACTGTTGTTTTAGGTTCTTTTAACTTTTGTTTCCTAACTTTTTAAAACTCTAGTTAAAAATGGTACTGCTGCACTTCTTCTTTAATGATTTCTATTGATCCGAACAATATAATTAATTAGAAAGTGAATTAACTTTCTCCTTTAGTAGTATGCTTAATTGTGATATACTGTACTTAAAGTAAAAAAAAAAATCAATATGTTTGCCTTCATTACTATTGAGTTAATTATAGTGCTTAGTAGACCTATGTTAATAAATGTAAATAATGCCTTTGGTGAGTGTCCAAACAAGACAAATGTACGTACTGTGGTTTTGTTGGGAAGTCAGTTGGACATGCAGCATCTCCCATCTGTTCCGGGTGTGAATGGCAGAGTTATTTCTGAATCTTAATGTTACAGCCCCTGCAACAGAAGCTACGTTCTGAATACTTCCAGATTTTGTTGCAGGATATAGGATGCAATGCTTAGGTTTTGCTCTTTGTGTGTTGCTGTTAACACAGAGCTTGAGCACTGCTGCAGTTTGTTGCGAAGCCAGGTTCTTCATGCTGTGAGGAGACAAATGCTGAGCTGCTACCAGGCCAGTGGCAAAGGTGTAATTTGTGGTGGCTCTGGGAGTGCTCTTTCCCTCCTGGTGAATGTCACAGGGCTGGAATTCAGGGGATCAGTGCCTTATTGCCAGGTGTTATTGCTGACTTGCTTTGGAACTTCTGCCAAACCCAGCTCCTGAATGTCATTTTCTGCAGAAGGGAGAGAGTGCTCAGCCCTTCAGAACTGTTAAGCTGTAGGTTAGAAAGGTGGTGTGTTTAACAACAAGAAATCAAACAAAAATCCCCAAGTCCCCACAACAAAAACAAACAAAAAAACCCACATCACTATTCTTTTTGGTCATAGTTGTTTAGGTATAAGCCAAAACCCATATAGGATTAACATAACCTGCTTGTCTTCATTCACGTGGAAACATACGCAGCCGAGTTAATGTTTAGGACTAGAACTGTAACAGTTACACTCTAGTGAATTTACATGGTGTGGAATTTGCAGTTTTTAATGCCTCATTCACATGTGCAAGTTTCTGTCCATACATAAGAGCAAACATGGAAGAGAAATAGTGAAAATCTTTTCTGCAGAAGAGCTTCAGGCGGTGAGCTGCTGAGCTTATGTGTGTGATATAGAGAACTGCTCATTATATATTGAAAATCAGGTAGAGGAAATAACTGCTTATAGCCACACCAGGCGTGTTGAATGTCTACTTTTAGGTATTGCAAGCATTTTAAAATTGATTATATCCTCTCTGTTGACTGTGCAGTTTTAGCAAGGCTTTGTGTTCTATAGAGGATGACCTGTAGTGAACAGAGCTATGGGAAGTTGTGTGTCATGTTCAGAGAAATGCTTCCATTATCCCAGCTGTTCTTGGAATAAATGAATCATGCTCAAGGTCTTTGCCTTCATTTGTAAAACTTATGAATTATGCTGTCTGTCAGGAAATCAAATAGCCATGTGGCAAACATGGTAAAAAGCCCACTCCAAACAGCCAAGAAGGTTGGTTTACTTGTCTGTTTCTTTTTGTAATGATTTTAAATGATGTCTTCACTTTCTATTTTCTTCTGAGTTCAGAGAAAGTATTTTAATTACTTCTTCATGTAACATCTATCTGATCTGACATTTTGGGAAGATGCTTCAAGAGCAAAGAGTCAGATTCATGCTTGTTGAATCTGTTGTTCTTCACACCCACGCTTGCAAGTCTCCCCACATTATTTTGTATTTCTTCTTAGGAAGATGTGTACAAATTTAGAGACTGGAGGTCCTTTGAAATTATGTAAGGCTCTTGCCTCCACGTGATTGTATGAAAACTAAAATAAACAAAACCCACCTAACCCAAAACACCCTAGAACCCAGTGAACAGAAATATTTTGTGTTGTGAGCCAGCAACTGCTTGCTGCTCTGTTGCATAGTAGTATTTGTAGGATGCAGAGATAGAAAAGGGCTCTCCAGACTAAAGTATACTCTGTAAACATTGTTTAAATTACTCTGGATTTGTTTTTTAAAATAGAGATAATTGTGTTTCAAAAATAGCACAAATCTTGCATGCTGCAGTTCATGCACATTAGTTTATTCAGCTGAGTGCATTAGAAGTCACAGCTGTTTAGATGTACCCTTGTTCCTACAGTGTTATGTCTGTGTGCATAAAATCTCACTGTTTCAAACCCATGTATGCTGTTGAATGGTGAATTTGTTTTGAATATGTTTTCCTAGCTGACCTTTTGTACTCATGGGTTTGAACAAGGCACATTGATGCTATGAGGGTAATATGTGAGTTTCAGAAAGTGCTCTACATGGTCTTAGTACCCAAGGAAGGTGGGGGTAAATATGTTTTTAAAAAAGGAAATTATGAAAATTATTTTTCTTCCACAAATTCCAAATTTGTCCTTATGATCACATAGTGATCATAATCAAAACTGGGGAAAAGGAGGGGGATTTAAGCATGTTCTTGTTACTTAAAGTAATTTCTGAAACTAGTTTGAAGGCCAATGTTTTAACCTGCATGTTTAAAATTTGGAAAACTTTTTGTGTCTGAAATGTGCAGCAATTACGTCAAACAGCTATGATGGAGTCTTGACTAACAATGGAGGTGCCCTCTTCTGTGGATTAATAGCTTGTGTTTGCTAATTAAAATTGTGTACATGTTCATTATACACCTATACAGGCTCACAGGTAGAACATTAGATCACAGAAATTACAGCAACTTATTGTTAATATTTTTGTAGAAGAATTTTATTTACATTGCATAATAATTACAGGTTAATGTAGTTAGGCTCTCAGATGTAACCTAATTTGCATCTCAAGATTAAAATAGTAGGCTAATAATACTGCAGTAATTCTTTAACAATTCTACCTAAAATTAGCTTGTCCTGTCTAGATTTGGACAGTAATTGCTTGGAATCAATTCTTAAATTAAAATTACGAAGTGTTTACTGCACAGTAGCAAAATACTGGATAGCATATCCTAAAGGAGTTCTAATTGTGCGTTTCTAAAAGCAGGTTAAAGCAGCTTGAAACTCCATGATGTATATTTTCTCTTATGAATAGTCATGCATGAATGAGGTAATGCAAGCTGTAAGAATGAAAATAGTTTCTTTAATATTACACCTAGAGTTTCAATGTTTCACCAGTTTGGCAAGGAAAAGCTAAGATGCTTGACTTTGGAAACCAGATGAAACCTCGAAAAACATCCTACAATACTGGATTGTAAAAATAACATAGTATGCAAATGTCTAATTCAGGGAGCTGGGGATGGAAGGAACAGGAAAAGCTTACTAGCCAAAAGGTAGTTATGCCTTTTTAGAGACTGTTAATGCATCAATTTCTTGAATTAGCTGAAGGGAACCACTAAGGACTGATTCTCTTGCCTGCTGATTTTTTTTCCTGTAGCCTCTGTGCTGTTACATTTCATCCCAGAAGACTGTGGGTTTAGAACAAAAGATCACTGAATGAAAATGAGTTTGGTCTCAAGGTTTCTCTGTTCCAATTTTCTTAGATCTCTGGTGGAAGAGGAGGATCCTCATATGAAAGTATCTCTCGGTAGCAGCGATATGGGCGTCTCTGCCCATCTACAGTCTTCAAAGACAGGAACCACAAGATTTTTCACCAGCAATACTCACAGTTCTGTGGTATTACAGGTAATTAAATATTCTCGTGCCTGTGTTGAGCTGTACTGAGAATTTTGGCTGTTCTAAACAATGTGTTTACTCAGTAGATTTCATTAGTCTAGCAATTCCTATAAAGCCTCAGAAACTCTCATGTTCACATGTTGTCAATGCCCACAAGCAAGCATTGCTTGGGACTTCTTTTCCTGTGAGATAGAGGCTCAACTTTTAACAGCAGCTTGGAAAAAAACCTAGCCTTTTCCTGGGGTCATATCCCAGCCCACTCTCGAGTTGTAAGGGGTAACAACATTTAAACTCTGAGTGACAGCTGTATCAAAGAAGCTCCCTTAAATATCATCACGTAGTTACCTTAGGCATGTCCCCAAGACAGCAGAGCCCTGCCAGGTTTGGTGTAATGCCCTGTGCTGGGTCTGACTGTGGCACTACTGTGTGGTAGAGCATCCACAGAGACACTCCAGTATCCACAGCTGGGCCCATCTTTGGAGGAAATCTTGCTCTAGGATGCTGCTATAGATGACTTTATTTTTTACTACAGTTAGGTGTTATAAGTAATTCAGAGATCAGATGTATAATGGGAGCTTATTTTGGAGTTTATAGCATGTCAGCTTTGGTGACAAATTTAATAATCATAGAACCAGGTAACAGCTTTCCTTTCAGACCACAGGCTTTTGCAGCCTATTAGGTTGCAAACCCCTTAAATTGCTGTGGAACAGAATTAAATCTAGAATGCATATGTGACCAGAAGGGGTAGGTCCAAAAAAGATAGCAGTCCCTACATGAAACAACTGCTATTGTGAAAGCTTACAAAAGAAATTCCTTCCTGAAAATAACTTAATTATTTGAATAAAACTACTTTCTAAGGCCCGGTATACTTTGCATTCATCAGCTGTATCTTGAAAATAATGATCATTCTGCTTGTTTTCAATGAATAATAATCATTGAATATATTACAGATAATGGTTTTAAGATGACAAATTATTTCTTTGTCACTTTTTTGGACCTACAGTACACATGTACATAAAAGTAAATAAATATTTACATAAGGGAAATAAAAGAGATTCCTACTCTCCTCCCAAATCAAAGGGATGCTTTGCATTGTGCTTTTCCTGCAGGGCTTTGACCAGCTGCGAGTGGAAGGTTTGCTCTGTGATGTGACGCTTGTTCCTGGAGATGGTGATGAGGTGTTCCCTGTCCACAGAGCAATGATGGCTTCTGCAAGTGATTACTTCAAGGCCATGTTCACAGGTGGTGTTTTTATTAAAGCCATGTCCTGCTGTCTCCAAATTGTTCTCATTCAGACACTCAGACACAAGTTCAGTGCTGTGTGTGAATCAGTCCAGGATTGCAAACAACACTGTGGACTAAACATCTCTCTACTGTTGCATATGGGGTTTTTAAACTAAATTTTAAAATAAAGTTTTAATTATCTCTAAATTTATGGAATAATTTCAACCCCATTGAAATGATCATATACATTTACCTGTATGTCTATTTCAGGAGGAATGAAGGAACAAGATTTAATGTGCATTAAGCTTCATGGTGTGAACAAAATAGGCCTAAAGAAGATCATTGATTTCATCTATACTGCAAAACTTTCCCTTAACATGGACAACCTTCAGGACACTCTGGAAGCTGCCAGTTTTTTGCAGATTTTACCTGTTTTGGACTTCTGTAAAGTATTTCTTATCTCTGGGGTAAGACTATTTGTTTCCCATTTACAATGCTTAAGGCCTTGGTATGTAGTTTTGTTTTTTCTTCTGTAATGACACTGGCTTACGTAATAGTCAAAGTCTAAAACTTGCCATTTTTCATAGTTTAGATTCACAGAGCACAAATTTCCTTCATAGTTTGCTTGAAAAACTTGGTTTTTTTCTGAGTATTACGTACAGCATGAGTTGGATACAAATGTTTTACCACGTTAAAATTCTCCCCTTACATGTCTGATATGAGATGTTTCAGGGTCTCCCTGCATGACTGCACTCTCTCTAGCATTAGTCTGCTTGCTGCATTCATTAGGTGTGCTTCAGTTACATTCACTTTATTCCTGCAGTTACAGCCCTTCCATCGCAGTGGGGGTGCAGTTACCTGTTTTCTGACTCTAACACAGCATAAAAGCAATAGCCAGACAGGATCCCCCAGGGCCTTTCTTGCCCTCCTGTCCTGCCAGCAATGAGGAGCACCTGCTCTGTGGGGCTCTGGAACAACAGTGGTGCAAGAGCTGTGCTGTCAAGGCAGTTCTGCCTGGAGAGACACTGCAGTTATTTTTCATGTTTCCTGGAAGTTTCCTAATGTTTGTTAAATGCTTATATACCTCACTAGAACTCTGACTTTAACAGGTGTGTTCCACAAGAATTACAAAATTATTTGGAATTCAGCTTTTTGATTCTGTAATGAGAAATAAAGAAGCAGGCATTCCTGTTGCTCTGTAGAGTGCAGGCTTAGACATGTGACCTCCCTAACTGAAAATATGTACCAGGATTTATGCAAACCAGAGGACTGCAAGCTGGTAATAACATCAACCCATTTCATACCATGTGTTAGAGATATTTAGGCTTGATAATGCCGTTTTGCTTTGAATTTGGAAATATTTTCTAACTGACCAGTTGTCTGATAATGTTGTGAAAATGTTTCATTAAGTGTAATACTTTTCACTCCTACCCCCCTATTTTATGTTGCTCAGTGTTTTTATAACCTCCAAAATGATGCCTCTCCAGGTTTGACATTACTATAAATACCAACTTGGAAAAAGGTCTTGGTGGTGTTTTGAATCAGGTATTTGAAAAGGGCTCCTTCTGACGTGAGCTGAGCCCTGGGGACACCGTGTTGCCCTTTCCCCTTTCTGGATAGGGCAGCTGCTTGTTTATTTTGCTTTGTTAAGGAAAGAACTTTCTCATATTGAATTGTGTTGTTTGAAATGCTTATTCTCTGCAAGTATGTTCACTTGTGATGTTGACACAGTCACCATTTTTGTTCAGATAAGAAATACCTTGTTTGATACTGCATTTTGAAAGAATGAGGAAGACTTTATTAATTCTCCTAATTTTATTGGGGTTCTTTTTGGGAATATTTTCATTTAGACCAATGTCTGAGGTGACATAAACTCATTTATGGTATAGCTGTAGAGGAAGTACGAAATTGAGGTTGTTCTGTTAGCCTAGTTATGTTCTTAGCATCCTTATGTAAAGAATTTTTGAATGACCTTACTTCTAAATTTGTTGAAACAAGAGTTGGTGAGCAAATGAGCTTCTTTTCGAAGGAGCATTTCTGTAACTTAAATGAATATTCTGAGCAAGTATTGAGCTTATTTCTACTGAAGTTAGCTGGCTTGAGAGCTGAGGTAACCATTCCCAGACAAATGCTTAATTGTCTTTGAATTGTCTGGGGAGTCCATTATTAAAGAGATTATAGAAGTCAGTTTATGTAAGGCATAATGTAATTGTGTACTTCATAAGAGAGTATTGGAAATATTTACAAAGAAAAACTGAAGCTTAAGGTAACAGCTTAATTTGTGTAACAAAAATAATGAGACCTTCAAAGAATAGTATCTGTTGTAGCTGACTTGAAAGTGTTTTTTTATTTTCTCTGCATTTACACCCCTCCTGTCAAGTAGCCCATTGCTCTGATTATCTTTGCTCTGCAACCAGACTCTCAGAGAAACAATGGAATACTTCCTAAGATGTTTTCAGTCTGGTTTTACATAATTATAGCTGTACAATAGACTAGGACTACTCTCATGTTCACATCTAACTGAGCTGTAATGTAAATAAAACTCATAAAAATGCCATGGAAATGTTTTCAGAGTAGTGACTTCTAGACACAATACTGATTTTGCAAAAGTAGCAGCAGTGTACAAAATGGAGAAAGATGAGAAACCCAAGTGAATTGCAGCACTTAGGTAAATCACAGGGTAATGGGGAAAGGGTTGTTGCACTGTAATTAAAGAAAACATTCCCAAACACTGAAAGTTAATGTCTGGGATGTACCTGCCAAAAGAATTTATTCCTTCTATAATTCGGTGCTTTACGCTTTTGTAACTACTAGGAAATAGTCAAATATTGAGGGCTTAATACTTGGAAGTATTGTCTTGTCAAAAGAACTTGGTTATCTGAGGGTGGAGCAAGGTAATCTCTTTTGTGGGAGCGTGGGATTTAACCCTGGGACCAGCTCTGACAGCCACCAGAAATTTGACTTTGTACTGTAGGGGTACAATGGATTCTGTTTTCTGAGATGGTCAAATTTCTGTGCTGTTTTTCCTGGGCTTCTGTCAATGGGAGCCCACAGGAAAATTGGAGGTTTCAGGAGTGTTTGCTCTTTTAAACTTTGACCCTTTGAAGCACTGCCTGAAGTGCTTCAGTGTCTAACAGTCATTGAAAGAAAACAAAGTTAGACACCTGATTGTTTTGTGCTACCAGGTTTGAGAGCTTGATTTTTTTGTGCATGCTACTTTTCCTGAGCTGTTCTCCAAGGCTTTCATACTTGAAATCATTTTGCTCTGTCCAGTTTTGTAGTATTTTATGGTCAGTTAAGTTTTTATTAGAGCTTGGGAAGTGGTTGCTTCAAATTTTCAAAGAATTAAGTGAACTGCTTTCTCAAGAAAGTACTTTGGCTTTTGCTTTGTGTTTTTCAGGCTGTCATAACACGGTCCTGTACTTGACCTTTCTTTTTTTGAAAAGCTTTTTAGTATTTTCTGCAACTTCTGTTTTGTAATGAGCAATTACAATGAGTAATGTGAGTGAGAACCTCTGCTCAGTAGTCAAAGTCCATGTAAAATAGGATTTTTTTAACTGAAATTCTCAACTCCTTGTGGAGCTGCTTAGCTGTTTGATCATTTATGGCTTTTGGCTCTTTCCTTGTGAATTTTTTTACTAGTTATTGGATACATTGTACAGTCAGTCTTATATTTTCACCTGGTATTTCCATTCCTCCTGCTCACTTCAGTGGGATTTCCAGAGTAGCAATTCCTTCCCTTCGCTGCAGAGCTCCTGGTTGACTGACTTCCACACAGAACCATAGCATAAATCAAATTTCTAAAAACACCGAAAACCCCCAATGTTTGGGTAACTGAAGTATTTATTTAAATAACATTATTGTACTGAACTCTGTCCAGTTTTGAATATTCAAGTAGAAGTAGGTATAGCATTTTTTTCTGTTGAAGGATTATTTTTTGGCTCAGGATTTAAGAATCTCTAGAATATATAGTTTTATGACTTTTAAGTCTTTGGAATATAATTTAGCCTGGTACATTGCTTATTATCTTAGAGCACAGTAAAGAGGGTAACAGTAATTTTGCAAGAAAAGTAACCTTTAAGCCAGTATTTGATTGGAGGTGAGTGGTGGAATTTGTTAGTGAGTCAAACATGGTGCAAAATTTCATAAGCATAATGGGAGGTACTTGCAATCACATATGAAAAAAACAACCCTGAGTGCAGTACAGTCCCCGTGGATTAATAAAGGCATTATAAAGTAAATTTTCTGAGAATCAGAGGTTGACTGGAAACTGCTGATGTCATGTTCATCAGTCATTAACAGCGTGTAATGTGTCAATAAGTTTCTCAAAGGTAAGAAGCCCAGGAATATGCTCAGCTGCATGGATTTACAGTGTAACATAATTATAGTAATCCATAACTCGATGCACTCTGGGCACTTGATAAGTGGCAGCCAGTCAGCAATAGCTCCAAATACTTCATTGCATCCTGAATATGTGCCAGTGGTACAGAAACCTGTACAGGTTTTGCTTTGATCTTTTAAGTTGAAGTGTGCCTTTCCTGTATGCAGTAATATCTGCCTGCCTGCTTTGATGTGCAGGAAGTGCTGCATCTCTCTAGTTTGGTGCCAGTCAATGTATTCCCAAGTGATTTTTAAATACAGGAACTATATAGCAAGAGTTCAGATTTGTGGTATACTGCAGGTCAGCTGTTTGTTAAGGGGTGATTTTTCCATTGCTTTATTTCGTAATACAACTTGAAAGAAATTGTAGAAGTAAGAATGTTCTGTTTAATTTACCTAATTTATGGTATGCTGTTATTTCCATTATGCAATTAATTTATGTAAATTAAAATACCTAAAAGGAAATGTACAGAAATTAGAATCATAAAATGGCCTGAGTCAGAAGGGGCATTAAAGATCATCCAGTTCCAACCCCCCTGCTGTGGACAGGGAGCTTCCTCTAGACCAGGTTGCTCAGAACCCCATCCAGCCTGGCCTTGAACACTTCAGCGATGGAGCAGCCACAGCTTCTCTGGGCAACCTGTTTGATGCTGATCCTCAAAACCAGTCAGAGAATATTTTATAGGCTGTTGCTAGTCGGTGTGATTATATATTGATATAAACAATGTCTGTCTTGTAACGCAAAAATTATTTCCATGTATATAAAGCACAAATATTTTCATAATAGAACTCCTGACAGTCTGCTGCACATTCATTTTATAGATAGGACCTGATTACAGGATTAGTAGGCATTTCAAGATGCATGAATGAAGACTTTGGATGACTGTAGATCTTAACTCTAGGGCAAATTAGATCAGTTTCTAGTGAATTAAGAAAATCTTCTATTCCTGTACTCATTAGACATTTGATTTGTCTGGTATTAAAGGACAATGATCAGATTGAGTTATACAGTATTAAAATCTTCTAATCTCTGTCATGACCAGAAGGTCATTTGAAGCTTTTTGAATTCTTAGGCTCCAGTCAGGTCATAGTCCTCAATCTCTATAATATTTTTAAAAATAACCGTGAGATTCATAAGCTTAAATTCTTCTGGCATTACAAATGTAATGAGAATTACAAAGTTGTGGAGATGGTTGATGCTGAGTAGGACTGACATGCACAGAGACTAGAACGTGGGTAAATGAAGCTTGGATTGGAATAAGGTTTGAATGCAAAAAAGCCACAATTCTCAGCAAGAAGCATTTGATTGACTTGCTGGGCACACGTTCCAGAGAGCTTTCTGAAATGAACTGACTGGGTTCCCTGAAAACCCACTAGAAGTTGTGCCCCATACCTGGCATGTTTCTTCCTCCCTGTGCCTTGGACCCCAAGTGACCTTAGAAATTCAGGAGCCAAAGATATAAAAAGATAGATGCAGCTACAGTGTAAAACAGATGATTACGAAGATACAGTCACTGGAGTACTGAGTTAAATTAGGGTGTGATCCATACTGCTAAAGCATTTAATGAGCTGGGTATTTTTAGGGGAAATCCTCCTAGGTTCTTTCTTTTAAAAAAATTATGTACAAACTAAAATCACTACCTTTGTCTTATTTTTGACATTTTTAACAGAGTCTGTAATAACACTGCCTTGATTTATTAAAGATACATTTTTGTTTGTTTTGAAGGAATGTATTCATGAGATTGAACACTGTAAATATAAGTTGTCCAAAATATGTGGCGTGCAGGGGTTAGCTGTGCCATTCTCTTTGGTTTTATTATGCCAATACAATTTTAATAGTGTCAGAAAATGTCTAATGGTGAGACTTTTGTTTCACTCTCTGTAATCTTGGGCTGATCACCTCTCCCTTACCTTATTTTCCACACATCTTTCTTACAAAGATGTTTTCAGAGCTTTTCAAAGATGAAGTGCTATATAACTGCTATGCCTCATCATTGTATATGGTATTTGACATAATATATGCCATCTGCCTGTTACTTGTCTCATTTCTTTCTTCAAAATAAGGAATAAATTGGGTCTCCCCTTGCAGTCATGAATAAATATACTGCATTGAATATTTGCTCATGTGTAAATCACCTTGAGCACTGCAAAATGCTGAAATATTGCTGATTCTACAGTATTCATTAAATTTTACATTATCATTTAGACACCAAATTAAGAAAGTGTTTTGATTCCTTTTTCTGTTTACTTAATAGGTTTCGTTGGAAAACTGTGTTGAGGTTGGGCGAATTGCCAATACATACAATCTCACAGAAGTGGATAAATATGTTAATAATTTCATCCTGAAGAACTTCCCTGCATTATTAAGTACTGGTGAATTTGTGAAACTCCCCTTTGAACGTCTTGCCTTCGTGCTTTCAAGTAATAGCCTTAAGCACTGCACTGAACTCGAACTCTTCAAGGCGGCATGTCGCTGGCTGCGCTACGAGGAGCCTCGCATGGAGTACGCTGCAAAGCTCATGAAGAACATCAGGTTTCCCCTGATGACACCCCAGGATCTTATCAACTACGTTCAGACAGTGGACTTCATGAGAACTGACAACACCTGCGTCAACTTGCTTCTGGAAGCCAGCAATTACCAAATGATGCCGTACATGCAGCCGGTGATGCAGTCGGAGCGGACGGCGATCCGCTCGGACAGCACGCACCTGGTGACCCTGGGGGGGGTGCTCAGGCAGCAGCTGGTGGTCAGCAAGGAGTTGCGGATGTACGACGAGAAGGCCCACGAGTGGAAATCCTTGGCTCCCATGGATGCGCCGAGGTACCAGCACGGCATCGCCGTGATCGGCAACTTCCTGTACGTGGTGGGGGGCCAGAGCAATTATGACACGAAGGGAAAGACGGCGGTCGACACGGTCTTCAGGTTTGATCCTCGCTACAACAAGTGGATGCAAGTGGCATCTTTAAACGAGAAACGGACCTTCTTCCACCTAAGTGCCCTCAAAGGACATTTGTATGCAGTCGGAGGTCGGAATGCAGCGGGTGAGCTAGGTGAGTCCTCCTGGAGCCAGCCCCTGGCCTTTTGCTGGGCCTGGAAATACCCTGCTGCCTGGGGAATGGGCAGAGAGAAACAAGGTGAAGTCACTGGAGTGCTGCTGCTTTCTGGAAATACTGCAAATGCAGAGAGAAATTTAATAGTCTGGATTCTATTACGAGTTAAATTTAGAAGGGATCCCACAAAAAAAAATTCCAAATACGTATGTCTTGCATATTGATGCATAATATCTAATGTCTTGGCCTTTACCAGGAAACACGAAGCAAGCATGTATGCCTGCCTGTGTAAGTGTGGGGGAACATAAATGCAGTTTTAAAAAGAAAAAAATTAATCATTACTTCAGCTGAGAAACAAAATCTGTTCCTAAGGGCTACATGGCTCTAGCTGAAACTCGCTGTTGAATGAACATTACATTTTAAAAGATAAATTTTCTGGAATAGTATTTGAAATGCCAAGGGGCTTTTGATATGTGGGGGTTTTTCTTGTTTGTTTTTTGTTTTAGTCTAATGACGGTGATTTGTTTCACTCACAGATTAGTGAGATTCAGATATTCTGATGTTCTGGGCTTTTTAATTATTAAAAATATTATACTTCACCTATCATCTTGTGAGTATGCAGGTAACTTATTTGTATGAATGACTGAATGACTTGGTCCTGGTGCCTCTTCTTTTCCCCCCGGCAAATGATATTTAATTTAGCTTGACAAAAAAAAAGAAAAAAACCAACCCAAACAAAACAAAAAAGCAAAAAAACCAAACCAACAAAAAAAAAACCCCAAAACAAAAACAACAAAAACCAACCAACCAAAAAAACCCAGAAGAATTCCCCGCCCCCCGCCATATCAGTTTCCAGGAAACAAGATAGAAACAAAGAATAAATACATGGTAAGTTTAAATTTGGCAAAAATCTGCAGAGGATGACCCCTATTGATCCACTGCATTGTGCAAAGCCATAGTGGTTAGCATTTAGTCAAGTCTGGGATAGGAGACTCAGCTGTAAATTTGTCTCTGCTTTTAAATTGAAATGTCACAGAGATTATGCTTGGAAGTTCAGCATGATATTATATCTAAACCAGATGTAACATCTCATTATTTAATTTGCTGCTTTCAGCCCAATACTCAACTGTCCCTTGTCCCTTCGTGTCTTCTACCTTTTGCTACTAAGATTTGCTTTTCAGAAATGCACAGGTATCTCTAAGTGCAGTGAGAAATATTTTTAATTGAAACAATACAAAACTTGATTTCTACTACAGGATCTGTGGCTTCTTAAAATTACTGCATCTTGGTTATTCACATACACAGGTTTAATTCATTGTCATGTTGCAAATTTTCATGGGAAACATACAGTACACTGCTTCCACCATACAGAAGTGGCCTGGCTTTCCTAGAAATTTTAATTCCATTTCAATGTTTGATGAAATGTGACGTTTAAAAATGCTTCCTGTTCCAAAAAGGTGGGAAGCTGCTTAGCAATAACTTGTTTTCCCTAGACAGCCATTTTCTGATGCAGATCCTGAGGTTTTCAGATTATTTTATTATGTGTCACTTTATTTACCTGAAAATACATCCTAAACAATCTCAATATCCTCTAAAAGGCTAAATATACAGATGACCATGTATTGATCTCTGAGTATCGGAAAACCTGATATATAGCATCAGTGAGCTATTTTCTAGCAGTATGAATTAATAGCAGATAATCAGATTGCTGACCTTGTGCACTGTACAATCTGAACAGAGTAGGGTTATAAAAATGTCAGTGAAAAAGTTGCAAGTCTGACAAAATCAATACAAAATAATATTGTCACTAAGTCAGTGCAACCTGTGTGTGAAGGAGGCTTTGAGTGCAGTGTTACCTTAAATTAGATCAAGCAGTATCATTCTGCTGACCTCAACTCTTCTGCTTTCTTTAATTAAAATACAAAATTTATCACCTATCTAAAATTCTTTTGTAAAGATATCATTAAAATGCTGTAGCAATTTCCACACTGACCTGAAAAATGCCAATGGATCATTCTGTGGGAAGAGCACTCTAAATGCTAAATATTGTAGCTGTCTGATGCTTTGATTTGGGGCTTCAGGTTCTTTCCTTGTTAATTGTGAGGTGAGTCACTTTTCATTTTCATATTTCTCTCATAAACCTTGACAACTGGAAGAAGCAATCCAGCTTAAACTTCGCATTCTGTTCAGAAGAGAAAAACTCTCTTTTCATAGAAGAGAAGGTCAAATGTGTGTTGGACAGATATTAAAGAAGTTGCCCTTGGGTTCAAACTAATTTCAGTCTGTTGTTAGAGAGGGAAAATTCCCAAAACCTGAATTGAGAAGAAGAATCTTTCTGGAAGATCAGCTCTTATGGAAAAGGGCCAAAGGATTAAAGTTACTAAAAGAAATTTTTTTTCCTGACATTTATGGGAATAAAATTATACTTTTTGAGGCTTTCTATCAAACCTTCTCAAAACAGTTTTCAGATTTTTCATCTTCTGAGAACTTTGTAAATGCCACTTTCTACATCTGTAATACTTGCCCTAGTGTAATAATGAGCTGCTCTTTTAGCAGTGCATGCCACAGAGAAAAGTTTGGTTCACTGGACAGGATGAGTGAATTTCCCTTGAAGTGGTACATGTGTTGGAATGTGGTAAATGTATCCTTTAAATGTCCTGGATTATGATATTATAATTTAGATTTTTCAACCCTGTGACAGCTTAGGGCTGTGCAGAATTAAGCACCACTCCTGGAAGGATTGTAGATAATTCTGGTTAGTTCCCTTTAAATGTCAAGGCAGGCACCTGCCAGAGGTATTCCCAGAGGGCAGGAGAACAGCACTTGGGCACGGGGAGAAGCCCAGCCTGGAGAAGGCAGGTGTGCAAAAACCAAGACTTTTTGGGAAAAGAGACAAAGGGAAAACCAGGTGTGGCTCACAAAGATACTTGTGAAGCACAGTGCATTGGCAGATGGCAGCTGAACAAGGGAGACTGTTTTCTCTTCTGACAAGTAGGTTTTGTAGCTCATCGTAGGAGTTCAGTTGTGATGTTTGTTCAGTTGATGATGGCAGAAGCTGTGTGTGTAAGTACTAGAAAACTTGTGCATTTAGGTACTTTCCAGATGCTTCAGGCTCTGCTGTTGATAGGCTTGAGTAGAGTTTGGGGTTTTTATATATGGGCTTTTCCTAAGCACTTTAGGGGATGTTGGGCTGTGACTAAACCACAGATTAATTCACGATCAATAAAGACAGAGAGAGAAAACCACTAGGCCAGTTACCTGTACTTTTGACCCTCTGCCCATCAAGTTGGAAGGTATTTATTTTCCAGATGCCCTCTATGATGTTGAACTCTCCTTGTTTACGTAAAAACTTCCCCTGTGTGTGTGTACATATGTATGTATGTATATAAAGATATAGCTAATTTATTTTAAATGTTGTTGATTGATCTGCACCAGTACCCAGTTGGGCTGTTTACTGTCAGACTAGAGGACCTCTTGGGCAGAGTAGTATTGTGAATATCAGACTAGAGGACCTTTTGGGCAGAGGCTTATTTTGGAGTGGCTCCTTGGTATGCTAGGACAAAATTAGTCAGGACTATTTAACCAAGTCAGCTTAGAGTTGTACAGGAATAAGCTGTATTATAGAAATAATATAACAAAATTAAGAGCCTGGGTTTTGGGACATCACAGAGTTGCTAAGTGCTGCTGTAACAGACCTCAAGACACTTTAGAAGCTACTGACAGTGTTAAGTATCTGTATACTCCTCAAATAGCATCACAGATGGCACTATAAAATGAGTGCAGGCTGAACATCCCTTGGGACTGCCAAACTTTGTGTCTTTTTGAGATTGCTTAATTCTATTAAGATGAGGCCTGTCTTCCCTGGATTATGGTAATGAACACATCAGAAGTTCTACTGTTAAACTTAAATAAATAAAGCCTGGTCTGAAGGTTTCATGGTGTTGGAAGAATGAATCCATCACTCTCACTTAGGTGCATTAAAGTAGCAGTTTTAGAGTGTTTTGTGAACTCTGTCTGGAGATTTTCTAGAGATGTCTCTTGAATTATGGGCACCTTTAATAGCTGGCATTTTGAATATTTTTTTTCTTTTCAGTGCAGAGGAATATCTTGCTAAAAGAGAGAAGTTGAATGACCTTGCAAGGTAATAGGGAAACAAGTGTATGGCTCAGTCTAACAGAAGAGTAGGAGTTTTCAGCTGGAAAGTGATCAGCTTTGTTTTAGAGCACCGTGGATGTGGGAGTTGGAGTAGTTTGTCTGAAATAGTGTCAGACAGTACTTTAGCTGTACTAGGAATGTTCGAGACAGTTTTGAAGCCACATCAGAAAGTGAGGGGTCTTGGACTCAGCATCATCCTTTCTCAGATAAATAATGTCTTTACAACATGGTGATAGTGATGGTGGTAATGGGTACCAGTTCTGCATGTTTTGTCTTCTCTTGCTAAAGGGATATTTTGGCTATGGTTTCTCTCTTAAATGCATTTTGTCATGCAGTGAGATAAAACTGTCTAGCATTGAATGTCATGTTCATCTGTGTGCTGCTGGCTCTGCACTTGCTTTCCACATCCTCTGCTCTTCCTGTCCTTGGAGTGTGGTAGAAATAGAAGTTCCTCACCTCGGTGTGGAGTGGCAGCACTTTGGGAAGGGGGATGCAGTTTTTGTGGAAGCAGTAGAGCGACGCTTTCGGCGCAGAGGAGCAGCGAAGGGCGGGTTGGAAGGAGCTGCTCCAGGGGTGGAACTGGGACAGCTATAATTACTTGCCCATCAAATCTGTTTCCTTCTGGTTTTGAAATTTCTGTGCATCTTTGCTTCTGATTGCTAAATAGAGCAGAGTGGAAAGGAGCTTTCCTTTTAAAAAAAGAATACTGGAATGGATTAATATGTTTACAAGAGTGATCATGGGTTTATTTGGGGACTGGAAAAAAACTGCATGTGATGTCAAGATGGCACTGCACAGAAACACAGATTTAATTTTAGGTGTCATTTGTGGAATCAGTTCTTTGTGCCTATACCTTTCTTTAGGCAAGAGAGTGTCTCTAGCATTCATTGGATTTGTGGCTAAGTCCTTGACGGGATACAGAAGGCCTGCAGCATACTGAATGGAAAATAATACAAGAGGAGATTTCTGTCTTTATTAAGAAAACCCAAACAACCAAGGCAGATCTCGTAGAGTAGACTTGGGAACTTGCCATGTATTGGGCAGATTTTTTAAATCAAAATTCAGTACATCACCAGTATTGCAGACACACGACTTCAGTTACTTTGTACTGCTTTGTTATTTTTTTGTCCATCTTACACATCCCCGAGATGGCAGAACTGGGAGTCCTTGTATTGAGGCACTCTCATAGATGCATTTCAAGATTTCATTACTATTTTGAAACAGTTTCAAGAATATGAAATTAATAATTTTATGCATGCAAATCAACATATACAACTTGTTCAGAAAAAAGCAGAAACTTAGTGTGTTTTGCCTTATATAATGAATTTAATGTTCTGGACTGGCACTTTTCTGCATTTCATAAATTTAAAGTTCAGCTCTTGGGTGGGGAAAGGCAAATCCAGTGTGCTGTAACAATTTAACAATTCTTATGTGCAAAATAGATTTTTTTATTTTTCGCTTCTAGCCTTAGATGATGCTGAACTGGCTGTCAGACAGTATTTTTGACATTGGAACTGGAAGCTTCTATTTTCAGTGGATGTAGTTGAGACACTAATTGCATGGAATTATGTATTATCATCCCGTTTTGCAACAATAAGGAGGTCATGCAGCAACTAAAAGAGAATTCAGAAGGTCACTCTAATGTGCTCTGTACTAATTTTTTCATTACTAGGGATTTTTTTTTTTTGGTAGTCTGAGACCATAGCTATACTCTTCTAAAATGATCCAGAGGATCTTTGTAAAACAGCTTTGGAGTTAGGGTGAGGTGCCTTATATTCACTCTGTGTTACTGTCTGATGTTCTTTACTGGCCTGGTCTGTAATTCTGAAATTAGGCTTAAACTAACACTACTAGATTCTGCCTTTATAATGGCAACTTTCTCAGATTCTAAGGCTATTTTCTCTCTTGGTTGATGTGCAATCCTGCACTGTTAAGTCACCATCACTGATTCCATAGAGCTGACTGAGATTTTCTACCCTTGATTGAATAAAAACCTTGTTCTAGAGTAAGTAAAATGCCACTTTTAAAGACAGATTTGATTTTTCTATGTATAGTTCATAAACATCCAACAGAGATTAAGCAGTCTTTAATTATTTAAAATTAGATTTAATTTGTCTTTGAGATAACTTAATTATTGACAATTTCTCTGTACATCATAAAGTCACTATATTGTGGGGCTTTTAAGGATCTTGTGCCCCTCTGATCAAACTGTAGTATTCAAGCTGCCAGTACCTAGAACTTGCTCCATTATTGAATCTGCCTTCTATTTGTCTTCCCTGTGCTTGTTGCTCTCCCTTTTCCTGCAACCTGCATCTCTCCCATCTTAGGTTGGAGAGAAGTTTCCTGCTCAGGAATCCATTCTGCACTGTCTCCTCTGCACTGGGTACTGTCCTCTGTCATTTCTGATCTGACAAAACCCTTGACCATTTTAACATTCCAACTCGCAGAGAAAACTGCACAAAGGGAGTTGTACATCAGCACAAGCACTGCTTATCTCCTTGCCAGATTCAGAGATGTTTAATCTCTTTTTTTGTTGAGCTTGGCTTTTGTAAATTGATGTAGTGACTTGCATATGCTGTGCTGTATGTTGCTGTGCAAACCCTTAATAAAACACTGCAACACAATAGAAAATTAGTCAGCAAGGGACAGAGAGTTCTCTCAGCAAGTTTGCTGATGGTACAACCCAGCTGGACACAATCCTATGCAATCTGATCTTGGTAACCCTGCTTTAGCAGAGGAGTTGGACTAGATGATTTCCAGAGGCCCTTTCCAACCCCATCTGTGCTGTGTCTCTGTGATAGTGCTCAGTAATTCCCTGGAGACTCCCTCAGCTGAGGAGTGTTACATGTTGGCACTTCCTCCGTGAACGTTTCTGCCACCGCACTGAACTCAGCGCCAAACTGCCCTGCTGCTTTCAACACTTTATGCTCTCCTTTGTCTCCAACAGCCACTGTGGAATGTTACAACCCCAGAATGAACGAGTGGAGCTACGTGGCAAAAATGAATGAACCCCACTATGGTCACGCTGGAACCGTGTATGGGGGGCTAATGTATATTTCAGGTAAATCAAGCCTGTGATATCATCTCTGTGAAACAATTACTTATTTAACTTCTTCTGTTTCAGCAGCAGACAGTACAAATTAGTCTGTGGTTGCAGTAGGACTGCCTTGTATCAGTAGTGATGCAGTTTCATATGGAGCCAGTCAAACAGTGCATACACTGCAGGCTCTGACAAAATTATTGTAGATAATATTATGCTTAGTAATTGAATAGCTCTGAATTCCAAAGCAGTTACTCACTTTACCAATCAGAATAAAGTTTTCTGTAGCCACATATAAAAATTTATGTAGCAATATGATATTGTTATATAATTATAATTGTGTATAACAGTATTAAATAATTATAACATGTATTATGATATAATATAGCAATGTAATTAAACACACCCTCCCTATAAGCTTTGGAATGCATTGGAAATTTTATTACTTTAAAGAACAACATTTGCCTTCACTGAGGTAATGGAAAAGGCTAAGTTCTCATGTTAATCATAGTATATAAGTGATATCTGTACTTTCACCAGTTTTTTATTTGGAATATGCTCGGTCCTATATGTCACTGAGGTTGTAGTTTCATTACATTTATTTCCAAATGGGTTGTCTTAAAATCTGCTGTTAGCTTAATTTTTAAAGAAGATTCAATCTGTCAGTCATCATTGCAGAGATCACAGGCCTATATTCTCCTACTGAAATTTTAAAGGATGTACTCTTAGGAACTAAGCTGAAATTCAGGGCAGGAGGTGGGACAAGGTTGCTTAGCTGACAAGAACTGTGGGGGGATGTGCTGAAGCAGCTTGATCTAGGGGCTCCTGTGCCAGTAGACTAGGAGGAATTGCTTTGAATTTACTGTAAGGTACAGGCGCTTATTTTTCTGTGAGCAAGTCCATTGAGCTCCTAATTGCTGTGCTGTTGTCAGTTGTGTTTTGCCCATTTTGATTGTTTTGCTGCAGGTGGCACATATATATGCTGTCTGCTGTCTTTTTTTCATGTAGATCCCACAGTTTTTTCTTTTCCTTTTGTCCTGAAGCCTCTCTAAATGCTTTTGCAGGGAGCTATAGAGAAGGTAAATGTAGAGGGAACCATAGGTAACTATTAACTGAAGAATATTTGGAATGTGTGTCCTCTCTCTAGTCACTTGAAGTTGATGAAAAAGGTTTTCTGATGGAAATTCTACTATGTGGTACTTAAAACACAGTGGCATAGTATCAAAACTTGAAAGGGAAATGGATTCTTGGTGGTGAGAAACAAAACTAGCAAACTGAATGAATGTAAGCAAAGAAATAATTTTGCAGAATAGAAGCACAGGTAACAGTTTTTTGTTCTTTTAATCTGCCAGTATCAATTGTGTAATGAGGTGCAGTGTGAGGCATGGCTTCTGTCCATATTCCCATTTAACGGAACACCTGTCATTTGAAACGGAGCTCTTCCATGATAGCAATCTAAGCTAGCGTGAAGAAGTTTAAAGGAAGATGGAATTCTTTCAGTTAAATGTATTTTTTGTTATTTAATGCTTATTTGGGTGAGCACTACTCTAACATGTGTCTTGTTTCTTTAGGGGGAATTACCCATGATACTTTCCAAAAGGAACTCATGTGTTTTGACCCTGACACCGACAAATGGACTCAGAAAGCTCCGATGACGACAGTCAGAGGTCTGCATTGCATGTGTACTGTAGGAGACAAGCTGTATGTTATTGGTGGAAATCACTTTAGAGGAACAAGTGATTATGATGATGTTCTAAGCTGTGAATATTACTCGCCAACTCTAGACCAGTGGACTCCAATTGCCGCCATGTTACGTGGGCAAAGTGATGTCGGGGTTGCTGTCTTTGAAAATAAAATCTATGTTGTTGGAGGATATTCTTGGAATAACCGGTGTATGGTGGAAATAGTTCAGAAGTATGATCCAGAAAAAGATGAGTGGCATAAAGTCTTTGACCTTCCAGAATCCCTTGGTGGCATTCGAGCCTGCACTCTCACTGTTTTCCCCCCGGAGGACAACACAGGGTCACCGTCTAGAGAGTCTCCTCTTTCAGCACCTTAGAACCATCCCTCGACTCACGATGTTGTAGTAACTCCTCTGCACTGCATCATGGGGTCTATTATTTTTCTTCAGTAGTTTCTGTTAGGCTTAGCCTACAGCATTTCATATAATTACTGGAAAAAAAAAAGACTTTGGCATTATTTGTGCTGTTTGTTTGGCCTAGAATGTCTCTCAAGTGGTTAACAAAAAAAGATGTACTCGCCCGAGCCAAATGTTTAACAAATGAGAGGGTATTGTCTATAAAATGTATGAACTAGGTACGTTATTAATGTTGTATGTTGGGTGTGAGGTACCTTATAGCTTACATTTGGGAGCCCAGTGAGTCAAATTTGTATTGAACATGTCACTAAATTTCATGTTGAAATCCGTTTTCCTTTCATTTTTGACTGCAGATTACAAGGGTAGGTAGACCACATCAATGTGAACTCTCTGAAGGTTGCCAAGGGGCCTGAGCTACCTCCCTCTTTACACAGAGTATTTTTGACATATCTGTTTACCCACCTGACTTTGTGGGTGCTTTCAGAGCATATGAAGTTTCTTAGGCAGAGGGAAGAAATAAAATAATTTTAAAATATTAGCACTGTACAGGAACGGACCTTGTAGAGGCCGGGAGTTTTTTATAACATATATCAAGTGTTTTTCCTGAGTCAGTTAAATGATGCTTCAAACAAAACATCCTAAACATGTTTATGTTTTTTAATTTGGTTTTTTTTCAGGAATTGGCTTCCGCTCGCATTGGGAGCGCACACTATTAACAAATGGGAATTCAGTGCAGTTGTGTATTCTGTGCTATGGCTGTACTGAATATGGGTAGTTAAGGGCTAGAAACAGTAACTTAAGCCACTGAATTTGACCAAATGGTTCCATCCGATCAAATTTAATCTACCTTTTCTCCTTTGCTGTTGAGATAACTTGCATAATGTGTCCTCTGTATAGTCTCAGTTAATAAGGTTATTTAGCACAAAGTGCAGCTTCAGTGAGAGAGCTGCTTTTGCTCAGTGAACCTGGACTACCACATTTTACCTTCTTTTGTTCAATAAAACTTTTAACTGCAGTTACCCAGTCTAAGCTACCTCATTAATGTATTTGGTTTTCTTCCTCTGCCTCACTGTCTCCAGGATACGCATTACGTATATCCATGCGGGTAGATGAATTTGCTAGGAAACCAATGCAGAAGTGATCGTGAATGGGTATTTTTGACCTACTTTTAAGAAACTATTTTGGTCTGATGTGTTCATTTTATTGTTAGGGACTGATGAAAAAACAGTCTTAATGTTTTTTCCTTGGAGAACTGCTTATGTGTGCAGCTGTGCAAATTCACAGGAATCTTTACCTGCTCCAAAATACAGTGCCCTGCTGACAAACTGCAGCTCTGATTATGCCTTGTGCTTGTTCTGAATTTCCCATCGTGTTACAAGTAATTCTGCTAATGAACACAGTCACAGGGACATCCTCTGGGGAAAACCGTTTAAACCAGCTTATTGTTACCTATTAATAATAACCCAGTAAAGTTTAATAGACTTTTGTTGGGAGTTTGCTATTTGTGTTTTGTGTCTGCTTGATGCATCAAGCAGCAGGATTACTGTGGTGTCAGTTTTGGAAGTACTGGTATTTATTCTTTGTGCAGTTTACTAGTAATGGTCACTACCAAAATCTACACGTAAGTGTTAGGTTTCATAATTGTTTTGGTTAAAATCAAAAGCAATTCTTCCTCTTTAAAAAACTGAAGTCTCAATTCTATGTGGCTGTGCAAGGTTGTTGCAGGTGGAATAGTGGCACCAGTGGATACTGCTGGAAACTGGCCAGTAAAGATAAATTGACTCATCACCCTAAGAATACTCTTCTTATGCTGTGCAAAGCACTGGATAGAAAAGTGTTGCTCTATCATTTAAGGATTTATCAATCATTTAAGTGTCACAGGCTACTAATTTTTTTTTCCAGTTCAGAGACCAGATTTTAGACCCTGCTTGAGTTTAAATTACCTGAAATCCATACTCAGTGTCTCTTTTGTTAATTAAACTGAAAAGTACTTGAAGGAGTTGCAATTCCTTTAGGATAATGTAAATATATCCTGCTCTTTGTATGCTGGGGATGAGGGACACGATGTTTAAAAGTGGGTATCTTCACTGGTATTCTCTGTTTGGAAGAAGCTTAACATAGGTTCTGATCATTCTGAGGAGGTTTTAAAGCCAGGATGTCAGTTTTGTGTCTGAGCCTTGAATAGCCAGGAGCTGATACGTGGCCACAGTGTTGAGGTGGGGTTTTTTCGTTTTGTTTTTTGTTTCTTGGGTTTTTTTAAGTAACTCATTATCTGTTATACATAAAGTGGAAGAATTATTTTTGAACATTTTGTCATCAGTGGATTAAATGTAGTACTTCAATTAAATTAATCTTTGTTTTTTTTTTTTAATCTCCCTCTGGATTTAAGTGTTTATAATGACATTAGTTAACATTTACTCACTAGGATTGAAAAGCGAACATCAAAGACTTGCCCAAAACTGCAAACTGGTTTCTACTGTAATGTAGTATAAAATGACTTGATGCTGATTGTGTCTTTCTTAACCATAGCGTAAGAACCCCTCTCCATCTCTGAATCCACAGCTGTAGGTATACACATGGATACAGCAAATACCCATCTCCATTTCCAGTCAGGCTGCCGCTTCATAAATGTTGGATTCTCTCATGTTGCAGCTGTAGTACCTAAATCAGAAAAGCATCTGGATAAAAAGCAATTATAGCTATTTGACTTGAATGAAATTAAGACTGCATGGTGTGCCAGCTGGGAGAGCCACGGGAGCTGTCTGCCCTCTCCCAGTGATGCAGACACACACAGAAAAAATTCATTCAGACTTTGCTTTTTTGGTGCCCAATTAGCAGCAAATGCCAAAAGTGCTCACTTCCATATACAATTTGCCCAAAGGCCCATCTGATATCCCTGCAAAACCCAGCACTCTGACTCCAGACATCTGAGATGACATTTCCCTTGTTGTGTGTTTTGAGATAGGACAAGAACAGTGGGGAAGAAGACCTGGGAAAATCCAGGTTCTTTGCCCTGTTAACATCAGAGGGTTCATCATCTGCAGATATCCATTTTTCTGTGATAGCCCTCCTCTTACAAAGTTGTAAAGTCCAAGAACCTCATCCAGGGAAAGCAATTCCTGCAAGGATCCAGTCAGTCTTGTGGTTTCTTGGGATAATGGAGTTGTGCTGAAGGGATGAGGACTGGCACAGCAGAACGTGGCTGACAGCCTGGCTGTGGCTCTACAGGCCCCATGGGTGGAAGAATCACTTTACCTGTTCTCAGGACAAAAGTGAGTTGTTTTCTTTTAAACAACACTATTTTTCAATTGCCCATTCTGTTTCTGAGGGATGGGGTCTCTAAGGAGTAGCATTTTAGTAACAGACAAGCTCAAAGCAGTAGTCTGGTCCTTAAGAGGAATAATGGCAATCATGAATTAGAGCAGTTTGCATGCAGATAAAGAAAGTTCTCCCTAAAGGCTTACAGTCTTAATCTGATGGGCTGGTTGGACATTAAAAAATAATTCAATACCACAGCAACAAGTGCAGTACAAATATCTGGAGAAGTTTCTAAACAAAGAGTTCGGGATGATCTGATCAAAAAAGATCATAGCACTTTTCTTTGCAAAGTTCATTATGCCTACCAGAATTGTTGTTCCTTCTTAATATGCCCTCCAGCTGGTGATTACCTCACCTTTACACTGGTGTCTGACTCTGCTGGTCACTGTTTTTTTAATCCTTTGGTTTTGTAGCTGACATCTCTGTTACTTCCTCTGCTCCTGATCAGAACAGAAAAAGCTGAGGCTTTTTTAGTAGCACTGTCCTTTCATCAAGAGAGAAAACAGCCCATTCTTGATAAATGTATTTGTAATTCACCTTGTGCATTCTTGAAAATATATAAGCAGTTTTAAGCTAGTGAAAGGTATGTGCATGTTGCAGGAGTAACGTGTGTCCCATTTCCTCCTGGCTTGCACCTTGCGTGGTGTGTGGAGGGTTGTGTGTAGTGGTTACCCAGAGATCTGGAGGGAGAGCCAAGCTCTCATGTGGCACTTTATGCTTTCCATGCTCTGTGAAAGTGTTCTTTACTTGCACACCATATGTAGCTTATCGGGTATTTTTTCTTTTGTATTTTAGTTTAAATGTGAATAATGATTCTTTGTGCGCAAATGTGGTCAGAAAAAAAAAGTCTTAAAGGGCAGAGTTATACTTTGCTTAATTGTTAAAGTTGTTAGTCCCGTGAGTATTGCAGGACCTGTTCAGCTGTGAAAAGGTGATTGCAGTTTGAGAGCAAGCTAGGAAATCTGGATGGCTTTCCTGCCTGTCACCAGTTCAAATGTTCTCCTTGCCAGTCTTTTACAGGTCATTAAGTGAAGTTCTTTTCTCAGTCCGTAGGCTCCATATTTTGATGTCCAGCTCTGTTGGACCTGCTGATTACCCACTTTGGAGGAAACCTGGTGGAATATGTTTTCACAACCTGTCTTACTGAAACACCATGGCTTGTTTTTTTTCAGGAATTCCACCATCAGTGACACACAGCAGTCCTCCAGAGTTCTTTAATGACCTGGCAATCTGTACAGACCATGTAGCCCAGATAACCTGGGAGTGGTGCTACAGCAGGAGCCATAAGTGGCTGACATTCCTGATGGGGTGGTCTCCTACTATATGTATTACTTTGGCTGGAAAGCTGTTTTTTCCCCCATCTTTGGGAGTATTTATTGCTGCTGTTTGGGTTTTTAACTTTTTATTAATGAAATAAGTAATGCCTCTCTGAGTCTGCAGTGGGAGCAAAAGGTTCGGGTGGCTCTTTCAGATCTTCATGCTGTCAGGCTATCCACATGGTTGTTAAACCCTTTCTATTTAGAGCTCTGTTTCCTAAGCATTTAGGAGAAATCATTTTGCAATGTGAAAAGATCTCAGATGAAAATGTGTTTGGGACTGGAACAGAAATGCATATTGTTTTAGAATAGTTTTGTCATGGTTTAGAGGTTAGTTTGGACTTTGAGCTCTCACAGACTGAATAGGGAGTGATTTTTTTTTTTTTTTAATTTTATTTTTAGTAACTTATAGTTGGCTTAAGTGAGTCAAAGCTCAGTTGTTTGTACCTGCTTGCACTCTTGGCTGGCCTGTTGCTGTATTCTCCCTCAGACCACAGCATTCTGTGCTGTCTGGCATCTGTTTCCTTGTGTAAGAGCACCTTCTGTCTTCCCTGCTGCCTGTTGATTGAGTTCCAAAATAAATCTGAGCTTGGATTCTTACATCTACAGTACCTGTGCAGCTAAAGACTGTGTGGAGCTGTGGAGTGGGGGCCATGGCTTTGACATTTAATTCCCCACCAGCCCCTCACTGCTTTGCAAGATGTTCCCAAACCCAGCTAAAATCTGTGTGCAGGATGCAAATCTCTCAGGCTGAAAGTTTTAGTAACCTGGGCATCTAAAGACCACCAGAGGGTCCTCGTCCCCTTTGCAAGGAGAGTTGTGCACATGAGCTGCTGAGTGCCCTGGAAGGGGGCAGACACAGGAACTACTTGGGTAGCCATACTTTTTGTTGGTGTTTGATTCTGCTCTTTCTTCTGTGCGCAGATGGAGATCATGGGAGGGAAGGTCAGGGTTGGGTCACACTTTCCAGCTCTCAGTAGAGAGCAAGTTTGTTTATTCTCATCTGCACAGCACTGCAGGAAAAAGAACTGTAGGAACATTTCAGATTTTAAACATTGTTTCACAGAGTAGTATTCATTAATAAAGGAAAAATTAGTCTGTTTTAACCTGTGTTCCTCATAACTAGGATTGTTCCAAAATACTTGGCTTCTGTTGAATTAACAACTTTGCCTTTACCTCCCTTGTTCAACATTACTGTAAAAAAAGTTGCTTGGTTTATTTTCCATTTGTTTTTCATTGCTTGTAACCTTTCCTTAGAAATGTGGAAATAATTTTCCTGACATGTTTTATGCACCGAAATAAACACACCACTGATCACCCGAGTCCCCTCCCCATGTTTCTTACTCAGTGCCTGCCCGAGTGTATCTTTCCATATTTTTACCCAAATGTTTGACAGCTGTCAATAAATACCATCACAGAGTCATAAAATTCCTGCTGATGGGTGCTGCGTTGTTAGTTGGGGTAAAGAGGGGTCATCTCTTTTCTTAAACACTTCTGGAAAAAAATTGCTTTGAAGAACAGACCTACCCTGTTTAATACTTTTAAGTGCAGATTGTTTTGGCCTGTGCTCGTTAACTTTAGTTTTGAATATTTAACTCTTTCAGATATGCAATTGTAACGAGTGCCTACAATACAGTGCAGTGTTTATAGAGTGTATGCCCTGCTTGTACGTGGGTGAGGCACTGGGTGCTGAGGTTTCCTTGGCCCCTGCCTGCGAGGTTCCCTTCCTACCCAGAAAGACTCATTGGGACTGATGTTCTTCCATCTTCAGGGGAACAACCTTGTGTGACTAAAGAACCTCTACCAGGCTCAGGAGCAGTGAACTTGGAAGGAAAATCAAAGCAGCTTCCTAATTGCAGTTAAAGCACAGCTCAAGTTTCCAGAAAGGGGAGAGAGAGCTGCTGTCCCTTAGGCATATTTTGTCAGGAGTTGAGGATATTAGGAATGAAAGGATTGTTGCTGTAAATAAAGACAATAAAATAAATCCCTACATCTGTCCCCAAAACAGAGAGAGATTGCTTCTGTTGCTATACCACACTATTAATATTTGACTTTCTGCGTATATGGGATGTCTCAAGTGCTCATATCACATAAGTGATGCCCTAGTTCCCATAAGTCACAGTGTTTTCTATTTAGTCAATTCTGAAAAATGTTTTAAAATTACATAGAATATTAGAGGATACACTTTTCTAGTTTTTTTCCTAAGCCTTTTAAAAAGAGATTTTATGTATCTAGTTATTTCAGCATTACTGCATTTAGTCAAACCCAGGAAACATGAAATGTCAGGTTTTGGTTCATCATTCAGGTCTTTTTGGAGTTTATGCTTCTCCTTTTCACTTCACAGAGTTTTAAGGAGGGGATGTTTCTTCCTGTGGCAAGAAGAAACAAAGAAAAGGAAACATCAGATGCAACTGAATGATAGTGTCTGCTGTCAGCAGCTCTGCCATTTGGGACAATTTTATGATTTACAATCCTGTCAAATTTATCTTGTGTAATAACCCAGGAGGTTTCCATCTGGCCTGCAGTGACAGAGTGCTGGGAAAGGAAAAACCAAACATCTTTGCATTATTCCCTGCTCTGTGACTTTTGTCTTACACCATGGAATAACAGTGTGTACTCTCCTGCACCAAGGCACCGAGCCTCAAATCCCATCCCTGCTCCTGGGGGGATGGGTCCAGTCCCCGCTGTGCCAGAGCTGCCAGAGCCAGGGGTCATCTGCAGGCACCTCTGCCCCAGCTGGGCTCCAGCCTGTGGCCCTGGGAGGCTGAAGGGATGGAGTGTGACTTTGGGAACAGGTGCTGCTGTGCCCCTCTGAGCAGGGACCAGCAGGGCTCCACTGTGGACAGCAGAGCCATAAAAATACCTTCATCCAGCTGCACAAAGGAGGGATTTTCTCTTTTGATTGTTCATCAGAATACTTTGAATCTTGGCTCTCCAAAGCATAGGACAAATCTGAGCTGCAATCGTTGCATGTAGAGGTCACTAAGAGCATGTCTGGGTGATCTCATATAGTTTTAGCACTCATCAGCCACTGATTTTGGAGAGAGTGGGGATTTCTTCCCCACCTGCCCCCAGTTTTCTGACAAGGCCCTAAATATTTCTCAGACATTTTGTGAGTCTGTTTCCAGGCAGGCTGGGCCATGCAGAGGTTTAAGTAGTTAGGGACATGGCTGAGGCATCTTCATGTCACCAAGCATGTGTTCCGTACTTAGGAATGCTGATGAGAAAATAGCTGACCTTGTTTGCTCTCCCTATCCTTACTTCCTCCCCAAAGAAAACCCATCCTCATTGTAAACCAGCATTTTTGCATCAGACTGGGAATTTTAAAAGATGCCTCACATTCTTCATCTCACTCTTCATTTTTGCTGTCTTTTCGAAATTAAGATGAATTTTTTTGTCTTAACATCATGTGGCATGAGAGACCAATGCCATTCAAGAAACAGCTGCAGCTTGGGACTTAGGGTTACAGCAGAAACCATGCTTCTTAAAGAATCACATTTCATTTTTCTCTTCCATATTTATACATTATAAATGTAGACTTTCTGAATTTAGATAACTTGATAGAGATGACACGTGCCATATGGTCTTTAGGAAAAATTCCAGCTTCATTAACAGTTCACTGGCTGAAAGGAATAGCAGTTAGTCTTTCGTGCAGTCTAAAACCAGCATGTCAATATGCAAACAAACTAAAGATTACTGGAGTTTCTTTTTACAGAAGCCTCTGCTCTGAGCCTTCTCCCTACGGCCCACGTAGAGCTGACTTTGCAGCATCAAACCATTACACCCTGTGTTCATTGTTAGTGCTTTGCCACTGGAAATGGGTCAGGATTGAGCAGAAGAATCTCAATGTGTGTGATGCAAATATGAAAGCCAAGAGGCAAGTGAAACCTCTGTATTGCTAAATCTTACAGGCACAGTGCTGGGAGTGGAGGGAGGCACCTGCTGGAAGAAGCCCTGAATGTTGTAGCTGGTGGGCAAAACCAGTGCCCTGAGAGCAGGAGTGCCATGAACCTCCAGGGAGAGGTGATGTCCAGCAGGGTGGCTCCAGTAACCAGCACAGCCATTTATTCAGGTCCTGGGTGGGGATGTGGGGAGAGCAGGGCCAGAGTCTGGGAGGGGCACCCTTGGCCTGGCCTACCCAGGGGCTGGGTCTTGATCAGAGGGTATGATACATCTTTATTTTCCTAGTTCCATTGGATGGAGGAAGATCTTTCTCTCTCCTGTTTCTTTTTTAAGCCACCTGGGAAGCCTGTATTCCCTTACACATAAAATGGGAACAAGTAATTTATTACACTCTTCTGAAGCTAGTTATCAGCTAAGGTTTGAAAGACTTGTTTTCTCCAACTGTTTATTGGTATTACTTTTTGTTTTTTTTCTCAAAAGCCCTAACATCTTACTATCTACCTGAAGGAGGATGGGGGGTCAGGTGACATTTTTTGATGTCAACAGCAAAAACTGTGCTGTCAAGTGGCTGCATTGGCCACCCACAGAAGGCACAGGAGAGCCTCATGACCACTGGTTATTTTATGCAAACAGGTCCTGGACTGCTGCAAATAACTGGGTTTCTCACCAGAGTAAGTGAATGAAAGTCAGCTGTGATCAAGTATCCAGTGCAGGCGGCCCCTCCTGGCTCTAAACTCACCCCTGCTGGTTAATGCCTCTGCAAAATGCTGTGCATGGTTGCTGTGATGGGAACCATCAGCCCCTGAACCTACCTGTGCTGTTCTTGCTGAAGGTAGGATGCCCCTTGTTCAACTTCTAGCTTCTACTCTCTAACTGTGGACACTATCCATGTGATTTGACAGCCTTCAGTGAACACACTTCACCAGAGCAGTAGGTGAAGCCTTGTGACCCCACTGTCTGCAGATCCTGGACAGCACATTCTCAGATGTGTGGTACTAAGGGCTGGATATTGGATGGCCTTGTGTGCCTTTCCAAACTGGGGAGTAATATTTTGGAAAGATGCCATCAAATAACTGTAAAGTAGCTGCTTCTCTGGATGTTACCTGTTGCTTGATTGGGGGAGGGGGTTTGAGAAGCCAAAGCATTGTAATGTAAAGACCCTGGCAGGAGGGACCCCAAGCATCTGAATTTGCCAACACGAGAAATGCTCATTTGGGTTTGTTAGACACTTCCTCAGTTTTCTCTTTTCCCTCCCAGTCCTGACCCCTTTGCTTGGAAAACACACAGATGACTCCATGTCTGACAGCTCTGAATACTGCAGGGGAGGGTTTCCCCACAGGCAGCTCAGAGCAGCTGTGGGATTCTGTTCCCATAGCACTGCTAAGGTGGCACCAAGGACAAGGTCACAGCACACAAGCTGAACTTCAGAAATTATTTTAGTAACTCTGCTAATGATAGTGGAACCGAGCTGGAAATGTTCCTGTCTGAAAGAGCTGGGCTGCAGAAAGACACCTACTTTTTCTCTATAATTCAACAGAAACTGGGTTTGCTCCTAAGTGCAGCCTGTTTTGAAACCAATCCTTGTGTGGACTTGCAGGGGTTAATGCCCATCTCAACTGTCAGATGGAAACTTCCAGGGCTGCTAGGGATGATGGAGCGTGCAGAGGAGCTCGCAGGCCCCTTGTGTGTTGTCTGCTGTGCTGTCTGCTCTGTATTTAGGCTGTCTTGTCTTGCTAATCACATCACATCTGTCAGCTCTCTGTAGCTAGAAACAAATTGTAAACAAGATGTCAAGGTGGAGTGGGATGAATTGTTTTAAAAAAGGGACAAAAAAAAATCAAACCATCTTGAATGGCTAAAAAAATAATGGGTAAATAGCAGCTGAATGTTCCATTTTGAAATTATTTTAGTGCATGTTTTATCATAGCTAATGGATGATGGTTTATACATGAACATTTGGTTGTAAAAATGTGCACAGTGGCAAATCTAAAGCAGTTTCATCCCTTCTCCTTCTCAAGGCCTGTAGCAGGTGCTTTACCATTTTTCCACCATCAAGACACTGGAAAAGGCTGCAGCACTATAGTAGCAACTTGTAAACCTTTTTTTTTGCAAACAGTGCAACCCGACCAACCAACACCAGCAGCATTTGCCCTGTTCACACCTTGCAGAATGTCTGATGTTTCTGTGCTTCATTTACCAGGTTTGCCCAGTAGCAGGACTCTGGAATATGATCACAGACAATATAAGAGAGAATATTCCCTGCAGGCACAGAGGAAAGATTTATAGTTTACTTATTCAGTAAAAGTACTTTGATTACTTATTAGAACTAATTTTATTTACTTCTTAGAATTTCTATCACCAATAGGTGTGTGTTCTCAGCTGAAAAAAGTGATGAACAGGAAGGACGTATCAGAGGAACTGTTTTTCCTCAGTAGAAGAAGGTGCAATGCTAAATACTCAGATGCTATGGTTTATGTTCATTTAAGGTCCCTTTTCATTCCAGCTCCAGTGAATGATGTGAAATGTTTGTGTGTGGGTCACAGATGTGGAGCATCAAACCATTAGGGTTTTGCTGCTTAAGGATGGTGAAGGCCAGGGAAGCACTCAGGTCTTTAAATGCCCTTTGTCAAAGCTGCTGGTACCTGAGAGCTTCATCCCCCTCTCTGGCACAGCTTCCTCCAGGCAGGGGAGCATCTCGCCTGCAGGTTCTGCTTCCAGCTGTGACAGGGGCTGGATTGAGCAATTTTGGGTTGCCTCTGGTGTTACCAGCTCAGTGAGGAGCAGCGCTTTTGGGTTGGGTGATGGACAGAGAAGGAGGAAGGGAGATCCTGACCAGCCCTGTGACCAGCACACTCCTGGGAAATGCTTTGTATAGTCTTAAGAATTTCCAGTTGTTTAACACTTCTGTAAACATATTTTTTAGCAAATTGAACCTTTATGTGGAAGGGCAATGCAGGGCTCATGCTGCATCTCATAGGCTGGGGAACTTCTGCAGGAGTGATGTGACAGCATGGAAAAATTCAACAAGAAACTGCCTGTAATTCAGGGCCAGCATCTTGTGATGAAGAGACATTGGAAAGCTGTGACTTAAACAAGAACTGAGCCTGATGCAGGTGTAGAGCTCGTCAGTGAAGTGGTGATTCCAGGTGGCACAACCCTGCCAGGTCAGTGCAGCTCCTGTCAAGGTCCTCCAAGACGTGCCATAAAGGAAATGTAAGAGTGTAGCTGTGAGTATGATGCATGGTCTGAGCACAGGGAGGGGTAGGTGCTAGTTTATACCTGCACAAGATTATTGCTGGGTTTTGCATGTAGTGGTCTGGTGGTACTTTTGTATTCTCGCAAGAAAATAACTGATTGCTCTGACTGTTTTTAGCCCTCAGAAAGGGAGAAACACATTGTTTAGTTTCTTTGATGTATTTTTCATGTATATTAGTCTGTGCTGTTGTATTAAATAAGAGTAACCATGATTTGCTAATGAGAATCACTGTATTCTCAGGGACAAACCAAGAGTATTTTTAGCAAGGGGATAGACTAACGAGGTCACCGAGAGGATACATGGTTGAATTAACTATTTCTATTTAATATAGAGACATTTTGCAAAGGATTAGACACTGTAAATCTAGTGGCTTTCCCAAGTAGGATAACTATCACTTAGAAATTATATTTAATTGTCCACTCTTGACTTTTATGTCATTTAGTGTGTCTAGCCATGCTATTAGTGACTTACGTCAGGAAAGGCCTGCTGTGACCTTACAATACACAAACCTCTAGACAGTTCCTCTTTATCCTTCTCTCTGGGCAGTCTGTTGTTCAGGAATAAAGGCTTGGCATAAAGGAAAACAAAATTTAGCTGTACCAGTGGGGGAGGGAGGGCAAAATCAAAGGCTATTTTTATGTGTAGAAGAGCCCTTGAGGCTGATGGTTTTGGAATACCTGGATGTGTCTGATGGCCTGGAGCCCCCTGAGCTCAGGATCCAACCTATTTCAGACAAGGTTCTGAAGCTGCCATTGTAGAAATGAACCTGCTTTAAGGCCAAGAGATCTCTGGGAAAAAAACCCTAGGAATGGGGATTAAAATACTTTCTCAAAAATAATTAAACCCAGAGGTTTAGCAGTAACTGCAAAATGGGTTAATTCCCAATTGGAGTTACTTCTCACTAAGCATCTGATGGCGTGAGAGCTGACACACAGAGCTCCCATTGAACTGCACTAAATGAACTCCTGATGGCTTTTCTCCTCCAGCAGGCTTAAAGCTGCCTCCCCCAAATTAAAGCTGCCTTTTTTCATGTAAGGAGTGCAGCAGCAGAACTTGCTGGCGTGGTGAGCAAGCCGATCAGATGAGTAATGGCCCTCAGTCATGGAACTGATCCTTGAGGGCTGGTTGCTAATGCTCAGCGGTGATGAGTGCATCTACCTGCAGCAGAAGGACCACCAGAGCCCTGGAGCACCACTGCCTGGCTTTGCAGAGAGTGAGGCCTCAGGCTCCCAGCTGGCCCTGGGAGGAACAGCTCTGCTCCTCTGAGGCCCCAGTCCTGGGGGAAGAGGCTGCAATTAAAGCACCCATGCCTGTCCATAGGGAGCAAGAGTCCCACCTCTGGGAGAGAGTGGAACATGAAGATCACTGGCATGGCAGACTCAAGGCACCAATCCACCACAGCTGCCATCATGAGGGGCACAAGCAAAGGGAGCAAAATCACTGGGAGCATGAGTTTTAAATAATGTCAGTATGTTCTCAAGGTGATAGTTAGCTTTATGTAATTGCTCTGGGGCTCTGGTGGTCCTTTTGCTTAAGGTGGATGCACTTGTCATTGCTAATCAATTGGAAATACCAGTACTATGATATTTTTTTGTGTCTGTACAGGCTGCTCCTCTGCAGCTGCTGACTTGGATGGAGCCTGGGACTTCAGCAGGAAAAATAATGAAAGGGCCTGCACTGCCCAAGCTGCTCTTCAGGCAGCTCATGGGTACACATTAAATCATGAAAATCCCAGCAAGCTGCCAGCTCAAGCAATGCCTGTGGGATCTCTGGGGGGAAAGTGCCATGATCAGTCATCCATCATTGTGTAGGGTTTTGCTAAGATAATTTTAATTCTCCTTCTTCAGGTCAGAAAACCAGAGCTTGTGAGAGGGATGGTGTGAACAGGGTCACCTGCTGCCTGCAGCAGGGAGAGCTGACCCAGCTGTGCAGCTCCGCAGTGGGAGGCAAGACTGAGTCCACCTTGGTGGGAAGGAAAAAACAGAATATGTTAGAAATCTAAAAAAGTGAAGGAAAAGGAGAGCAGTAACAGGATAAAGGGAGCATTCAACAAAAGGGAAAGATGTGCAGGAGAAAAAGTTCTTTGATATCTTTCCAAGAATGTCTCAGGTGATGGACACACCAGGCAGCATGCCCTCTGCCCTCAGATGCTCCCCCTCTGGCACAGCACCAGCTCCCAAATCATGCTCTGCCATAGTCTCAGTGCTCTGGGATTTCTGATCTGTGTGTTGGCAGTACTAGGGAGGGCAAGCACTGTGGGCACACAGTGGGCAGGCTGCACCTTCCCAGTGCTGAAACTGAGAGCAGAGCTGAGCCCTCTGGTTGCCTCTGGTTCCCTCTGGTCTCTGCATTTGCCATGGTTGTGAATCTCAAACCTCAGGTCACAGTGATATTGTCATAGGCAACAAAAAGTGGTAATAAAGAAAATAAATCAGTGTCAAAATCCATGGTTCTAATTACTCATATGCAGTATGACACCCCAGAATTGTAATTTCGAATTTCATCTTCTCTGGCTGACCACAGACATGAATTCATTCAAGTAGCAAGGAAGGAATTAAGTGTTAATTTTATAAAAAGGAAAGGCTACTAAGGATTTAAATTAGATTTGAAAATTAAGTATAAACCTGTAAAAAGTCTGAGTGTTCCCAGCTTCTGTCGTTGATAATTCCCTACAGCAATAAAACAAAATGGTATCAAGTGTCTGGCAAAGTGCCAAAGCACTACCCCCACGCAGGAGGCAGCCCGAGCTGGGAGCATCTGGAAATGCTGGCAGGGGTAGGTGGGTTCAAGGTACGGCCCGGGCTGAGCATCATCCTTCATCTTCCACCAGGGCTGAACTTGGCAGCGAGGTGATGAGGCTGGCGTATCAAGTTTTAAATGGGTCTTTAAAAGTCCTTTCTCTAATGGAGCACCTAATCGTGCTCCGTAATTAAAGATCTCAGGTCCCGGCGGCTCTGCCTGTGGAGAGGGAGGCAGGCCCCGAGTGCCTCTGCTCACTGCTCTCTTATCTTCCTGGCGTGGCTGAGGAGGCTTCAGAGACCTGTCACAGCACAGATAAGGACAGAAGCAAATTAAGATTTAGGAATTTCTTCTGGGACCTTCCTGGGCAAAAAGAGGTTTTTAATTGGTTTTCAATTCTGCAGCAGCCAAAGGTCTTTAATTAGGTTTTACATCATTCTCCGTTATCGCTGTCCTTTTCTATGTTTAGCTCACTGTGATTTGGGTTTCTTTTAAACAGATAAAAATTCACTATTTGTCTTTTCTTCCAGAAATCAAGGTGCTGAGTGATTTCATGTTGATGCTAATCAGCAAATGAATTGTTGAAACTTAAGCCTGCTAAAAGCAATGCTTTAGTCTAATGCCGCTATATTTAGCTTGTCTGGTAAATGTAGTATTAAAAGCCTGATAACTTTATTTTTAATTATGCTTTTTCTCCTTGTACTATTTAGCTGGCAAACTGGCTTCAAAGTTTTCATCTGAAGCTCCCTTTTTTAAATTCACTTTCTCAGTTTTTAAAATATTTAGAACAGCCTTACTAATACCCTGCTTTTCAGAGCCCTGCTGTAGCACTGACACTTTACAGAGTTAATTTGAGCAAAAATACAAAAAATAAAAGTATGCTTGTATAAGCCTTAACCAATTGGGTTTTTAAGTGGAGCTCCTGTTCTGCAGAGTGATACCTGGGACTGGTGGGTGCTGGCTTTCACCCAGGCAGGTGAATGGACCAGCTCCCCAAATCCCATTCCCCGTGCCTGGGGCAGCACAGCCTCTGGGAGGTAAGCCCTGACCAACACCTTCCAAAATCAGTAAAAATGGTACTTCTATCCTGAGCAGATTTAGGGTTGGACTAAAAATCCATCAATTCTCTGCTAAGAGTCCAGGTGGTGGATGATTTCTCAACTCCAGACAATATATTTGTTAAAATCCAACCAACCAACCAAGGGTGGAACCACACTGTCACTCATCCTGTCTGGCTGAATGTGAACCAGCTCCTGAGACTAAATTATTTTCTGGGTGTTTCCATTGATTTAACTGGAATTACCAGGAGTGAGTGCTGCTCTGCTATATGTATGTTTTCAGGAAATAAACTTATTAGTAGATGGGGAGATTTGTCTCTGCATATTGATTTTCTCTATCCCCAAAAGCATTTTTATGCCAAACTCTGCAGTGGTTTTGGAAGTTGCCCTCTCCCCTGTGTTCACATCTGCATGTGGGTGATGTGATGATGTGTCTTAGTAGTGCAGTTGTTCTTAATCATGGTACAGGCAAAAAATGTGTGTGAATGTGTGAGTGAAGACGTGCCTGGGGAGCTTCTCGGGACAAATGCCCTGCTCAGGGGAGCATCTCATCTTCATCCAGAAGAGGCAGCACCTACCTCGGGTGAAACTGCAGCTGCCAGCACCTCTCCAGCACCACCCATGGACACCATGGATGCTGTTTTCCTCCTGTGACCAGCAGTGCCATTTTGGAAACACTTCCAGTTCCTACAGCTTACACAAAACCCTGGATTCCTTGGGCATGGGTCCCCTGTGCTGGACCCACATCCCCTGTGCCTGTTCAGCTCCCAGCAGTGCAAAACAGGAGGTTAATCCCAATTGCAATAAGGGCTTATGTTAATAAACAAATTACAGTACAAGGGCTTTATCCAGAGGAAGGGAAAACCCCAAACCTCTGGTTAAATCGCATTAGTTCCACTATTTAAATTATTATTTAAAATTATTATTCCATCTGCATGGTAGAAGTTGCTGGCTTTGCTAGTACTTCCCTTGAAGAAAAGCCTTTACATGTGCACCTGGGTGCTTCAGGGTCTGAAGGGAGATGCTGCTGCCTCTGGCTTGTGGAATGGGGACAGGTCTTGTGCTTTAACACTGTTGAACATTAGTTAGATAATGAATCTGTGTTCATTAGTCAGCATCCATGGCTATACAATTTGTTCCACCCTCTCTCCAGGGTCTTGTTCTCCATGCTGTCTGATGGATTTTCTTTCAGGATATCCCCAGTTCAGCACAGCTGCCTGCTGTGCTGAACACATCTGGGCAACACGAAATTCCCTGAATTTGTCTTCACTCTTGTTCCAAGGAGGAGTTCATGTCCCACCAGGGCTCTCAGGGAGGTTCAGTCCTCCCCAACACCTTAAGAGTGGCTTTGTTGCTGCCTCCCTGCCTGTGTTTCAGCCACTCATTGCTGCTTAGGGGCTGCAGGGAGGATCAGCATTAAAATGGATAAAAATGGGTATTTGGCAAGTGAAAGGCTCTGGATGGTATGTGCAGTGTGTTGTACAAAGGGCTGATGGGTGACCAAAGTGTCTGCAGTGCTGCTGGTTTTCCTTGGGACTGCTCTGTCTAAGACACGAAGGGATCAGTTTGGATGTTAGATTTCCTTGGACAAAATTAGCAAATTGAGTGTGCTGAGAAGTTTTGGGTGTTTTGCTTTCTATGCTGGGAAATGTTTCCAGAGGAGCGGTGCTCAGCAAAATCTGTTGCTTGATGCTGACTCCACAGCTGATCCAAAATAGCAGTAATCTTTCCATAGATATTTATAAAAAGGTTTTCATGCTTAAAAAATCCTGTGGAAATACTTCTATTAATTTCTGTTTATGCCCTGTCTTGTATTTTATTTTCTTTTTGGCCTTCTTTGAAAATTGTGGTATTTTCAGTTTAAAAATTCAGTGGGAAAGAGTGAAAAATGCCACCTGTTTTTCTTCTTTTTCTCCGTGAAAACTGCAGTTTCTGATGAGCAGATGTTCTCTACCAGATGAGAGGGGCTGGGTGGCTCTGCCTGCCCTTGGAAGAGCTCAGGAGTCAGGTTGGGGAGGCAAAACCATCACCTCCCCTCAGCCAGGCACTAATCCTGCTCTAGGGAAGTCCTGCAATGGCAATGAGCAAGGTGTCTGCATCCCCCACGCTGCATCTGGGTGTCAGGGAGCTCTTGTCTGAGCTTTAGTCCCCCAGCCTGGGGCTCATGGGGTACAGAGGTCCTGCTGCTTTAGGAATGAGCTGCTGTTTGTCTCAGTGGACACTGTCAGGTGAAGGAAGTTGGGAGCACAATGACTCCAGCATAAATGGGACAGCATTAAAATTAATGGGGTTTGTTCCTGTAATAAGTAGCTCATTAGGATGAGTGCTAAGCATGTCTCACTGTGGTGCTCTGGTCCAGAAGCTGCCCTGGCTGAGCCTTCCCAGCACTGGGGCAGGACCTGCCTCAGCCCCAGGTGCCTGTCCTGGCTGTGCTGCTGCTCCTGCTCACCCCTGTCCCAGCTGAGCTGAGGAAATCCTGCAAACTTCCAAGGGTTTGGTGGCCACAGGCAGGTCACTGCAGGGCCTCCTGGCTTGGTGCAGGAGTTGCTGTCAACCCTGTGGGTACTAAACCCTTTGTACCATCTGAGCCTTTTTGGTGCACCCTGTGAGAGACAGCCTTGAAGACATAGGCTTCAGCATCTGGCATTATAAAACCCCTTTTCCCTCCACTGTGTGATTATTTAGAGGTGAAGTGTTTCTGGGAGGCAAATGAGAGCATCTCTTACTCCTTGTCCTGCACAGAGAAGCTCAAAAGTCACCTGGGCCCCAGGCTCAGCCCCCACGGCTGCAATACACTGACCTGTGCAGGGCTGGTTAGCCAGCATCAGCCTGGGCAGTGATTGAATGCTAAGTCACGTGCACTGAAGGCACTTCAGCAGCAATTCCATTGGCTCTTCAAGAGCGGTGGTTCTGGTAGAGTGGCTTTTGATTTGTTCCTGGCCCATACATCTCTCCTCTTCAGCGTGGTGGTAGAAATTGCTTCATTATGAACTATTTCACTGCAGCAGACTTCAAACGTTTGGGAATTAGAATCAAATTGCACTGTTGATTGCTTTTCTTTTCCCCCAGATCTTGAGTCTTCAGGAGCTGAAGTACATTTTTTATTCTTCCTTCACATGGGCCTGTGTCAGTCATCACCTGCTCAATGTAGAGCAGAGCTGAGTCAAGCTGTGCCTCTTTGCAAGGCATTCTCTGTTTTATCTGTACCAGTCCCTCTGATGTCACCTTTTCTCTGACTCTCAGCCTGACCATTTCAAGGTTTCAGAAAAAGAAAAGCCTAGTAATACAGTGCAGTTTTACACAGGTTTGATGTTATGTCTCTCTCTGTAAGACAGCTCCTGCATTGAACATGAGCCTGGCATGTTCCTTGAACACCACAGCTGCTTCATGGACCAGGATCCTTAATGATAACCATGAACTGGATTGTCATCACTGATAATGCCCTTGCTCTGAGAAGTCTTATTTCAGCACAGCCTGCTGGTAATCCCAATGGAGCTGGTTCCTGCTCTTAATTCCCAGCCACTCCGTCTTCAAGCAGTAACTCACTTAAGAAGATTTCACTGACTGCCACACTCTGGATAGGTGAGGACAAGTGTGTTTTACCCAGTCCAACAAGGAAGCTTTATTATAAGGAATCATGTGCTATTGGTCAGGCATGATTTCCCATGGGTGAAAACACATAGCATTTAATTTTGTTTCCCACTTGTTTTTATCCTGTTGTTTTACAGCTGATCATTACATTCTGACAGAACAGCAGAAATGCTGTTCTGCTAACCAGACTTATCACAAATGTCCAGCCTCCCCAATATTGACAATTAGCAAGTATTCTTTAGATGAAGGTGATTGTCCAATATGAGAACATCGATAAAGCAATAGGGTGATTAATAAAACACTGAAAATGTATGGATAAATCTGAAGCTGTCTGATCTGGCTCTTCACAAAGCAAGCAAGCAAATAATAAGGTTAGTCAGAGGACAGATCCATCACCGTCATGAAACCAAATTGTTTTTATAGGATTGTGTGATTGAAAAGATTCTTGTGGGATGATCTGGCTGGAGGCCAATGAGATGTGACTGAAGGTGTTTGGGAGACTGCAGCTTCTTCACTGTAGCCTGCAGTAAATACTTGGAGCAAGAAAGGTAGCCAATACCCACGTACATCTGCTGTTCATGCTGCCTGTAAGTCATCTAATCTCATATGTGCATCTCTTGAAGGGTATTTTTTGGTTCTCTGCACTGTGGCAGAGGAACAACAGAAAGAAATACATCTTAATAGGAGTTTGCATTGATTCCTGCACCAGAGAACTGCTGAGGTGATGGCAGGCTGTGCTGTGCAAGCACTGCTGTCCATGAAGAGTGGTTTGGGCTATTTGGGGGAGGTGGTGTTGGTCAGCAATAGGAAAAGGATTACCAGGAAGCATGGATGAAACTTCTCCCAGGACAAAGCTAACGACTGTATCTAAGCATAGTGGAATTGCACCGTGCAATTTTGCCTTGCTACTGGCTACTTTATGTGATCCTGTATCAGGTATCTTTGGCCTCTGGAGAGTTGGGCATCTTTCCTTAGAGCCTGTTACTTTTCTGCAACTCCCTGTTTCAAGCGTGTTTCTGGATCTAGCCACCTATCTCTGCCCAGTTCATACATTTCAGTCTATAAGATTTCCTAGTTAACTTCCTGGTACAAATGAGAAATGTGACGATACACAGACCACATGGGTTGTCTGATCCTGAGCTTTCTCACTCCACAAAGCAGGGAGGTGATTTCAGGTATCAGCTATTCTTGCTGCTGTCTCTGTCTCAATTTGTTTCTTGCCAAGGGCTGGAAAGTGGGTTGCTATTGTCTTAGGCTGCTGTTTGGAAGTATCAGTTCCATACCTAATTATGTATGAAATCAGACTGGTTTTTTAGACACTTTGAAGTTTTTACAAGCATGACATAGAGTAAGAATAGCACAGAAATAGACCAATATTTCCCCTTACTTTGAAGTTACTAAATGTACATCTAATTACAAAGTGATTAAGACGGAGTCACCACAATATGTCTCTTCTGAACTTAGTTTTCAAGCAGTATAAATACTCTTAAATATAAAGCATTTCACAATTAAGAGAGCAAGAGCTGTGAAGTTGGGCTCTGTGCAATCTGAATTTTGTACTGAACTTCAAGTTGCCTTTGAGTGAGCGACAGCATTACATAAAACATCAAAGCCTTTCAGTGTGCTGCATCGAAAGAAAGCTCTACCTGCTTAAAAAAGCAGAATCAATGATGGAAGACATTGCTTAGTTGTCTGTTTCTACAACTTTTCCTAGTATTTTTTTAATAATAATTTATTTATAAGTTGTAGGATTAATGCCTGAGCTGCTTTACAATGAGGACCTGGGGATGCTCCAAGGTTAACAATCACATATTTTTCATTTTCGTAATGTTCTGTTTCAGTTAATAAAAGCTACTGCACCCAGTGATAACAGTTACCCAGAACAACAGATAATTGAATAGGTTTAATGGAGCTTTGATTTTGAAATACTTGCCTTGAATGACAATATGCAAAGCTAAATAAATGATGGATGAGCAAGATTAAATAGAACAGAACTCTAATCTGCCTTACATAATATAGGAGACATTAATATAATTCTAAATACCTGTAGTTAAAGGCTATGAATGTCATAGTCAAGGAGAACAGGATGCCACTGGCAAACCTTAATTTATGGTCTGGGCACAGTTTTGCACAAGCAGGAGCCCCTGAGCAAGCTGGATTTGGAAGCTGAATGCCTGAACTCATCCATAGGAAAACACATGCCTGTTCTGACTCAATGGTAGCAGCAGCTCATGGACATGTGGGTTAATTTTGGGTTAAAACCTAGGTCTTGTTGGGTTCCTCTAGACTTTTGCTCTGCCCTCCAGTGTACTGGGCCCTCAGTGTTACAGGAGTTGTGTCCTTCATAATGGCCACTTTTGGAGGATGGATGAGATTTCTGCAGAAATCCTTAAATCACCTTTTAAAAGCCCTTCAGGTGTGAAGAGAGCTGCTGCTGGGTGCTTCTACCCCACTGCCGATTTCAGCAAAGGCTCTCAGCATCATTTTGGAAATGATGCAAGGTTAGTGAACCTGGCAGTGCTTCAAAACTATTTTAAAGAGATCCAAGAAGGTCATTCAGGGATTTATAAATCTAAGAAATGTTAGGTAAGACTCCCTGCCTGTGTACAGCCCGGTCAAGAGAAGGAGCTGATCACTGCTCTCCTCCAGCAAAGCTGTCTGCAGCGCTGGCTGAAACGATGGACTTGTCCCATGCTACTCTCATTGCAGGGAGGTATTTTCATTCTATCTCTGCCAGGAGATACTATAGAAAAACAGGCCATCTCTTCATATCAAATTTGTTCTTTCCAGTATTGGACAGTGGGCCGGGGCTCAGTAGGTACAACTGAAGCAATTAGCAGAGTAACATGGGGTTAGAAAGGCATTCCTGTTATCTAATGATCCAGAAGAAAATAGTATCAAAATAATAATATGGTTAATATGGTTAATTTAAAAAGTCACAAGTCTGCCCTGATCTGATTATGCACTGTTAGAAAGTAAAAAGGGACTGAGAAATCAAGTGCAGTTGCTTCCCAACATTTTTCAACACAAAATTCCAAGTGGACATGCAGTTAGGAGTGAAGCCAGAAGTGCTGGGGAATTGAGAGCTTTAAAAAGGGGATGGTATTGCCAAGCAACATGTTCATTGTGATCTAAGACCTAGGGAGAGGCCATGGCTTTATGCATTTGGAGCTGTGTTTGCTCAGGATGCGGAGATGATGCTTGCAGGAAACTTATTTCTTTTTGTCCTGATCCCCCAGGCTCTCCGTGCATCTCTCTGCTGGAGCATCGTGAACTTGGTGTGATCAGGTGTATCATAACTGATACAATTATGTATCAATGCCTTCTAGTAATTTTGTCTGTTTTAGCATTCCCAGTTTGTATAAGATTGACTTGAACCAGAAAAGAAGGATATCCTATATGTTCATCCTATTGACCCAGCTTTCCTTCTAGACAGAACAGGGCTATCCATACCCATACACAGCTGGGACAGTTTCTCTCAGATTCAGTTCAAAGACGTATTGCTTCTGCTCTGAGTCTTCTGGATCAAGAAAAGGACTCTTCTCAGCCACCAGGCTATGATGATAATCAAGTCTCATCAGACAATATCAGGGCCATGGGTTTATAAGACTGTAAATCTCAGGGTAATTTCTCTGAAAGCTGCAGTGAAGTCATAGTCTTTGGCAAAAAATGTCAGCTGTATTGTTCCAACCTTATTTATCTGAGAAAAGCAGTTATAGGTAATTTGTGAATTGTGCAAAACCATGAACTCATGCATAATAATCTTAATGGAGCTTGTTTACGTCTTCTTCTTATGCATAATTAGCAAAACATATGATCTGAGTTGTTCTCCTTGTTTAGAGCCCTGTTTTGGCTGGTTGACACAGCAGAGTTGGTGTTGCCAAGAGCTATAGTGGGTAATGTTTTCTGATAGATTTAGTGTGGGATGTCTGTGCACAGCAGTAGGGTCTGTAAATACACAGCAACAAGATCAAGGCCATCATAAACAGTAATATCTGCTGCAAACCAGAGCTGTGGGTCCAGCACTGGCATTTCCTCCATGCCCTGCACAAGCGAGTGTCATCAGCTATGTCTCGTATAAAAGCCTAATGCTGAGTGACTGTATCACAGCCTTGAGACTGTGCCTTCTAATTAGATATGCAGAGTGCACAATTTTAGTTCAATTAGGTGTTGCTGGCAGGACAACCAGCAGTGTAATGCATATCTACGCTAAATGTTATTATTAACCTGTTTCATGTCCTTGGTTACTGACTCTTGGGCACTGGAAATCGGTATTTTGGATTGTTTGGGATTTTGTGGTTTTTTCCTATTTTGGCATTATTTTAGAGTATCCAGCTAAATTAAAACCAGCATTAGGTGTTATTTAACATTTTTCTACAAACTTTATAGGAAAGCAGTATTGTTTACATATGTGTAGTTTTATTGGAGGTTAGGATTGCTCCTTCCGTTTTCTTTCAGGGAATTTTCTTGCATCTGTTGCTAAGAGACCATAATGACCGGCACTTAAGAGAGACCCAAGAAGTTGCCACGGTTCAGGGGAAGGGAGCGCCTGGCTACTGTCGCTGAGGGGTTTCTCTTGGAGGGGCAGAGAAACCACGAGATTTGGGCTGAGGGAAGGGGCTGGGTGCAGCTCTTATCTCTCTCACTGTTGACAGGAGGGGAGACAGGCTGCAGTCACTGTGGGAGAATTCGCCACCACCACTATGGGGTTCTGTCTTCTTCTACCGTGAGTGAGGCTCTGCTCGTGGGAGTGGCCATTGAACTGGGACCTTATTAACACCCGATCTCACTGGAAGGGACCCTCATCATCTATTTGGGTGCCTCAGGGAAAACCCAGGACCCCGAGCCCCTTCCCCCTCCGAGGGAGCCTCTCCCGGCCGTGTTCAGGAGCTGGGCTGCCGCTGCCCAGCTCCGCCATTCCTCTGCCACTGCTCCGGGTTTTTCACTGCACTGNTGTGGGAGAATTTGCCACCACCACTATGGGGTTCTGTCTTCTTCTACCGTGAGTGAGGCTCTGCTCGTGGGAGTGGCCATTGAACTGGGACCTTATTAACACCCGATCTCACTGGAAGGGACCCTCATCATCTATTTGGGTGCCTCAGGGAAAACCCAGGACCCCGAGCCCCTTCCCCCTCCGAGGGAGCCTCTCCCGGCCGTGTTCAGGAGCTGGGCTGCCGCTGCCCAGCTCCGCCATTCCTCTGCCACTGCTCCGGGTTTTTCACTGCACTGTAACCCCACACCCTGCCGGACAGGACACCCCGCAGCTCCTGCTACAGCTGCGGAGTTTCTGATACATTGCCGCGGGATTTTGCTCACCTCTGCCGTTCCAGCTTGCTGCTTCTGAGGTTCCTGCTGCAGCTCCTTTCGCTATCCAGAGGGGCACTGACACCGCTTTCCCCAGGGTTTTGCAAAGGAAGCCGCTTTTCTCTCTCTCCCACTGGCCCGCTCGCCATTGCCACGTGAGGGAGACGCGGCCGAGCTCGCGCCACAGCGCCCCCTGCAGGCTCGGGGGAATCAGCGCCCCTGCCCGGCCGGGAGCCAGCAGCGCCCCTGGCGGCCGTGCCCGGAACTGCAGCGCGGCGGTCCCTGGGTTTGCGCTCTGCTCGCTGCCGCTGCCCGCGCTGCTGTTTGCTTTGTTTTACATACACGTACCAGTAAAGAACTGTTGTTCCTTTACCCTCATCTTTGCCTGAAAGCCCCTTAACTTCACAGTTAAAATAATTTGGAGGGGAGGGGATAATATTTTCCGTTACAAGGGAGGTTCCCGCCTTCCTTATCCTGTTTTTCAAACCAAGACAAGTTGTTTTACTAGTTCTGAGGCTGATCACATGTTTGTTGCCAATTAGGATTCAGTGAACTCTTACCTTTTTTTGCAGCTTTCAAGCCAGTGGTGACTCATGCGGATGTAATAAGTTTCTGACTAGTTGTTTATGTAGCCTGCTCCACTGGGAGACTTATTTGCAGATAGACCTCAACAAGTTACCCCTCTCTATTCACTCTTCATCATGTTGCAGTGTGTAATTTGCTTGCTAATTACACTGTTTGCGCCCTTCTTGGATTTATGAAACTCTTTTAAAAATAAGTAGGTTTTTATAATAATGCAGGTGGATGCGCTCTCTCAGAAAAGGGTAGGAGGGAGAAGAATTTTTGGGTATCAGATACTTGCCCATTGTTGAGAGTGCTGCTGAAAGGTGAAAATGCAGCAGGAAAAGCCTACACAGAAAAGATGAAGAGAGTGCAGCTGAAAGGTAGGAGAAGATCAAACTTCACAGCCCCAGGATGACCCCAATTAAACCCCCATACTCAGTCCTGCCAGCTGTAGCCTCTCCCACTGCCTGGAGTTGGTGAGATCCTCTGCTCGAGGCAGAGTTGAGCCAGGGGAAAGGAAATGCTGGGTTGTAGCTGTTCCATCTCCAGCTCATCCACTTCCTCATTACCTTCAATGGTAACTCTCATTTCAGCTGCTTTGCAGGACATGCTGTGGCAGCCTTAGTGTGAGAGTACCCTGATCCTGAAGGGAAGGTAATCGTGCTTCTCCCTGACACCAGTGTGTGTTTTCACCCTGCTCCAGCATGTCCCTCCTTTGGCTTTGATGCTTCAAATAATGACTGCTCATTAGCACAGCAGAGCTAAGCCTTAATTTCCCCAAATCAAAAGCTTTTTCTGGCTCTGCAGTTTGTCCAGAAGGTGCATGTGCTGTAGCTGTAGAGAACAGGTCTGCCTCACCTGCATCAGAGTTCTTTGTGTGTTGGCAGAGAAATTGCTTATCATGTCTTTGCTAAACACGAGCTTTTGCAAGTAGCAAGTGAGCTCAGCATGGAGTCTTTCTGAAACTGAGATTCTTATCTGAAATCTTTCACTTTTGGAGCTTGCTCATCCCATTGAGCCTTCATGATACTGTCCGGTAGTATCTGCAGCACAGACTGCTCCCCTCCTGCAGCTTTGCTTCAGGAACTGCTTGGAGCAGGTATCCAAACCCCTGGTTGAGCTCTGTATCATCCTGCACACTGTGAGGGTTTGGTACCTTATTAGTTCCTAAAGAAAAAAAAGATAATTTTCCTTGGTATTTCAGATATAGGGCCAAAATTTTGCCAGTGGGGCGCAGTTCAGTTAGAGATGCTCTGACATTACTGCATCATTACTCTCCATGGGGGTGGAATTCTGCTGCTTGGATTCCTTATGCTGCAGTGCAGTGGCACAAACCTTGTCTTGGCTTATCTCCTCAGCACATCTCTAGGACCTGCAACACGTGGTGCTGCTGCAGGACTGTCCCTGTGTCTATCCACCACCTCTGCTTCTCCCAGGAACACCAGGATCCCTGGGGCCTGATGCCCATGGAGCCAGCAGGCAAGTCTCCCAGAGCAGAACAAGTGATGAGGAGTGTACAGTGTGGGATTTTCATTCAGACATCCCAAGGGAGGATGAGATTTCCCCCAGCATGGGATCATCACTACTCTTCCTTTGTGCCACTACCCTGTTCCCTCCTAAAATTGCCTGTGTCCAATCCTGCAGGGTTTTCAGGAGATGCCAGGCTGTTTCTTTGTGGTTGTTTGTGACTTCAAACGTTTTTCCTTTTACTGCATACTTCAGATGCAATAAAAGAGAAATGAAGGGGCCATTAAAGGAAAATGCTCTTCCCTGGCATTATTTACTCTGTGGGATGTTTCCAGAATTGCTCCTGAATGAATGCTCCTGAATGAATTGCTCCTGAATGAATGTACCACGGCATCATTTGCCTTGTTACTTACAGGACACTCTCTTTGCTAACTGGTGCCCCTTTTCTGGGCTGGTTTCCCACCCCTCCAGCCTGCAGTGCACTGAGGTCCTGCCCACAGGTTGCAAAAAGAGGAGATGCTGGAGCCTGTGGCTGGGGGCAGCTGCAGCCAAAGTGCAGCTGCTGCTCTGGGTACTTTTGCATCCTTTTTGAGCCAGGCCAGCTGGTCTCAGCCCTTGCTGAAAAGCTTGGCAAGGTGCTGCTCATTCCTGAGCTTTCCGTGTTGCTACTAAAGATTGGATACTCTAAGAAGCAGGCCTGGAGCATAAATCTTATCCTTATGATTTATGACTAGAGCTCCTTCTAAATGTGTAAATCATGAACCAGCTCTGCAGTATGTCCTGCATAAGTCTGGGAATCTGAGAGAAAAGAAAGAATCATGTAATTAAAATTGGTCTGACCCATATGCCCATAAAGCATTTGTTGGGGTGCAGGGTTTCTGCATGCACTCCCCTTAGGGTTAGGGAAACTCTGGGCTGAGCCTGGTAACTCGACAGGGGGGTGCAAAAGGCACAATCCCACTGTTAGTGTCCTTTCCCTGCCAATCTTCATGAATCAGCTCCAAAGGCATTAAAGAAAAGCAACTGGGGACTTAGCAGCAGGCAAAGTGACACATCTTCCCCTTTCCTTGGTCCTGGAAACAACGGAGCACTTTGGAGACTTCCAAAACAGCTCAAGTAGGATGTCACCATTCTCTGTGGAGGCCAGGGACAAGGAGTATCTTACTGCAAAATGAGTACCCTCAGCACCAACAAACAGACCCACCTCTTTTTCTCTCCAGCACTGATGTAGAAGGCAATAAATGATGAGACCGCCGTTGATTTTCTAATTACAGCTCTTGCCTTGTGACTTCTGCCATCTGCTAGGGGTGAAGTTACCTTGAGGGCATCATTATTTTAAATCCTACTTCTTAACGAATAAAGTATTAAAGGAGGGCAAGATGACCTTGTCAGACAAATTTGATACTGGTTTTCTGATTGTTTTCTTCATAACAAGTTTATAACAGGTTTATAGCAAACGTGATTGATTAAGGTAAAAGGATTGTAGGAGAGTCTCTCCCAGCCTTGCAGATCTTTCCTACTTTGAAAATAACATCATGAAGAATTTATAATCATCAGCAGTATACGTTGTAGTCAGCACTGGACTAGTGTAGAATAAGCTGATTTTAATGCAGCTAAATACAAGGCAAGGTACAAGGCAAAATAAATGTAGGCTGGGTAGGAAAGATAGTGAATTTGTTGCTTTAACAGAGAGCTTCAGAGGAAAATTTATGGATTACAGTTACCAGATGCTTTAGTGTTTGCAATGGCTCTGGGTGTCTAACTCAGGGGTCTGGTGTCTGTTCAGTGAGAGCCAAAAAACTGAACTGCTCTCTGTCATCTGTGCTGCAGAAGTGAGAGGTGGCTGAACAGCTCCTGGCACCACTGGTGCTCCCACAGCATCATCCTGCACCTCCTCTGGCCCTTACAGATGCAAGAACTTCATCCTTGGCTCTTCCTTAGCCCAAAGGTCACTGTCACCATGTGTTGTTTTTGTTTTCAATCTAGCAAAGTCTAAAAAGCCTTCTGCTGGCAGGAACAGCTCTCTTCGTGCTGGTGCTCAGAACTGTCAGTGGGGACTTAATTTGTCTTTTACAATTTGCAGCTCTGTGTTCTCACCACTCCACACGTCACCCTGTGGCAGTCAATACTTCTAATGGGTGGAATTGGCAGTGCTCTTGCCTAGGCAAGGAAAAATCTTTCTCTGAGACTGTCATTAGGAGACAGCTTTAATAGTGCTACAGGTGAGCTCCCAGGAGAGGAAGGGCTTGCACTGTATGAAAAGCCCTGTGTGAGTCTGGGGGCTGCAGGCACAAGACTGAGCAGCACCTGTGGGTGCTCCCAGCAGACCTCTCCTGGTGGGCTGCACTTCACTGGGAAGGGACCACTGGCCAGAATTTGCCTTTCTCTTCATCCATGATTTGAACCAGCCCCGAAACATTGTGGTGACAGCAAACCCTGACATTTTCTGTATGATAATGGCGAAGCGGTGGCCCTGGGCTGTAGAGATGTGTTCGGCTCTCCAACATTTTCTGTGATCCATCAGCATATATTTGGGGAGGAAAAAACCCCAAACCCACAAAGATTGTGCTCATTTTTGGCAGGTGTCTCTGTTGTTTATAGGAAAAGTAACAAAGGAAGAAGGCTTCCTGCCTTCCTTTCTGCCTTCCCGCCTTCCTGCCTTCCCTCTTTGGGATGCATTGCAGATGCCGACAGATACATTAGGGGGAATTTGTGAAATTATTGAATAGCAGGACTGGCAGATAATGCAGAAAGTAATTTTGCCCCGTGCTTGCTCCAAGACAGGAACCACTTAGGTGTAGATCTCTGTCTGCCCTCATCTCAGAAGCCCATCCCAGGAACTCTGATGGACCAGTTTCCTGAGGTCACAGCTATTCAGCCCTGTGGTCCTGTAAAACCTTCCTTTCCTCTATGAGGAACAGGCATCAGAAGTCTTAATCCTTATCAGGTTCCTCAAGGTCTGTCTCACTGACTTTTAATTTGCATTTTCCATCCTTTCCTTTTTTTGGTTGTTTGCTTGAAGTCAGATTTCATTCCAGTGCTTCTCCCGGGCTCCTGCCAAGCTCATCTGAGATGAACTCTTGAATTCATGAGCACAGAATCACTGCTTCCTTGCCTTGCCTTGCCATGTTCCTTCCTTGCCTTGCTCTTCTGCCTCCTGCCCTGAAGCCGTTAATTTTCAAGCTGAGCCTTCTGTGGGTTAACTGGAAAAAGAAACCAGCATCTTCCACAGCTTGTGCCCACCGCAGGAATTTCTGCTTTCGTTCATTCCCCTCCAGCACCTTCAGCTCACCTTAAAAGCTGGCAGTGGAAGCTGTGCTGTGGCTTGGAGCAGTGTTTGTGGCTGCCACTGTGTCACTTGTGGATGTGGAAGTCATGGAGTGATCCCAAATTGCCCCATTCTCACCCTGTCCTCAGTTTCAGAGAAACGAGGAAAGCAAGGCACTAGTCACTTGGGGCGACAGGCGCTCAGACTTGTCTCAGCAGCTCCCAGCAAAGGCTGTTATATCACAGGATAAAATTAGACTCTGACCTTGAAACCTATATGTGGCAGAGCAGGAGCTGTAGCCTTGAAGCCACCCACATCCCATGTAATTCTCGGGATATTATGCACTTTGAAAATGCTTGTCTTTCATTCTGACAAGCTTAAATCTTTTCTTATGGCACAAAGTGCTCCTGCCTTCTTTTCCAGACTTTGTCTCCCTCCCTCTCTCTCCACTGTGCACCATGCTTAGAACATTTTCTCCTAAAGCATCTTCACCAGAAAAAAATCCTTTTTATCATGCATACAGCAGCGTGAAAGAGAGCGCTGTGCCAAGCCTCAGCTCTGCTCAAGAGTTACTGCAGCTGATATATTTATCTCCCAGGCTCAGCTCCCCCTGGCAGTCCATTCATGGGGAAAAAACCCAGCAACCCCCACCCCCGCAAAAAAACCCCGAGAGGAAAGTAAGACTGAAGCCTTGGTTATAAATAGGTTTTGTGGAGAGGCAATATTATCTGCTTAAGAAGCAAGCAAACAAACAGGAATGCACACAAAGAAAGCCTGTCTCTCCTTTTGTCCTCTGAAAGCCACCTTGCTACTTCTAGTGTGACAGCAGAAATGAGCAAACCACAGAATAATCAAAATAATGAATGTTTTGGTACTTGTATTTAGTGAGAATGTGACTTCCCCTCCATGAACAATAGGTGTGTTTGCAGTTCAGTGAAAGTATAATAAATCCATAGCAAGTCTGGGTAGATCCCACTAATTTCCACTTCAGTGGAAGCAGATAGCAAAGTCAGGGCTTTTATGACACCTAATCAATGGCAAACCACACAATAACATGTGTACCAGAAACTCCAATAGCCCCGGGAGCCTAGACCCTGGCTGGGCTTCAGTCTAGCAGGAGTTACTACCAGGTGTGTACCATCATCATTTTATTTCATTTTATGCCAATTGTAATGTGCACAAAGCAACAGGTTAATACACTGTGGATCGGGGTAGGAACTGTCCTTTCTCATCTGTATTTGCACTATTCCATGCTCAAGTTTTTAATTAGCAGTTATCACTAAAAAGTCACGTTTTTAAAATCAAGTATTGAAAAAAACTTTAAAAAGCATATTCTTACAACAATTTTTGTGATTTTTCTCAGGTATTTTTAAGATGTATATAGTAACTACTCACGCCTGTGATTTGGTAGAAATGTTATTTACATATAACACATTAAAAAGGAGGCACATTTGTTGTAAATCTTGAAAGCTAGAAACCCTTTTCTAAATTATTTACATTTTAAAGCTCAAGGTAATAGTAATGAAGTCTGCATATTTAAAAAGAAAGAAGTTACTCTCAGCAAACACCTTTGACTGTTTTTCCTTTCAAAAAGAATGTTTTCAGTAAGAGTTGTGTCTCTCCAGTGGATGCAACCCTCACTGTAAAATGATGGAATGAATCCAGTGCTGGAGTATCAGCATGTGAATCCATTTCTCCCTTTCTTCCTCAGTGAGTATCATGTTGCTGACAAGCACTCTTAGTAATGTAGAGTATTTTTGCAGTTGCTGGAGGTGAGGACTCTGTCTCCCTCATAGACCCCAGGATAAGAGTGAAAGAGAGACTTGAATGAGGCTGGGAAATGTTTGCTCTTGTGTTGAAATGATTAAAATAATCTCACCATACATAACACATAATGAAAGTGTAGGTACCCTCCTCGGACAGCTGAGGAGCCCTTTTATAATGAAACATTACACCTCTGACAATGATGGGCCTTTTGAATTACTAGGTCTTGGAATAACTAATTTCTTGTTTGATTGGAATGATCTGATTTACACCCAGATAAACCCTGGGCCAGACTGAAAATGTGCCTTTGCTTGATGGAAGAATTTGGACTGAAATGTGGGAGAGAAGATGGCTCCTGGGGCTGTGCTTAGAGGTGTTTTAGTGTCTCTTGTCATTGCACAACAGTTTAGTGAGACTTCTGAAAGTTCATTAGAGGATATATTCCACTCCCACTTTCTCTCTCTCTTGTTCTCATGATCTCTTCTTGTCTATTCTCTTTTCTTTCATTTGCACTTTATATCATTTGACATTCATCAGGATGATGGCCTGTTTACTGTATGCAAATAACCCTGAATTATGCATGAATAATTATGAATTTGCGTATTGGTTTCCCGAACTGGCATATTGCCATGTAAAATTAGCTTCATTTTAACGTGAGCACAAAAACACACTGACACATCCAATTAAACTTGAAGGAAGCGCTCACCTTGAATGAACACAAAGCGTTAAGCCACTGCTGGGAAAGAGCAAAGTACAGCCAGAGCCAGGTGGGTGCAGCCATGATCCCCAGAAGTGAGGCAGTGGTGTGCAATGGAACGGGGTCTTTTTGCATTGTAGCACGTCTTCTGGATCAGAGGTACCTCCCAGGCATCACCTTCACATGTGGCACCCCCTGAGCTGACTCAGCCGTCCGAGCCAATGCAGGATTTGGTGCATTGCTTGGAGTCAAAGCTGACTGCAGGACCTGACCTGCCCAGCACAGCCCTTATGAGAGGCCTGTGGTGTCCAGAATGTGAGATGGGAAGGAGCCACACTGAGGGCTGAACCCTTCTGCATCTCAAGATTTGTGTTCTTCAGGACTGGGTTCCAGCTGAGTCACTGGGGCTGACTGGGTCAGTGTGGGCACTCCTGAGGTCACACGTGTCTGTCTCTGGCCTGCCAAGGCACCCTCTGTGCCATCCTGGCAGAACTGTGGATGAAATACCCTGCATAATTGCAAATCAATTAATTAAACTTAAATGTGGTATTTAAATTTTATTTCTCTGCCATTTTAACTGCCTATAAAATCTACTCCTGAGTAGGCTGCCTGCCTCTGATCAGATGAACCGACCTGCTTAGAAGAAGACTTCAAAAGCTGAAGGCACCTTTGTTTTTGCCAAGCAAAGGGCAGGGGTGAGCCCACTGCACTCATGCTCTGGCATCATCATCTTAAGAAGTTTTGCTATGCAAACCCCCTCAGCAGGGCCACTTTGTGTAGCAGATCTAAGAAGGGGGCTGGAGGTGTAGCAGCCCTTTCACAAGAAAGGGTACAAGTACTGAAGATCTTTTTGCCTTTCTAGTATTTCTCCCAAGATGACATGGAATATATTTAGAGAAGGGCTGAAGACAGACATTCAGTAGGCACAGAGAAACTATTGAAGAGCTGTTTTCAGTTCGCAATAATTCTGGTTTGAATCTGTGGCACCCCTTTGAGTGAGCTCTTTGGTAGGTTTGTACTTAATAGCTGCAAGCTCACGTGTCTCTGCATAAATGTTCTAGTTATCATCTCCTCTTTGAATTTCCTGCCAGGACAAAGCTGTTGATTGAACCTGTTTGAGCAAATCTTAAAACAGCTGCATCAGTCTTGGTGTTACAGTGCTTTGTTCTGGGATGTTTGACAAGGGCTAATTAAAACAATTGTTACTAGCTATTCTATCTAAAATACTATCTGAATTACTCCATGTGAAGTGTTTTGTGTGTATTGCAGCACAGGAACCCCAGGACAGAGGAATACTGCTGCCCTGTAGTTGTAGGCATTCTTGGCTCTGCTCCATGTTTGGTGAGTGTGATTTTAGATAAAAGTTTGATTTTTGGTGGGGATCTGTCGAAACTCATGACAGCAGTGAGCAAAAGGACCAGTTAACATAAAAACCCATGTTCCTTCTCTCAAAATCTAATCTGTGGACACACTATTCTCCCAATAAGTCTGTTATTCATCAAAACCAGCTTAAATAATTCACTAAAGTAATTCACTTTTTTTCTATTAAAAAGAGAACCAGTAAACAAATCATAATACTTTTATTATATTTCAGTGTGAATCTGATTTCTTAACAAATGAAGGCATAATATTTTCTTTGTGTGCCTTGCCTTCCTAGCACATGGGGCCATAAACTCAGTGACATCTATTGAAAGGTGAGTTGGTGCTCCTTGTTCCATCCAGCAAGCAACAAAGATGATTAAATGAATCCAAGCAAATCCCTATCTATGGACAAAGTCAAAGGAGAATTTAATGACTAACTTTTCAGAATCAGCAGAGATAAGGCTCCTGTATAAGTTTTTTTCATTGTGCAGTATCACATTTCCTTCAGATTCAAAGATCTGAGTAATTCCAGGATGCTTCCTCTTGTCTCCCTCCTTTTTTAGCTAGACCCTTTTACTGGCGTTTGGGACAGGGACCATCTTTCAGCTGCATGCACATGGATCATCCTGCATAACTGAGCTCTAAATGCTATTGGGGTGCTCTGGCTAAATTTTCCCAGTGTCTTGTGCTGTGGTGTTCACTGGAGTCTTTCCATCTTCCCTTTTTAAATCCACTCCCTGCTCTCTGCCTGGTTCAGGCTTGGAGGATGCTGACCAGTGGTGGCCCTTTCCTCAGCACTGAGCTGTGCTGGTTTCTAGAAGGTGATCTGATCCATGTTCCTCCCCCAGCAGCTCCACGGGCCTGGCACGGGGCTGGTGCTGTGCTGCCAGAAGCAGGCAGAGGTGCATCTGCACTCGGGCAGGAAAACAGGCTGGGGAGCTGGCAGGGCTGCTGTAAATAGTGTCTGTGGGGTGGTGCTGAACTGCTGACAGTGGGGAATGTGGATGCTGAGCCTGCAGCACTGTTTCATTGCATCATTTTTACCATTGTTTACCTCCCCAGTGGTGAATATCCTCTTGATTCCAGCTCAGAAAGTGATTACTGCGGCCTGTGATCAAGCTGCTGTTTCTACTCACCTTTCTCCCTCTGCAATTTATCCTCTGACTCCTGATAATCCCTGTGGCTGAGGCTGGTGGGGTTGGAGCAGGGCTGTGGATTCAGGAGGGCTTTGGACACCCACCCAGACCTGGTTCACCTGCCCCATTCCCCATCTCCCTTTGTGCCAATTCACATTCCACCTCTGCCAAGTCCCGTGGGTGCTCTGGGCCAGCGCTACAACCTCGCCTCTTGATCTTTGCAATGATTTCATTAACAGAAACTCAGGATGATCCTCCCCGTGCAGACGTGTCTAATCTTCTGCTTGGGGATTTGAACTGGACAAACACAGACATCTGGCACCAGATCCAACCCACAGAGCTTAGTGGGTCCTGAGAGGGAGAGAGCTGAGGAAGAAAAGGGAATTTCTGTTCCCACCATCTAAGGATGGAGGAAACAGGCAGGCTGGGAGAGGCCTCCTCCACCAGTACCAATGGGCACAGATCACTGGAAGGCTGAGTTTTCACCTGCTGACTCTCTGTGCCTCTGTGCCAAAGCAAAAGGATGTTTAATTGGTATGGAAATAAGCCAGCAACATCCTACATCTTCTTTTCTCTTCCTAGAAGCTCATAGGGAGGGTGACTGGGGATTTGAGCTTTGCAGAGATCTGAGATATTTTTCCCCAAAACACACGTTTCAGCCTACTCTGCTCATGCTGTGTATTTTTATATTTTCCCTGTTTTTCATCTGCTTTCCATGTCTTTCTTATCATGAAAATAGTGGTGAAAAATAAACACTGCAGCCAACAATACTGTTCTAATAAAGCTGCAGTTAAAATAGCAAAGAGAATGCAAATTAAATACCATAACCATTTAGAAACTGTACTTTTTATTAATATGGGTACTTTCCATCTCAGCTTTAAAACGTGGGTGGATTCTATTAAATTTAATAATTTTCCTGGAGGATTGCAGGGTAAAGGTGTTGCACAATTGCACAGATAAAAAATGAGGGTGATTTTTAAAAACGGCACAGAAAGGTGCAGTTGTTAAATATATGGATCATAAAGATGCTCTGTTATTGACTCAACCTCTCCCTTCTCTTTTCAAGTCTGCTTTCGTCTGACATTGCTGCTCTCCATGGCTCCCAAACTGAATTTTTCAGAAAAATTAATTATATATTTATAAACATAAACACCAGAAAACTTGGCTTTTTTAGTGCATTGCAGAGAGCCCTCCTAGCTTTCCTTTTGGCTTCAGTCAGAGCAGGATTGAGCATCCAGGAGCTGAGCATTTGGGCCTGGACTTGAGTGCTGACATCCAGCCCCTGCTCAGGCTGCTGTCTGTCTCCAGGGGCTGGAGATACAACATTTTTCAATATTTACAGCTTGCACCTGGACATGTGAATGCTGTGGCCAAGTCTTGGCTAACAGGAGATGTCTGCTTTTCTTTCAGGTTCTTGCAGGCAGCTCCTGTGTATAACCACCCAGCTGTTGGAGAAACCATCCTGTGGCCACCTGCTCTCCCCAGGTGTCAGCTTATATTGCAGTCAGTACACAAATCCTTCTGTGGATCTGGACTTTGGTGACCATTCCCCAGGTAACTCCAGGAAATTGCCATCCTGGGGCCTCTTCACGGCCAGTAGCTAAATGGCACTGCTTTACAGCAATACTGAGCAATGCTGCAGTTTTGTGAGTGTGGCTCAAGGCTGACTGCAGTACACCACAGCTTCCTGCTGCCTTCCAGTTGGTTCTTGATTCTTCCAGAACCATCCTTTTCTTGGCAATTTCTGTTGTCAGTCTATTCCTCTGGAGGACTCATGAAGCTCTAGCAGTGTACAGACCTGAATTTGCAGAAAAGCTGTGATGTTCCTGTAGTTTGTTTGCCTGCCAGTGGATCTGAATCACCTTTTCCGTTTCATTTATTCTGGATTTCCCTTCTGAGAAAAAAATCAAGAAACAGGAGATGCCTGAGGGAATGCTCTTGCCTTTTCCTCTATCTGGCTCACAGAGCTGTGTATGCTGCTCCTGTGAAGATGGGTTGTATCCAAGATCTCCGTGCTCATCCTTTTAGGCCTCATGGAGCGCTCCAGTGCTGGGAATGGCTGCACTCCAGAAATGGCCATGCTGAGCTTGGGATTGCTGTAAAGCTTCTCATTTTGCAGGTGTTTGGTGCAGTGTGGGAAGGCACAGCAGCACCTGCATGGGAGCAGCAGCACACCAGGAATCAAAGGACGCCACAGAGTGACATTTGCCATAGGAAGTTATCTCCAGCCAGAACTGGTTCTGAGACAAAAATACGCCAGGCTGGATGGTGCAATTAAATTATGCATGATAGGGTGTGCTGCTTTAGCACAGCCTGGTTTTTGGTAGCAGCGGGGAAGCCACAGAGGTGGCTTCTGTGAGGAACTGCTGGAAGCTTCCACCCTGTCCAACAGAGCCAATCTCTGATGGCTCTGAAGGTGGACACGCTGCTGGCCCAATTAGAGAGGGTGGTAACGCCTCTGTGATGACACATTTAAGAAGAAAATCAAACCCACGCAGGAACAGTTTTTTTTCTCGGGGTGGTGAGTGCCACTGCTGAGACCATCCTGGTGCCAGGTGTGTGGCCTTGCAGCCACCGCGGCTGCTGCCACCTCGGCACAGCCCATGGTGAGCTCTGCCTGCCTGGCTGCCTCTAGCCAGCTGGGCAGGGGTGGTGGCTTCTCCTTTTCAGCACCCCCCATGAGGAGAGGTGTTGAATGGTGCTGGTGCTGCAGTGGCCAGCACCACACATGCAGTGGTGGCCGGGCTAGTGGCCAGCAGCAGAAATGTGGTGAGCGATTCTCTGACACAGAACCTAAACGAAATCAACTTCTCAGCGCTGCGAGATCCTGCAGAAATCTTTGAACTGGTGGAATTTGTTGGCAGTGGTACTTACGAGCAGCAAGGATTTTTTCCTCCTACTCAGAGAAAGAGGAGGAAGTGAGGACATGTGGAAAAAGACAACATGGCGGCACCAAGGTCAGTGAAAAGAAAGGAGAAGAAGTGGTCCAAGTGTCAGAGTTGAGATTTCTCTGCAAGCCATGGTGAAGACAACAATAAAACAAACTGTCTCCCTGTAATCCATGAAGTCCACGGGGGGATGCAGAGATCCCCTCACAGCCTGTGAGGAAAGGTGCTCACGCTGGAGTGGGTGGATGCTGAAAAACTGTAATCTAGTGGGAAACTCGAACAGAGAGGGCCCTTGTTTCCAGAGGTAAAGAGGGCCCTTGCTTCCAAACTAGAGCAGCTTACCCTTAGAAGACCACACCCCATGAACTAAAATGGCCCACCCATGGCAGTTTTGGGAGGACTGTTATGCCCATGAGAGGGACTCACGTTACAGCAGGTCAGGCGGGACAGCTACTCATGAAAATCAGAACCACGCTGGAAAACTCTCTCCCATGGGAAGGACCCCATGGCATAGCAGAAGAGAGGCTCCTCTCCTCTCCTGTAGTGAATTGAAGAAAAATTTTGAGTGATGAACTGACCAAAACCCCCCATGCCCTGTCTCCCTGCACTGTTGGTGGGAAGGAGGGAGGGGCTGGGGGTAAAAAGGTGTTTTAAAGGCTTATTTTACTCCTCATTATCCTCTTCTGACTCTGTTAAAATAAATTTACTTTATACCTATAAGTTTGAGCCTGTTTTACCCTTAGAGTGCTTTTCTCCCAGTGCTTATCTCAACTCATGAGCCCTTTATTACAGTTTTTGTGGGTGCCTGGTGTGTTCTTTCCCAGTTGAATTTAAATGAAGTACAGCAACTTTGCTGACACCAAGCCTGAGATAAACAGGGGCATGTGAAGAAAATTACCTTCCATATAATTTTATTCTCTGTAAGTAAAACAGTAAGAAGGCCTGAGGATATCTTTCGCTGTTTTATGACAAAAGTAGAGTGAAAAATTAGACAGTGGGAACTGTCAATGCTAAGCATCATCATCTGTGTATGCGAAGCTTGGAGAGTAGCTGTTAGTAGATCTTTCAAGGTTAATGTAACTGATCTTATTTTGTTGATTGACTAAATGATTATTTCCAGAGGGATTAGTTATAATCCAGAAGTTAACAAGTCATTTAATCTTTGATTGTGCTCCTACAAATCTTCCATATAACCTCTCAGGCAGACAATTCTGCAAGCTCAGCACTTTTTATAGAGGGATTTGTTGCAAATCAAACTATTGTGGTATATCTTTGTACGAGATCTGAAGAGAAATATTGCGATGATGCATTTTCTCCTTTGAAAATTCCAGTTCATTGAAAATGAAAAGCTTCACAAAACTTTGGCCAAGACATATGACTTCCTTTTTGCACTTCCCGTTGTCATGATGCTGAGATCCTGGGTTTCTACACCCACTTCGTTGGAGCCCTGGCTTGCACGTATCCTTTTAGATATCTGTAGGAGGTGGTAAAGGGCAAATTCTGTAAACCTGGTGCTGAAAAGTCCCCCCGTGGGACTTTCTGCATAGACAAATATGACTTAGCAAGTGTAAGGAATGCAAAGTGGGGGCTGGAAGGGAAGAAAGATAAAGGGTGGCTGAATGTGTATCTTCTCCAGGAAGGCCTGTTGTGCTATCAGCCCACTTCTCTGGAGCTCAGCTGGAATATGCTGCAAAGTGAAGTCACCTTTTGCTCTATGCACAGGGACCAAGAAAATATCTTCAAAGCAAGGCATCTTTCCAAACCTAATCAGCCGAAACATTTTTAAGCCTCACCAATGCAGCTTACACAGCTTTTTAAATTTAATTGGCATTATTAAGTTTTTTAAGGATGAAAAAGAGATACCATAAAACAAGTGTGAATATAGAGATAGCTTCAAGATATTTAGAAGTGCATCAATTTGCCTCTGAATAAAAATATTAGTGAAATAATGTGACCTGCATAATGCAAAATCTTTGCTTGCTCACTAGGTACTGCAAGAGGAATCACAAACATTAGAGAAGCTCAGGAAATCACAGCATCCTTTTCTGTTTTTCAGCTTTGCAGAAGTCCATGTTTTCCAATGTTGTAATATAGTTTACTATATATTATCTTTGTATTAATATAATTATATTTATATTAATATTTTCTATACTAATGCTTAATTTTTTTAATCTGATGGCACCTTGGAGAGATAGTGAGTACACCTGGGTTTTTGAGTGTTGCAGCCTGAGAAAGGGGTCTGCTTCAGGTGATTTGTTTTCAAATGCACCTTGGCACAAAAGCAGCAGTGCAGAGCTCACACACAAGCCCAAAGGGATCAGGTGGTGCTCAGCACCCAGGGATGGGCTGCAACAGGCACTGGGACTCTTGGCAAATAATTTGCCATGAATGGCATGTCCTGAGAGGCTGCTGAGGTGTCTTCTAGGATTTACAAGCTCCAGGCCCTCCTGTTCATCCAGGGGTAATCATTGCCTCCGTAGTAGCAGGTTTTGCCTCTGCCTCCTGGTAAATCAACATTTCTCTGAGTACTTCTCCCCCTGCACTGCCCTGTTGTGCAGCCCCCCTCAAGCTACCAGCAGCATCTTCTCTCTCCCTCTGACAAAGGTTTATCTGACAGATGTATTCCTTCCCTCATCTCCCTGGGGATGCCGCCTTTGCTGCCACCCCTCTTCACATCTCAGACACCTTCCTGCAGAGGGTGAGCTGGGAAATCTGCTTGTGCATGGCTGGGGCTCCTCTGCTGCACTCTGGATCAGGCAGAAATCCATAAAGAGGTGTGCAGCAGAGCTGAGGCTGTGGTGCAAAGGGCTGCTGGTTCAATGTTCATGGAGAAGTGAGATCCTCAGGTGGATTTGTTACTGCTGCAGGATAATCCACCCAAGGGGTGGGAAGTGCTTCTGGTCTCCATCCCCTCGTGCTTCCCACCCCTCCCTGTGCAAGGTGCCCGCTGAAACCTTTGGCACAGGCAGGATCCCTCTGCCTCTGCTGCAGCTCTCTAGGGTTGCTGGGGCTGGCTTTAGATTGCAGTCTTGGATTTAATCACTGTTTTGACAGGCAGCAAAAAAATATTGCTGTTGGCACCAGGAGCAGAAGGAACATGAGCAGCCCCAAACAGAATGAACTGAAGAAAAAGAGCTTGTTTAGCTGGGGGCTTCTCTCCCCACTAAATTTCAGCGTCTGGCAGCAAGTGGCAGAGGTGTGAGACCTTCTCAAAAATAGGTGACAGGCATAATTTCTAATAGGAAGTATTAGACAAACCCCAGAAATGGGTTCCAGGGAAAGGTGAGTGCTCTGGGCTGGTTTGCTTTCAAACACAGTGCCCATAAATAACAGCTTCCAAGGCATGAGATGTGGTAATGATTCCTGTGTTCCCGTTAGGGAATAAATGAGCTGACACCCCGCAAGCTTCACTCCCTAGACTTGCATATCTAATATTTTGTATGATGTGAAGTTTTCTCCAGCCCTTTCTATTTACTTGTGCACATAAATAAGCAATTATATTGAACTTATTGTGTCTGTCAAGACATGGTCCTTGTGGGTAAGATCCCCCTGCGTGTGTGTGTGAAGATGCACTGAAGGAAAGGGAGGCATTGCCAACCAGTGTTAGCTTGCTGCTTCTTATTTTCTCTACCAAAATTTATTATTTTTATGCTCAAATCTCTCTTCACTGTTCAGGGATATTTACCAAAAAAATCTGTACATCTGCAATGCAGAAAAGAGTGGAAGCTATACTCACGTCTGTGTTCAGCAATATGTTGTACAGGATTTTCCATAATTAGCTTCTTTCAGCTGTAGTTTTTCCTTACAGTTTTCTGTCATCCAAATGGCATTGAAAGTATCTTAACGTTATTGTAGGTTAACAGATTTTTTTTTATACCAGTGGTACAAATCCAGATCTGTAATTGTGCCTGTAGATCCTCTTCTATGATGTATTCATTTTTAATACCTGTTATGGAATTCATATATGGGGAAATAGGTATTACAGATTACTTTTATTGCCACTGTGGTGTGTTCCACTCTTCTTAGCAAGCTTGTGGGGAGTTTTTTTTAGATATCTATTATTCATCACTTGCCTGATACGTGCAAATGTGGGTGATTTTCAAAAGCTCAGCCATTTAAAATCAACAGGTTCTAACATTTTGCTGTTGGTTTCCCAAGAGAAGCTGACTCAAGGAAAGTGCAAGGAACCAATCAAATAGTTCAAAATTCTTCCTGTGGGATGATCAATCTTTCTCAAATAGAATTGTGACCCTTTGCATGCTCAAATTACTATTGATTTAATGCTAAAAAATACATTTTTATTAGTTTTTATTTTATTTGTCCTTTGCACTGAGATCCCTCAAAACCGTAAGTATTTATACAAACAATTTATGGTCATATAATAAATGGTCTTCACAATTTAATTAAAAAGTCAAGCTTCATAACTATTTTTCAAGCTCAATGAGTAAAGATCCTGCCATTTTTATGTCATAAATCAGGATAAGACTGTCAGTTTAATCTCCTCTGTTCTCAGCTGATGCACCCGTGGCATAATACTGTGTTGATCTGAGCACTTGAGCATTTTCTCAAATGCTTCAGAGTTATCCCAGGAGGTGTGGTAAGCCCGGGCTGTGTTTGTATTTCTTGTTGCCCTCAGGAGTGGATGATCCCTGCTCCTTGCTGGTGTGTTTCTAGGCTGAGCCGTGTGTGGTGGCAGGTAATGATGAGTGTGGCTGTGGTCCTAAATAATCACCTCTGGCTCTTGCCACAGGACAGTGACATTTCCTGGATGTGGACATGTTGTTCAGTGATACAGAAACCCACCAGTGCCCTTGGCATATTGCCATTTCACTGCTGTAAAACTCTTCATGTAATGCATTCTGTCATTTGTCACAGACAAGTTGCTGGGTCTGTTCTCCCGTTGTCCATGGAAAGGTCAGGGAGATGTGGCTGCCTGGCTGGGGTGTGGTGAGGGGAGTGCTGGCCCTCGCTCCTTCTGCCAGCACTCATTAGGGTGCTGTTTATTACACGAGGTTATGAAATTATCTTCTGCTTCAGGCCTGGGCAGACTGGCCCTTTCTGCAGAAATCGTCTGTTAAATGCACCTGTCCTTTCCAAAGGGATCCACAGAGCTCTGCAGGACTCCTGGAGAAGGGTGCTGGAACACAGGGTCTGCTGTGGGGGGCCATTGACTGGGACAGGGGGACATTGCAGCCTCTCTATGGGAAGAACATTGTCACCTTGTCTGTGGGTGACCTCTGTGCATCATTTCAGCTGTGATGACCGAGCTGTGTGCCCTGTGTGGCTCCCACATTGTGGCTTTGCTGGGGAGTGCAGCTGTTCTGGCACTGTCAGATTAAAGTTCTGTTGCTGTCTGAATAGGTTTCCATTTCAATTCATTCTGATGGCTGTGGAAAGACATTTGAAGAAAGACTTGTTGCATGGCCAGTCTTGCCTTAGCCTCCTGTGCTGCACTCACCTGAATGCAGGGTTTCTTCCCAGCTGCAACTGGCCCATGTAAATGTCCAGGTGTCCCTGCACTTACCTGGGCTGGTGTCCTGTTCAGCTTTATAATTTCACAGATTTTAAACTGAAAATAGGAATATGATTTCTAAGGTCAGATACTGGGCTGAAAATGGCACACGTGGACACCTGCACATGGGCTCTGTGGGACCTGCTGGTGTACAGGCACCAGTGACTACCTGATCTAGCTCAGATGGTGTGGTGTATAATGGGAGGTTCAAGAAGTTTTCCAGATTTCCCTTGGACTGCTGGAAAGTACCCTTCTGACAGCCCCTTAGAAAAGGATTTAATATGGAGAAGTGAAGACTGGTGGGGGATCTCATTAATGCACATAAATATCTCAAAGGTGGGTACCAGAGGATGGTGACAGACTCTTTTTGGTGATGTCCAGTGACTGGACAAGGAGCAATGCCCATAAACTAAAACATAAGAAATTTCACCTCAACATGAGGAAGAGCTTCTTTAGATTGAAGGTGGCAGAGCTCTGGAACAGGAAGGTCATGAAGTCTCCCTCCATGGAGATCTTCCAAACCCAACTGGAAGTGCTTCTGTGTCACCTGCTCCAGATGACCCTGCCTTGGTAGGGGGGTTAGACTATAAATGGTGGGTGAGCAGGTAAGAGATGCTGCCTAGAGCCCTGCCAGCCTGATCATCAGAAAAATCTGTAGCTGAAGCACTCAACGTGCAGGGAATTGAAATGAAGTTCAAGCGAGGCTGAGTAGGTGTTTGTTCAGCAGCTTGTTTAGACTTTAATCATGGTTAAATCTTTTAGTGAGATAATTGTTCTATCAGCTGATGGTTTGAATTGTATTGAAGAACAATATGCTAAAACATCTTCAGTGGGAAGCAGCAAAGGAGATGAGTTTGGATTCCTTCTTGTTCATTTCTTGCATATCATCATGTCAGTTCCTATGTTTTTTGATTGCTTGAGTTGTGTGGCGTGCATTTTCCTCTACAAACACTGACTCCAAATGCACATTTACCACCACTGCCTGACACGATAGCTTGGGAAGCCAGGACTCATTATCAAAGGTCAAGGCCTCTGTGTAATTTGCCTTGGATCAAGAGTTGCTACACTTCCAGCTGTGCTATGGGAATTGGGACTAATTTCCTAGTGGTTATATGCCTGAGTTTTCCATTTATATAGTTTTAGGATTTGGGATCTGTGTTCCCTACAGGCTTTGCTCTACTAAACACCAAGTTGCTAGGTGGTTTCAAAATGTTTGAAGTAAAGCTACATACAATTTTTTTTAAGAAGAAATTAATTAAAGCTGTGCTTCAAGCTATGTTTTCTTCATTTTATGGCATTGCTGTGTGCTGGGACAAAGAGCATTACAAGTCTAATGGCTTTTGTGTGGTCTTTCTGTAGGACACAAGCCATCCCAGGAGGCTGTGTCCCCCCAAAAGCTGTTCAGTGCATAGCAATGAGCCTTGGCCTGTGCTGGGCTGGAGGTGGTTGGATGCTCGTGGCAGCTGGAGGCTTTTCTGTTTCCAGATGGTTCCCTGCAGCTCCTTGGGCTGAAGCTATGGTGAGGAAGTCTGCACACTGCAAATCATGAGAGGTACCAAGTTGTCCATGTTGCCAGGGAAACATCCAGTATAGACACAGCCCTTAAGCTTTTTGCTCAGTTTGCTCAGTCCCATGGACTGAGCAGTCCCTCATGGACTGCCAGTCTGGCCGCCGTTGGTGGAAACTGGGAATGCTGCAAAATCTGAGGGGGAAAACTGTAGCAGTGAGGTGGAAAGGATGGTGCTTCACTGCTACCCTCCCCAATAGCACCTTCTGAGAAAAGCTGCTTTGGGCAGGTACAGACAGCCAGCCAAACCACAGTCACACACCACGGCCAGGTCAGCAAAGAAAGACAGGAAGGGTCTCTGTAGAGCTCCAGCGAGCTTTATTGTAGAGTCACGCTGAAGATTTCCAGGGACAGAAAGACAAGGGGTTGGGGCTGTGTCAGGTTAAGTATGGGTCTGCAAGCACAGGGGCAGTACAAGGGCAGGGCAAAAGGCAGTGACCTATAGGGAATGGTCAGGGTAAAGGGCAAGGACCTATGGGGGAAAGGCAGGGTAAGGGGTGGTGACCTATAGGGAAAGGGCAGATTTACATAGTGTTGCAGAGCACCATGAGAGAAGCCCCTTTTATCTCACTCCAAGCTGTTCTGTAAGGTTGTGGAAGATTTCTTCCAGGGCGGTAGCTTAGAATTTCCTTTAATAGGCTCAAGGGCCTGCACAATTCCCCGGTTTCGTCTTACTAAAAAGGCTTCTCCAATGGATTTCCACAGACACTTAACTAAACAGGAAAACATAAGTAGAATGATAAAAACGATGATCACAACCCACAAAATCCCTTTAACAAAAGATGAAACCCATCCTGTGAACCCCCACCATCCAAAAAGTTCGTTGACCCAGTCTGGGTTCTTTTCCACTTTTAAGTCCTTTACTTGCTTCCTCAGCTTCTGGATGTTTGTGTGGATAGATTCTGAGTGCGAAGCAAGGTTGATGAAGCACATTCCTTCAAAGTCCTGGCAGCCACGTCCATGGGCAAACAGTAAAAAGTCTGTTGCTGCTTGGTTTTGTAGTGACGCATGCCTGGTAGTCTCAGTGTCACTGAGGGCAGCAGAGGTGGCATTGGCCTGCTTACTAAGCCAGGTGAGAAAGCTCACCGAGAGCCTTGGCTGCAGCCACCCAAGGTAAAAATAGTGAGACTGCGACTCTTTTTCCTTTATTCCAGTTAGTAACTTGGCTGTTGCAATTTTCATCAAATCCAGTATGTGATCATTTTTGGCATGCCAATTTCCCCTTTTGATTCTAATTTTGATGTTTGGGGTGAGTGTAGTAAGCTGGCCGAGGCTACAAGGACCCCATTGGAGGTGTGAGGGGATCCCGGCCCATACTTGGTCTCCACAGATAAGAAACACTCCCCGGGGCAATACTTTGGGATGGAGTGAGGACGAAGAAAGTGTATGACTGGTGTAATTCCACCAATTTAGAGGATTATAAATTTTGTTAATTGGAGTTACATCTTTTCTATGGGTGGACCAAATAAGGTCAAGGCAGGTCAAGTGTTCGCTAGGATGTCTATAATAAAATTGCATGCAATATACAGCTTTGGAGGACCCCAACAAATCCAGTTCCTGGGGTTCCTCTGGTGCTCGCGGCAGAACATTGGTCCACTCGTCCCAAGTGTCTACTGGATTGGGGTTTCCACCTGAGTACGGGTGTTCATTTGCTTCTAAAGGAATGCCTACCAGGCATGTAGACAGCGGGTTGTCTAAGCTGCCCATGGACAGGCATAGATTGTCTTGTAAAGTCTTGGCTAGTGTGGCCCAGATGTTCTGATTGGGCTGAGGGACGATCCACGCACCAGCTGATGGAAAGGTGAAGAACATAAAAAATCTTTTATGGAGTAGTTGGAGGTTCCCTGCCAGTGAAGACATGGTAGGAAACTTAGGAATGATGAGTTGATCTGTGAATTTGAAAAAATGAGTTTTGAGACTTGAACAGCTTTTTTTTTTTTTTTTTTTTTTTTTTTTCCGGGGGTTTTTTTTTCCCCCGGGGGGGGGGGGGGGGGAGGGGGGGNGGAGTAGTTGGAGGTTCCCTGCCGGTGAAGACATGGTAGGAAACTTAGGAATGATGAGTTGATCTGTGAATTTGAAAAAATGAGTTTTGAGACTTGAACAGCTTTTTTTTTTTTCTTTTTTTTTTGATTCCCAGGGGCTTTTGTTGTCCCCAGGTGTGGGGAGAGAGGACAGGGGTGTCCCCAGCGTGTCCCCAGGCAGGGGTGTCCCCGGGTATCCAGTTTGTAGAAAAGTTTGAATATGCATAATAGCTTATGAATATGCAACAGGTTGATGCAATAGAAAAAGTATTTGAAGAGTGTCTTTAAGAATGGTGGGTGTGCTCTTGGAGCCAAGTCCCAAGCACCCGGCTGTTAACCCTTTGCTTTATTTCTGTCTCCTATTGTCTTTTTACTAAGCTTTCTTAAATTTTACCAGGAAAGTGGACTTCGTTTTTCACAAAATGGACTTTGGAGACCTTGGCAAAGAAGACTCTTACAAAGGAAATGAGAAACAAGTAAGTGAAAAGTGATGTATTTTGTTGTTGGGGTTTTTTTTCCCCATAAAAATGGAGGGCTTTTTTTGATTTGAGTGTTTGTGCATTTGGGGATTTGCCATGCAGGTGCCAAAACCAGTGTGTTCCTGGGCTTGGGGATTGCAGGGATTTGGTGGCCTCCATCCAAGGTTCAGTAATTCCCCACACAGACCTCATGAGAGCAGGTAGAACTGGTCCAGGTAAGCACCAGGACATGGGGCCAGAGTCCAGATGTGTGGGGCTGCCACAGGGCACACAGCCTGTGGCACAGCAAGCTTTGGGGAATTACAAGGAGCTTCGTGCTGAGCTGACAGCTGGGTCTTGCTGCCAATGAAGCCGATGGCAAAGCACTGACTGTTTCAGGAGCAGGCAGGCTGAGCCAAAATTGGCTGCTGCTATGTCTCATTTGCATGGAAGTTAATTACCTACATCTTCAGGTTCATTTATCTTTATGGAGATGGGCATTAAATCTGGCCCCTGCTGGTTTCTCAGTCCCTTTTGGACTGGTTTCCAGAGTCTCTGAGGCAAGACTCATTTCAGTCTTACCTCTGTGGAAAGAGCCTTGGTTGGTGACAGTCATGTTGTTGTCCCTGCTTTATTATTCAGCATGTATGGAAATGTGCTTAGAACATGGTAGTGAGGTGGAAAATCTGCTTGGACAGGTAATGCATCTGCCAAACATGAAACTTGTAAAGGGTTGTCTGAATGCAGCTCTGACCAGGGTTTCAAGTGGAAATGTTCTCTCTGAGCATGCAACACCAGGAACTTTGTCCATCTCTGACTCTGGCCCTCCTTTGAGCAGGGGATGGACTATGGAATTCCAGAAATACCTTCCAGTCTAAGTTATTACTGGAATCCATATTATTACACTACGAATTTGAATTAGTAATAATGGTATGACATATATGAGCTCTGGGTGAATGTAATTGGAATATATCCCATAGCATCCTCATTTTTCCTCTCCTCAGCAAAGTGAGATAATGAAAGTTCATGTGCACTTTGTATAGGCAAATATTTGTGCACAGCACTTGCCTAAATTGAAGTCTAAAAACCCAATTTCTGCTTATTCTAAATGCAGCCTGCAGTGTTTGAGTTTTTTGTTTGGTTGGTTCTAGGGTTTTTGTGGTGTTTTTTTGTTTTTTTTTTAATTGCAACTTTTTATTTGTACTTGAATTCACTAATAAAGAGAGAATATTTTTAAAAAATGTTGTATGACAAATTATGAATCTGGTAATGAACATTTCAGTGAATGACTGCTCATTGCCCATGGCTCTCTAAGCTTAGTTCAACCTGTCTGCAGCTGAGATTCTGCTGTGAAACTTTTTACCATCCAGGTAAAATGTAAAGTCTGATGTGTGTCTTTAGGATGAAAGCGAAACCCTCTCCTTAGATAAGCAGCTAATTTTCCATGTTGGTGTTTCCAGGGGTGAACAGCCAGTTCATCATGCAAGTCAGCACCTTGAACTGGGGAAAACTGATGCCAACTATTTCTGCAATGTTATGGGGTGTCACTGGAGTTCGTGGGGGCAGCAGGGCAGTAGCTGGACTGAAATGGCCTCACCATACATATAACCTCTGAAAGCAGCCCAAAATTGGGAAAATTTTATGTCTTTTTATGTATATCATCTGAAAATATATTTTTTCGCCTGTTACCTCTGCTTTCCCCCATTCATTTATTGCTGAACTAGTTTTATGGATTTAATATTAAAGATTTACCAGTAAGAATCAAATGTGGTTTTCCTGAAAGATGATGAAAATGATGTGTCCTGCAGTTTGCATTTGGACTGACTGTTTTCAGGTGCTCTGCTGTCCAGATTAATAAATGGGTGGCAAGTTCCTGCTTGCTATTTTCCTTTATTTGACAATGGATGGGGAATAGAAAAGTAGATGAGAACCGAAAACCTCAAGTTATATTAAAAGAAAGATTAAAGCTTTTAAAGGAGAGCTGACACTGTGCACACATGGTAACTATTAGAAAATACATGCACAGATTAAAGAAAGCTGGATAAGAGTTGTAGAAAACTAGGGAAGCAGCTCCAGTGTTTTTATTCCCTGAGTTGCTGTGAGTTAAGAAGAGGTTGGTGTTTAATCCTGTAGGCAGGGGAATGCTGGAGATACAAAAAGTTCACAGGGTGAAAGACTGTAAAAACTGTCCAGAAGGAAATAGGTAATATGAGGGAAACATGCTTGAACCTATTCTGGATTACCCTAGGCTGATTTGTACTGAATGCTCCCTTTTTCCTCCCCTCTTTGTGGCTTTTACTAGCTTCTATCTATTTTAAGGTTTAAAAAATGTATATCAATTTCTTTCCTAAGCACAGGAAGTCAAAGAGCTGAATTTTAGCTGTTAAGCTAAAGCAGCCTAAATAAATGATCACTGCCACATCAGGCAGCAAGTGTGCACCCATCCATGCGGCCCTGAGAGGGGAAAATTACTTCTTTTTCATAGGAGAACTGAGTTGGTTAAAATATTTAGTAGTTCTTTCTGTTCAGGCTTTATCATGAATATTCACATTCTCCTCTCAGTAGGAAGACAGCACAGATTCCCTTCTTGGCAGAAATTTTATAAACGGTTCCCTTTGCTTGCATCCACCTTTGACAGGCAGTGTGTGCTGTGCATGTGGCCAGAAGTTCATGCAGATATTCATGCCTGTCCACTGGTTTGTTCTGTCTCTATCCTGCAGTTGCTGTTTTGGTCAGGGCATCCATCTGTGGGGTTTAGCAAGGCTTCACCCCACACCTTCAGGAAGCCACTGGATCCTCAATTTGACAGGAGGGTGTCCTCAGCCACCCTCGGAGTGCATGGCTTTACTAGGCCTGAGTGCCTCTGGACAAAAGCTGTTTTCCATAGGCCTGTCTTGCTCTCATTGATAGATGAGATTTATTTGACAAGTTTTAGCAAGTCCCTCAAAGGACACACTCCTGGCTCCCTGCAGGGGAGGTGCAGGAGAGCCATTTCTGGCTTCAATTGTGATTTAATTTGCCCAGTCAAAATTCCTTGGAAACACTCCTACCTTTTTATCCTGGCAGACATATAGCTTAAGTGCCCTAACAGATTCAAAACACCTGAATGATCACAGTATTAACACAGCATAAAGAGTTCTATCATTCAGTGTCACCTCATCGCAGCTAAGAGAAGTGTAATGCCAAGTGTAGTGCCAGTGACAAATGCAGAGTAGGTCCAGCTGCTGATGGTACAAATTGGCTCCAGCTGCAGCTTCACACACACTCAAGAAGCTGGAGAGAATCAAAAGTCTGTTTAACATACTTGAGTGTTTGGGAGTAGTTATAAGGTAGATGGTATTTCATGCTCATTAATCAAGGGCTAGGGGAGAAATGCAATTGTTCAACACTGATTAAACCTGTCCTTGCTGCTCTAACTAAAATACATCTTCACTTTGAAGCCTTCCTTAAAAAGATAATGCATCTGGGTTGTATTAGTCATGTTTGGGTTTCGCTGGGTAATATTTTAAATTGCAAAATTGCAAGAAAGGCAACACTTAGTGATACAAACTGCAAGATGAAGTCTTCGGTGTGAAAAGTCCTCTCTTGAATTGACCTATCTGAGGTCAGTTCTCCTCTCTGGAATGAGTAGGGAAGAGAGGAATCATGCAAGAGGCAGGAGAGGGAGAGGCTCCCAGGCTGCTCCAGGGTCTGCAGAGGCAGAGCCCATCCTTGGCAGTGCTGGGAGATGGGAATCCAGCTTTGTCTGTGCTGAGAAATTTGGCCACTGTAGCAAAACACAAACACAGTTCCAAAGCCGTTGTAGTGAGCAGAATGGGCTCAGTTAGGAAATGGAATTCATGCTGGCACTATGTATCTCTGCTATTGCATTTTGCCAGCAGAGAAATGTGGCAGATAGAAGCAAGTGTATTTTTTTTTTTTTTTTTAATTCCACCACTTGTAGAGCTTGGCAGAGCCTGGTGCAAACCTGGTGTGAGTTGCCAACCCCACGGCTCCAGGCGTGCTGAGGGAGGGATTGAAGCAAACACCAGATCTTTCCTGGACTCACTGATACACTTAATGTGGGCACTAAGCAGGGGCAAAACCTCTCTCTAACTCCCTGCCAAAGGACTCCTTGTTCCCACAGGCATCTGGGAGAGGAACTATTATGCAAACTCCAATTCTCCAGTGTGGTTTTAGGAGCATATCTGCTAAATTCAGGGGCCTGGGAATGGGGGGAAGCTCTCCACAAGCAAAACATGCTGAAAGAGTTCCAGAGCCGGTCACTGCATGCGTGCGTCTCCATCGGGGTCACACGGCTGCTGCTGCTGGATGGGTCCAGGTGCCATCAGATTCCCCAGAGCTATGCACTTCAAGGGGAAAGAAAGGGTCTTAAATTACATTTTTTCTTAGCTTTCTGCAGAGTGTGACCTCCAAATCCCTTTGGAAAGGGAAATTGCATACTGGTTTTCATTGCTGGGCTTCATGAGTGGGGCATTTTTTTCTTCTCCATGGTGCAGCATGCTCTGTTTCTCACAGCTATTAACCTTGTAAACATGGGTGTTGGAGACTCAGACACTTAAGCAGTTTTAGTTCTTTCCTGGGGCTTGATATATTTTTCCTGAAAATGTATCATTGCAAAAGTTTATTAGGAGAAACTGCCATTGGCAGAGCTCTCTGCCACCATAGCCCAGATCAGGTATGTGATGTGTTGAGGTTTTTTCATCTCATTGCATACATTTTTAAAAGTCAGGCTCTTGGACTGGGGAGGGAGAAGTCTGCCCTCTTTTACCTGCTGAAATTAGTAACAACTCAAAGCTGTCAAGTGGTGATGGGATAGGGATGAATCTGAGGAAGGAATAGAATGGGGCTACTGCACCTCAGTGTGCTACCAGAGCCAAACTCCCTTCACCTTCTGCTCTTCAGGGACTTCTGTCATTAAAGTAGAAAACAATGAAAGCAAAGAAAAATGGCTCTAGGCTACTTAGTTAGTGAGTCTCTGGCAGGTGCAGAGGGTCGGACCAGTCCTTGAGACATTAATGTTTATTTTTCCGGGGCAGTTTTTCTTTACTACTCTGTTCCTTCCTAGGTGGATGTGTGGGTAAAAACTCTCTCTGCATTCTTTCTAGAAGAGAATAGCTGCAGCAGCTTGATTCAAACCTCTCAGAAAGGTGCAGTGCCACCCCAGCTCTGCAGGCAGTGGCTGTTGGGGCTGTTTGGGGGTGTGGATTGTGGGGTCCCAGTGGAGGATCTTGCTGGGCTTCCTGCTACTGTTGGTGTGGCTTCTCTGCCCGGTGCCATATGGCACGGGCTCTTCTTGTGTCATGAATACCACACCCAGCTCGCCCTGCAGTTTTCAATTTTTTCCTCTACTTTTCCTTATCTTTCAACATTTTTACAGGTATTCCTTAAAAATAAGAAGAAAGAATGGGTACAATGGATAACTCTAGGTATGTATCCCCCCATAATCCCCCAACAATTTAATAATCTGAAATGCTGTTGATTTGCCACATCCAGACTTTATCCACCAGCCAGCTGTTCTGCTGGACTCTGGCAGCAGCACACAGCAGTGGATGAGAGGGGTGTGAAAGTGAGAGGTATGTGAAAGAAAACACACAGAACATTGTGTTTGTCTAAAAGCACAAAAGAAAGTGCGACTAGACCAGAAAGAGTGTTGGATTTTCCTGGGCCATTCCCATTCCCAGGAGAAGTGCTTCAGAGAGAGCCAGAGAGGCTCTGCCACCCAGGTATTCTCCAGGGTATCTGAGTTATCAACATGATTGAAAATGGTCCGTGGTGCAAGGGGTAAAAACCTCTGACCCGATGCACTGATGGGAAAACTGAAAGTTTTGCTTCACTGCTGGGGAAGGAAAATCAGGAAAGAAAGGTCAAGAAAGGAAGGCTGAAAAGAAAGGCAAATAATCTGCTTGCTTTATGAGACAGGAAAGACTTGGGGGACATTCAGTAGAGTTGGTTGGATGAGATGCCACCATGGAGGCTCAGGGTAGCTCACTTGTCCTGTGAGCAGTGCTGTGGTCCCTGGGAGATCAAAGCCATGGAGCACTGGTGCAGCCTTTGCTGTTCTCATCCCACTCAAGAGGCAGAATTTTCTTTTCCCATTCTAATTTGTGCACTGCTGACGGCAGCATTTGCCCAGGCAGAAGTTGCTTTTACAGGAATTACATTCCTTTTCTAAAATTGCTTCCACCACTGATTGCTTAAAAAGAAATCGAATGGCTGCCACGCCAGCTCTTAAATGAGAGCTGCTCAGAGAGCAGCTCAAGAGGTCTCCAGAGAAGCAGCAAATAAAAAGTCTCTTCTGTTTCTGGATTCCTGCTCTGCCCTGAAGCAGGGCTGTGAGCCAGCAGGGTGGGGGGAGCCCTGTCTGTGGATATGGAGCTGAGGACTGGGCAGGCTGGCTGGGATAGCTTGTATTGAGAGCTGGCTTGCTCCTTCTCCCTCCATGCTTGGCTTTCCTTTTGATTTTAAAAGCTCCATTTGGAGCCAGAGCAGCAAACTGGAGGCCAGTTGTGTGAAGACAGTGTGGGGAGAGACCTGGACCAGAGCAGCGGCTGTGAGCTGGGACGTGACTGGTGGACATGAAGCCTGCAGGGGAGGGAGAAAAAAAGGAATGCTTTGGGCTGGGAATAAGGTTGTTCTTTTCTGCCTTGGCTGCCAGAGGGATGCTGGGGGTTGAGAGCTACTGAAAAGCAGAGTTTTCCTGCCAGAGGGATGCAAGCCTCCTGACTACACCCCACTGCGAGGAGGATTTGGCACCCAAACAAAGTAATTCTGTGCTGAGGCACTCCCTCCCAAAGATTTGTCTGAGGGGAGAAAAATAAAGGGAAGGAGAAAAAAAAACAGCCAGCAGAAAACACTTAGAAAGAGCAACTCCTGGTTAATGCTGCACTGCAAGCTTTGAAAATCAATAGTGACAACTGCAAGGTGCTGCAGGAGAAGGAGAGCAGCTTGAACTGCGGGCACAGAGCTCCAGATTACTTGCAGACACCTGGGCCAGGCTGCTGGAAGCTGGGTGAAAAGCCACGCCTCAAAATGCAGAGGTAGGAATGTCACATTGCAAATCATGGGACAGGTGACAGCCCTCAAAATGTTACAGTGACACTGCCAAATAGGAGGCCCAAAGCTTAAGGGTGCCTTGGGAGAGGTGCCTGCTCCTGCCATTTGGTGAACAGCCACAGGGGTTGTCACAAGGGCATGCAGTGACAGGACAAGGGGGAATGGCTTCAAGCTGAAGGATGGCAGGTTTAGATCAGATATTAGGAAGAAATTAGGGAGATGTTGGCAAAAAAAGATTCCAGAGAGCCCATTTTTCTGCAGGAAACTCTTTGAATAGTTCTTTTCCACATCCATGCATATTGAAATACCATTTTTTCAGTAAGGGGGTAGAATTAGCAAAATTAAATTTTTGACTTTGAATCCATCAGATTGTAAGAAATTGAAGCAAAAAATTAATTTAAAAAAAGGAATAGAATGGGTGTTTGCAAACATGATGCTTATTTAACATTATTTTCTATTCTCCAAACCAGCATGTTGACTTTATTATTAGCCAAACAGACTATGCTGTCTGTAAGCCTAATAATGACTCCTGTACCCCCACTGCATATCTCCCAACAATTTTTGATTGCTGCTGAGAAGACATTGCTGGCAATTCAGGACTAGGATTTCAGAAAACACCGATTTTTCAGCAGAATATTATGAAGTGTTGAAGAGTTACTGAGAGCCACCAGTCTAAGGCTGATGTTATTTATATCCTCCGTGTCTGGTACAAGTGATAAATCTGCAAAGACAGTGAGGATCATATCCTGCAGCCCATCATGTAAGGGCATTCCCTACCCATAAATTGAAAACTAATGTTTATTTCTCTTTAATTAAATACTCCATTAGCCAAAGACTGTGTTAAAATATTTAAAAGGAGCTAATATAATCAATATACCAACTCTGCCACGGTAAACATATCTCATATGCAGTAAGTGCCAGGTTTTCTTTCTTTGCTGAATTATGAGTGCTTTGAAAAGGATAGGTGGAACACTGTGGGTTGAGATGATCTGTAAATGCAAAAATAGCATTTTTTTCTTGACTCAGGAGGGCACTTCAGCAAGCTGGTGTCTTGGTAATGCTCAATATATTAATTGATAAATTTTTTTTTTCTGATAGGCAATATTTCTCCTAAAATCTTCATCTACTTCTTAGGTATGTTTGTGTGTGTGTGTGTGTGTGTGTATACACATGAAATTATTATCCAAAGCATAGGATTTTGTGCTCCCCTTGGGTTTACCCTTCATGTTGATTACATTTTTTTGTTTTATTTTTTTTTGGGTCTTCCGAGCTTGGGCTAAAAGCTGATGGGACCACTGCAAAAGGTGTTGTGAGAAGTTTCCTCTTGCATGAGGCTGGGTGAGATGAGTGAATGCCCAGCTGCTCCCTGCTCCCTTCCACAACAGGCTCCTGTTCCTGCTCCTGTGTGGCCACTGATGGCCACTCAGACAGAAGAGGCTTCACATCTCAGAGACACCAGGGCCTTTCCAAAATATGCCCAAAATAGAAGGGAAGAGAAGCCTGGCAGTAACCAGGTGGAGGAGTGCAGAGATTATTTTCTTCTTCAGTCCTGATGGAACCAGGTCAAAATCAGGCTTTAAACTACTGAGGAAATAAATGCGCTTTTTTCCCAATAAAATAAATATTCTGCAGCCCCTCCTCTCCCTTACTGGTACCTGGAGGAGCTCAACCAGAAGCATAAAGTGCCTGATTTAGTGTCCACATTTTCTCAGCAGGTACTTTCTCCCCTCTTGTTATTGCCCTGCAAAGTGTCCATTGTACCAAGGTAATCAAGGGGAATTTTTGCAGCCACTTTCTTTCCTCAGAAAAGTATTCCTAGTGGTGTGATGATAGAAAAAAAATGTCTTTTGTGAAGATAATCTATCAGTTGAATTAGTTTACATGTGCTTTTAATGCCAGGAACCTCAGACTGCTTAAAAATAATAAAAATGAAATGTCAAGCAAATAAAAGTTAATTAAACACACAGTGAGAGAGGCTTAATTTTAGTCCTAAAAGGAGCTGAAGCTTTTGCAGAACATCTCTACAAAGGTAACAAAATCCCTCACTGCAAGGTGTAAAACATCCCCCACTCCCTGGCAAGAAATGAGTGTGGCACCTGAAGAGCATCTGTACTCCAGACACCACCAGATGTGGAAGAGGTCATTTGCTGGGTGGTTGGGGAAATAAGAAAGCAGAGAACTAACACAGACCCTCCATGAATTGTTGTATATTAATAATATTCTTGAAAATCTTCATACAGAAAGAATTCCGAGTTATTCCAAGCCCAGTGCAACACAAGATTTAAAGGTCAGATCCTTTCCCCATAGCAGTCCGTGGAGGTGTGTGTTTCACAGGAAGCCAGGCTGAGCTCCAGGCTCTTCCCAGCATGCTTTTTTTGTTTTTATTCCAGCATATCAGCCACGCTGAAGCAAAGAGGAGAGCCAGAAGAGCAAAAGAGACAAGGCAGCAAATACTGCAGCATGTGCAGGCAGGTTTCTACTGAAACTGGGCACAATAGCAGAGGTTTTCATAGGACTGTTCCCTTGCTGAGACTCCTAACGAAGGTAATAAAACAGTAATTAAATGCTTCTCCATCACCATCTCATCTGTAGCTCAATCAAGGCTACAGACAAGGGGTGTGTGCTCTGGTCCAAGGCAGCTCCCCAGGGCTGCAGGGTCTGGGTGGGGAGCAGAGCTGCAGGAGGGGGTCACATCCAATGTCTGGGTCTGTGCCTGGCCCTTCAGCACCACAGGTGGGATAGGCAATATCCTAAAAAAAAAAAAAAAAANAAAGCCCACAGAGCAAGGGCTATCAAACCAAAATGAAGGGATACCAAAGCAAAATTACAGTGGTGAGTAGGGCTCTTCTGGTGGGAAACCTCCTGCCCTGGCCAGGACACCAAGCCTGTTTAAACGCCTCCAACCAGTGGAAGAGGCTTAAGGCTATAGCCAAAATAAAGATGCCAGGACTTGTTCACAAACACCCCCAAAACTCACCATGAGGGTTGTATCTTCAGGCAGCACAAATGCCAGGAAGAGATGGAGGGAGAACAGAAGTTTGCTCCCCATTTTATTTATGTTAAAGGGCTTTATGCTACATTTCCTGATTAATTTTGAAAATGTATAAGTTAGCAACAGATGATAAGAGAGATGCTGTATTTAATCTTGGAATCTACAAGGCTTTCCTCACCCTTGACCCATCACTGATTTCTGTGTGCTGTGGAATGTGCTGACTTTCTTAATGGATGGGTAACATCCTTTCATATCCCAGGAAGTGATAAACTGCCCAAAATGTCAGAGCTTCAGACTGGTGGGTTTCAGTCAGGCTCTTTTCTTTAGTCTTTCTCTGCATTCTGAATGCTTTTCCTTAGCACCATCTAGGAACCATTAGCACAAAGTGGATGTTATTTTGGTAAACGCTTCACATGTAATCTTTAACAATGTAACAGCTTTGTTAATCACTGTTACAGATTAAATGCTCCTTCTCTGAGCTGGCCTAGTTTGGAGGTTAAAATTATATAAACTAAAAGGAAAAAAAACATGGGGGGGAAGAAAAGGTGCTCTCATTCTGTTTGTATTATTTTGCAGTACAAAAAGAAGAGAAGATCAGCATCATCAGGAAAGCAGACTTCATCTTGAGAATAACTTTGTTTTGAAATGTAATTATTGGGCCAGGCTTGCAGCATGGGTAACCCCTAAGGCTGTGCGTCCTTGAGCGTGGGAGAAGGAGCAGGGATGAACAAGGGGATAATAATGCAATGACTGGTTTTTTCATTTTGCTTTCTCTGTACTTACAAAGAAGTAGACCTTGTTGCTCTGTTGCTGAGCTTGCAGTGCAATGCAAGGAAAACAGCCAACACTTGCTGTTGGTGCACAGTGCATTAAATGCATGAAGACAGGAGCATCCAGGTCCTTTGCTGGGTAGTGGCAGACAGCGAATACAAATATATCAAACAATATATCAGAACTTTTTTTTTGTGGGGGTTCTGTGGGATTACCTGTACATCTTTATATGATCACTAGGTTATAAAAAGGAGCACTTTGGTGGCTTTCCCACCCGTGACAGATGGCATGGGCTGGCAGGAGGAACGTGCAGTGAGCCAGAGGCAGCACTGCTGCGTGTGCCGTGCTCTCCTCTCCTGTCCCTTCTGTATCCCCTGACTGCTCGTGGCTCTCAGCTTGCAGACACCTGCACAGAGGTGCCAGTCAGCCCGAGGCAGGCAGGGGTGGCACTGATTAATTGCCTTTCCTAATGATGTGCTCTTAGAGGAGTTTTAACCAATCCTTGGAAAGGGCTTTTGTTTTGCTGTTGAACTGGTGAAGATCAGGTGGCATTTGAATCACTGCTTTGCCCCTATAATTTCCAAAGACTATGAGCATGTTTACATTAGTTTCCCCACCCAAGAGGTTTGTATACCCCATGTCTTGTCTGGCAGGACTGGCCATCAGTCTTTCCTGATGCTGTCTGTTGTCCCAGTACCTCCAGTGACTATCCAAGTGCTGGATGCTTCATGCTCATTCCAGATTTATCAGTGCAATTTGCATATTCTTAATATTTGTGCCTCGCTGATATGAAACTTGAATATTATTGGTTTATTAACTTTTGGGGGGGGGAAGGTCATTACTCTGCTTTATGGAGGTGTTTAAAATGTGCAGAACTTGATGTAGATGCTTTGATTGCATGCATAAAACTTGTAGGAAATACTGTAATAAAGCTTATAGAGCAGATAGTAAATGTCTTCATGTTTGAAAGGAACTGGATGTGCTCTGTGTTTCCTGATGAGTGGTTCATCAGTGTTGAGAAACAGTTTTCCATTAATCAGGGTGTATTTCAGCTGCAACCTGCCCCTCGTGTCGGTGTGGGTAGGAAAAGGAGCAAGTGTCACTTTTTGTGAGCCTGGGTCTGCCTCTGGGAGCCTTCCACCACTGCCCCTCTGAAGCCATGGTCTCTCCTCTCATATTCCATGCAATTCTTCAAATTTTCTCTTTCGGCAAGCAAGCAAACATAAAAACTGGCAAAAGTTTAGTACTCAAAATGCTTTCATTTTACTTGCTGGTAGGATATCGTTGTGTCAAAAAGATAAAAAAAAGGAATTGTGCTTGTTGGAGTAAGAGAACAAATCAGAAAAGCATGAAGTAATACAGGGAAAATTCTCCTGCCAGATGCAATATATCCATCCAAACAGACCTTTGTGTTTGACCATGCAATGCTGGTGATCTCTTACGGCTGCTGAGGGTGCAAGATGAGAAGAATTGGACTGGACAAGGTTAAACAATCTTTCAATCCTCCTCTGGTACTGAATTCTAAAATATCCTAGAAGATTCGTAGTTTATCTTTCATATACAGACGTTTGTAGTGACTTATTTTCAGTTTGTGTGTTCTGAACCAGTGAAAGGTATGAATGTTGCACAATTAATTCATTTATCAATCACATTCAGTAAATGGATTGTCTGATCTGAAACACAGAGGGAGAAATTAAACAGATTAATGTCTTTTCTCAACTGAAGCAAAAGCAGTGATCAGAGCTGGATGAATTAACCTCAAAATGAATTGACATCATTTCTGCAGACACAAGTAGTTTCTGTCATGTTTGGGGTCATGTTATTCAATGTCCATGAAGCAGTCAGGCATGCTGGCAAAGCTGGGACTTTTCAGAACATCATCCTGTGAGGTAATTCATGCCAGCCTGCCAACATCCATCTTTTATTGGCCTTTATCCTTTCAGAGGAGGAGGAATGACTTGGTGTTTTTATCCCTCTCTGTCAGTGCCCAGTCATTATGGGAGAAACTGATGATGGAGCCAAGGTGTTTAACTCACAGATCACAGGAGTGCAGCAGGGAAATCTCCTTCCCTCCCTCAGGAGGAGCCTCCCTCTGCCTCCCAGCCAGGAAACCAAGCCCAAGCACTCCCTGCAGAGGCACCACTCCAGCGCCCGGGGGGTAGCAGGAGGGGGGCTGACACACTCTGCATTGACAGATCTGTGGTCAGAATTGGGGGCTCCATAAGGAAGGCATTTTCTGGGCAATCTGAACCAGGTATGGCCCTAGGAACAGACATTGCTGGAGGTAGCAGACATTCCACGAGCCAGGCAGAGCGTGCCTTACCTTGTATCCCATCGCTCATTGGAGGGGGCTGTCACACCACTGAACTCACTCTCCTGCTGCCCTGCTGCTGGGACAGGGGTAAGACCCTCTGTAGGAGTGGAAAGCAGCAGGGACAGTGGCTGAGAATTTGGGAGATGCAAGCTGAAGGACTTGAGTTCTTGGTGAGCTCAGAAAATGCATTCAAATAGGCCAGTGGGGTGCAGGCTGTCCGCTTGTTGTCAGCTCCTGTGGTGGGAACCAAAATGTGTGGAGAGACCTGAAAGGTCTGGTTTTGGTTCATCTGGGCCTCTGAACTGGTGAATGCAGCTGGGAAAAACAGACACATTCAGGAGAGAGAAGCCTGAACTAGCAGAGGCAGTGCCTTCCCTGCCACGGGCTAGTGGTGTTCAACCTCTGCCCAGAGCCTCGCGTGTCACCTCTCCGGAGCCAGGCAGGGGGGAGAGGAGCAGCCAAGCTGATCCTCTGGGCCATCACCTCCTTTTTCCTCCTGACTGAGCTCACAGTGCATAGAGCTCCCAGAAGCAAGAGCCTGCCCAGAGCTGAGCAGATTGTGGGGAGCAGCTCCCTGCCCTGTGCTCCCATCCCTGCCTGGCTCCCGGGGACGCGCTGCCAGCTGAGCTGCTCCTGGTGCCAGGCTCTGGCTTTACTTTTGTGCAAGTTACCCTCTGAGAACACAGAACTGCAGAGCTAATCTCTGTTCCTAATTTGCCATTAAAGTTTATTTTCAGCAAATTATTCAAAAAATCCACAGCACAGCTGTTCCACATTAATCTCCTTCTTGCAATTTTTTCCTTTGGCAGGAGGCAGTTTCTGTCCCTCTGTTTGTTTGTTGCAGAGCCATGTACAAGAGACAGGAGCCTGATGAGCACTTGGGGCAGGGGGAGAGCCTGTGGAGGTGGGTTCTACCCACCAGGAATTTGGAGAGGAAGTGGGGAAGGGCAACCCATCACCTGAGACATCCCTGTCCCACTCCAGTGCAGGTAAGGGCAGGGATTTCTGGAGCACAGACACACAAGGCTGCTCTGAGGTTTGGGGAGAGAGGACTCAATCTGAATTATCCTGTCAGCCTCATCACTAACAGCTGTAAGGGCTGTGCATGGGCCTGCTCATTTCCTTCACTAATGACAAGAGGAATTAAAGCTGAATGTTTCCTGAAAATCAGATTAGTGCCATGTTAGTCAGTGGGCAACAGAGGGTTGCCTCTGGGTAACAGTGGAAGGTCAGAAATTTAGTTTTAACTTTTGAAATCACCCTTTGGGCAGCTGAAAAATGATACTACAATAGCTCATTGATATTGTAGTCTTGAAAGTAAGTTCTTTTTACAAAAGTCCTTTAGACATTAAATAGGTGATTTGAATTAACCATTAACTATAATTGAATTTGATTATTTAATATTTGTATTAAATAATAATAATTTAAAGTAATATTGCTATATAATATGTAATATCTGTTTAATTTTGTTATTGAATTAATTACTAACTGTAATGGAATAATATTAACTACTATTTGAATTGACTACCAACACAATACAAATTGATGCCTTTGAATAACACAGGCCCAATTTGTAATGCAAAATCAATTTGTCCAGGTACTTTTAAGTACGTGGTTTGCAGTTGTTGTCCCCTTTCTCAACCCAGTTACTCAGAAACATGCCTGCAGTACTGTGATATTTTTTAAAAAGTAATTTATTTTTCTGAGCAGCTCTATCTTCCCTTGTTCACAGACTCTGAAACAGTTCAAAGCAGGTGAATGGGCATTCAGTCAAAGTGGGAAATGTCAAATGTGTAAGCTGGTAAATGTTGCATATCTCAAGATGGAGAGTTTAGCACGGACAAGAACTGTAAAATATGTATGGCCTCATTTTTGCTACAAATTTAAGACTGAACTCTTCTGACTCATCCATCCTGTGTGCCATACTATCAGATGCAGCACGATATTGGCAGTACCAGAACTGGAAGGGAAATATGTGTGTTATTGGAGAATGTACCTGGTTGGAAATTAGGTTCATCTATAGCGTTTTTTAAAAATCATATGATCTTCAGCATTCAATTTACATTTACCCCATTCAATAGCTTGAGAGCCATGGGGTGTTTCAAAAGGGGTATTTTCTTGTTCATTAAATCCCACTGGAGTCTAAGACAGAGCACTGTGACTTTCAACCAGAAACGTGTGGCAGTGCTGTTTGGGGAGTGGAAGCCATGTACAAAAACATTGAATTAGGACCAGTCTAGAAAAAATACATCTGTGCAAATTTCATGTCTATTAGTTCAGCCTCCTCTTAGGACCAAAACACTCACAAGGTACTTGGATAGGAAAAAGGAGGTAGATCTTGATTTCTCCTGCCTCATTTGGTGGGCAAGATGCTGCACAGTAAAGGTTAAATTTTCTTCAGTTGTTTTGAAAAAGATGCAAAAGGAGAAGCAAAAGGAAAAGGCAGCAGATAAAGATATGCAGCAGATGGGGCAAGGTGGTGCCTTGAAAATCAACTTCATAAAATACATCTTAAATGGAGAAAGGACTAACTTAGGAGGATGGCATGTAAAAGCAGAGGGAAGAGTGATAGTGGAGGAGGAAAATGTCAGTGCAGGAAGGCAGAGATGCAGCCAATGCTTCAGGAGGAAGATCTGGCGTCTCCCAAGTTTATGGGAATTTTTTTGTTGGATTCCATGGGGCCAGCATTTCCACCTTTTAGCTGGTGGTGCCATGTTTTGAACCATGAGCAAGATGCTCTTCTCCATCTGAGCAGAGCTTGCAGTGAATAGTGACACACCTCCCAGAGCCAGAGGTGATGAACTATTCTTTAATAGGTTTCTACCTTCCCTTTAGTTCAAAGGTTTCATCTTGGCCTCTGAACCACCCACTCTCAGAATCATGTCCTCCAAGCAGACTTAGTTCCTACCCATTTAGGCCTGTGTGAATAGCTACAGGAAAACAAAACCCACATGATTTTCCCATCTGGCTCTATGTTTGATATGGAGCTAGGAAGTGGTTGGTAAGCATAACCTGGGAAAACAGTGCTCTAAAGGTTTCCTTAAATCTGTTCCAAAGATCAGAAAAAAACCACCAGATGTCAAATTTTGATAAAGTTAATGAAAAAATGTGATTCAGGTACAATTTTATGAAATATATTTTTACATCTGTTAGTCAAACAAAATTATTTCTTTAATTAGAGGCAGTAAGAGAAGCTTTAAAAAAAGACACAAAGTCCAATTTGAGCCACTGCAAATGAAAGAAACTTCAAAAATTTAAAATATGTTACATTCTTCCTGCAGTTTTAGTTACATCTCGGTATTTTTGATTCATCTGTTTATTCTGAGCTAAAGGGTTTGTGGGCCTAGAAGGCTGAAAGCAAGGAGAGGCCAGCTGGGGGAAAAGGAGGCTCTCCAGAGGATTTGTAGGAGGGTGGATTTTCTGACATCCAGGTTGTTGTGGAGAGCTGCTCTATCTCCCCACTGCGTGTGCAAAGTCCAGCAACCAAATTTGTGCCCCAGTCACGAAGTGCTGGGTAGCTCTGGGGACACTTTGTGGCTTTTGGGAAAACACGTCCTGAAAGCATTTTTCTTTCATTTTGATGAGGAATGGGAATGCTTTGAAATCTCAGAAAATGCTCAGGTTAAATCATAGCCCACTGAGGGTACAGGAGCTCCCTGGAGCACCTTATCAAACAGCACAGCAAGAATATGCCCTTTCTTTAGGCAAGTGGACTCTTTCCTCAGCTGTCCTCTGTACGCCAGAGCAGAGCTGAATCTCTCCAGGTAAAATGGAAATAATTTCCTCTTGACACAAGTTTATCCTGATGTAAGGCTTAATTGATAGCTCACAGGGCACTTGTGTTTTCCAGGCTGTTGGTTTTGCTCTAAGCACAAATTTACTCAGTGATGAGAATATTTTGACAACTCTGCCTATCTGTGCTCAGGAACTGCAGTTTGGTGTGAATTTTCAGGGTGTGTTGACCCAGTTTTAAAGCCTAAAATGAGCATGCTCTAGATTGATGTGGAAATACTGTAGTTGACAAAATAAAACAAAGAAATTATAAATAATCAGAAGTAGAGTACATTCTGCACAAGAACTTTTAGGACAATTTTGCTTAGCTGGCAGAGGTGTGTTTTTGTCCGTAGACTTTCTCTCCAGAAGGTATTTTTTTTAAAAATAGTGCAATTCAGCTTGAAGAAACTTGTCATTCTGACCCACTTGCATGTCTTCACGGACACCACCCTTCAGCAAATCCCTGCCTAGCTGTAAACACAAAAATCAACATGTCAAATCAAAGAGAATTAGTTTTCACATGTTACTTCATTATTCCTTTGCTATCCCAGGTCTAATAAATGTCTCATTTAGAATTCTCTTTCACTCATATTTGTGGTGTTTATGTGCTTATCAAAGCTTATTTTTAGGCAACTCATGGCTCATTCTTTAAGAGTAAAGAAATCCTTTTTGGTTTTATGTGTATTTGTATGAGCAGAGCTGGGAAGCCTGTGCTTGTTTTCTTTAGATGATGTAACAAATTAGCTTCTTCCAAAATATGATGCTCTGGGGACTGTGATCTCAGGAAGCATGAGAGAACATTTGAATACATTACCAGATCTCTGCAATACATACGTGTGTGTTTTGTGTATAGAACAGGGTTTTAAGTGGAAGTGTTAAAACCATTTTGCTACAAACTGTCCTGACAGTGTGTTTGTGCTGTCCATACAGTCAGAAAAACATTTACTTGCTGGAAGATAGTTGATTTTGGTACATGGTTTGGATGTGGAAAAACATTTGTACTAATTATACACACACACACATACACACACAAAAAAAATAGTAAGGAAGTTCTGTGTTCATCTCTTTTATTTTTGTGATCCAAAATCTGGCTATAAATAAGAGTGCATTTGCTTAATAAAGAAGTATTATCACTTTGCTTCACCATTTCCCTCTTAGGTAAAATTAGCTGTGTTGCTAAGCCATCAAAATGCAGCTGAAAGGATAACAATGATGAGCCCAGCTGTGCCCCTCGTGCTCCCACAGAGCTGCTCCTGGTCCTTGGTTCATCACTGCCTTTTGTCTCTCCTCCTCGAGGAGCACATAGGTCATGGTATTGCCATTAAATGTAAATTCTCCTTGGCCACTTTTTATTCCAGTAGCTGCTGGGAAGGTGACATGGATACCTGCCCACAAGTCCTCCCCAGAGCCTTTTTGACTGGGGCAGAATGAGGAATAATAACTAGATTATTACTGCTGTATGAAGGCAACCAATTACTGGCTGAAGCAGGTAATTATGATGCTGAACACAGCTAGGAAAGTTAACATCTTGGCAACTAGTTGAAATTTAAAATAAAACCTCACCCCCATTATGTTCTGCATGCAGAGGAACAGAGCAAATAGTGTTTACTCAAGCCAAAATAACAAATTTGGATCAGATATCCCTTGCATTGAGATAATATGTGTGGGATTTCACATCTGGCCTTTCAGGGTGGGCTTGTTCTAAAAAAAGCATCATCAGTGAATTCATTTTTTTTAACTAAAGCCATCAGAAATTGCTTACCAGGGTTTTGCAGCGTGGTGAATAGCTTCTTATGACTTCTGACTTTGGCTTGATGAGTTTCCTGTTCACCCTGATAGCTTTCAAAATGGAAGGGAGAGTCTAAAATGACAAAACCAGCAAGGAATAAAAATTGTGTTGGCAACTGCAAGCTGTGTGAACATTCAGACCGCCCCAAATGTGGGTGTCTGCAGAGTTACTGCAGAGAACGGCGATGTTCATAAGCAGATTACTGAGTCATGAGCATGTTTTGAATGTGATTACAAGCAGAGAGACAGAATTAGTCTTTGATTTCCATAAAAAATTAATGAGAGAGACAGACAGGGACAGACAAATTGGAGAGTTCACTTGGTTAATTTTCTACCCAGCAGCTATTGTAAATGTTCCTCTTATTTAGCGAAGAAAGATACTAAGTCTCTATTGGTTGTGCTGGCCAAGAAAAACTATTAGTGTGCTGGAGGTTTACCTGGGGGCAAACAGTCACAAATTATAAAAGCAACAACGTGCTCATTTTGGGACATTTTGATGCATCTTTCACAAGTGCAGTCAATTAAGAGCTCCTCTGGAAATGATGTTTGGCTGCTGTGCTCCAAACGACAGCTCGGTCTTTGTGTGGGCACCAGAGGACTGATTCCCTGCCTTGAAAGTAGAGAGTCTAGTTGTGTTTTAAAAGGGTATTAGTGAAATTGTGCCCTGCTGCAGATGGGATAAGATGGGATGAAATCATCATTAATGCTACAGATGCAGCAAGTGCTACGTCTCTAGGATATAATTTTATTTCTTTTATTCATGGCTGCAGGGCAGCTTATAATTGAAATGATACCACCCTAGCAGTGGGTCTCTGAAGCAGGGCTGTGAGGCTCACACCCTTTCCCATGGATTCTGGTTTGAATCTGCCAAGGCCCAGCTACTGACTTTGACCAGTATTTAAGTACACTTTACCTCAGCCATGCTCCCTCAACTTTCACTCAGGGCAGCCAAAATGGCACCATTTGGCAGAAATATCTACTGTTCCAGATAATTTGAGAGGAACAAAGAGTTCTGGTGTTGTCTATAAAATGGAGCTTGCTCTAATTTGCACTAAATACCAATGAACATTTTTGCAGAGATTTCTTATCCAGATCTAATGTCCTGTATTTAGACTATTTACAGATGGTTAGACGGTGAGATGATGAGTTCATTCCCTATTTAGATGCAACTCACAACAGAACATTGAAAGCTATACTTTAAAAGGAATAATTGCCCAGATGATAGAAGACTTTGTTCCCATGGAAAATGGCTATGAAACTTGTGTTAATTGTTTTTAACTTCTTCTTTTTTCTCTCTTTTTTTTTTCTTTAAATCTTGCAAAATGCTGACTTTTCAGTGAGAGGCAATAAAACTGTTGTAAAGCTTATGATGGAAATGGGCATATCTGTCTGGATGTAATCAACAGATATTTTCTCTGTATAATAACAACAATAAAGATTCAGCTTTGGAGTGAAAATATTTAGTATGAGTATATAAGGTATTCTAGTTGACTTTGAGATGAAATATAGAAAAACTCAGGTCCACCGTGGGAGGAACAGCCACTATAGTAAACAAGGTACTATTTCTTTAGATACCTTGCAGGATTATTGACAGGTAAGACACATGTTTAGTTTCTGCTTTTATATTCTCTGTTATGATAGTGTCTGCCTCAGCATCTTTGTGTTACAGAAGTGCCATAAATAATTCATATATTTATTTAAATAAATGTGGGTTTATTTCCAATTGGCATGGAAAAGGCCTTTACTTTCTGTATCATTGTGCACAGTTGTCATACCAGCCCCTTATTTCAAAATGTTTGTGAGTCATTTAGAACACATCAGTAAACCAAACTGCAGCAAACTTAGCCTGAAATTTAATTAGATGATCAACAGTCGTAGCTCTGTACTTTCCTAATAAAACATATCTCACTGCAGACAGTTTACAAGGCATGGTCACCTCACCTGAACCCATTATTCTTGAAACAACATGGCAAAGCATTAAGCAATTCTGTTGATTGTGCTCTGCTGAGTAACAGGGGTCCTTGAGAGTCATTCTGGATTAGTTAGTTATGTGTAACCCAGCAAAGCAGGAAGGAACATCACTCTGGCAATCCTTGCTCCTGTGGGATGGGAACCACATTAAAAATAATCTCCATGGTCAGCAAGCATGGCCTGGGTAGAGAAAGGATTCATTTAGTTATGTGGAGAGAAATCAAATGGGTAAATTAAAGCAGTCAGATGTGGGAGGCACCTCCTGCCACACACAGCCCTAAATAGCTGGAACATGGGCCCTTCATACTCACATTAGTTTTTGCTGAGACAGAAAGATGGATATCTACATGAGTTAGAAGATAAAAAATTCCACAGACTAAGGCATGCAGGGTAGGGCAGAGCAGAAGAGAAGCACAGGCAGGAAAAAGCAGCACAGCCTAGAGAAATATGAATCAATGGAGATTGCAAAAAAAGTGAAGAGGAACACATGCCTTGATTTCATATTGCAAAGCCCAAAAAGAGCACAAGAAAAAGTAAAAACCCTGCTGACCAACCCGTGAGGAAACAGACAGTCTTTCGGTATATCTAGTTTTCCTGTTTCCAGGGAAAAAGCAACTCAGTGACTAGGATTTTCCCTAACTTTTTCTTCCATTTTTATGATCATGGGAAATTGTTTCACAGTTTTTCTTATAGGTCTTCCTGGACTTTTTGTTTAATTTTCTTTGTGAGTATGGATGTGGAGTTATTGATAAGAGTGCTTCTGACAAAATACATCTCTGCTGGAATTACTCACATCCAGATCTCAAGTCCTAACTCACTGGTAAGAAAGAGTAAAACCTGGGTCTTGTGAGTGAACCTGAAAACCTGCCAGGAGCAGGGTGTCAGAGAGGAGCCATTCCTTGGAGGTGGCTTGGAGACCATCCCTCCAGCTGGGGTGAGCCCAAGCTGCAAATAAAGTAGGTGTGGAAACAGGGAGCTGCTGCCTCTCAGGGGACGCCTCTGAACTCTTAATCTTTTGATTTATTGTGCACAGTCTGTCTGCTGCTCCTCTCCTAGAAATATTATAACTTCTCTTCCTCTGCTAAAACCCCTAACCTAAAATATGTCAGATGGTCTAAGCCTTGATTATATATGCCATCGACCTTTCTTATTTAGAAAAGAATATCAGTGTCCCTTGTTTGTCTAACAAAGGTTAAGTTTAACCTTCAGGGCACAGTGCAAAGAACATCTGTTTATTCAGACTTCTAGCCTGGGGTCTGAGAAGCACAGTTTGTATTTGGGACCTCTGGCTGACATTTGTTAATTCAGTTTGCATGCATTTTAATGTGGTTTCTTGTACCCCAAGGCAGTTGTTTAGACTATAATATGATGGGATATAAATATTATANTTTTCCAAGTTATTCCTGCTGGAATGTGAAGGAGAAAATGAGTTTTTGAGATCTCAAAACCCTCAGAGGTCACCAAGATTTTCATCAAGATTGGGATGTAGCACCGGACACACTGGAATTCAGCAGCATATGAAGCAGAGAAAGAGAGGAAAACCACCAAATCTGACTGGTCTGGGCCTTTTGCCTCTGTGGGGAGAAGCTGCTGTTGGGGAGCAATGGATGGTGACCTGTGTGCTGGGGCATGAAGGAGCTCAAACCTCTGTAAATGGAACCTCTCAGTCTCCACACCTCCCCTGCCTGTGTGTCAGTGTCAAATAAAACTGCACAGCTCTGGCAGCAGTGCCTTGGGTGGGGACACGGCTGCCACAGGTCACAGGGTGCATCCCTGCCGGGGGGGGACACCTGGCCCCTCTGGGGTGGCCAAGTCCTGGTCACCCTGTGAGACCTCTCAGTCCCATCCTCGCTGGGTGTGATTTCTTATCTGCCAAAAATTCTGCATGAAGACTGCAAAGAAATGTGGGTTTGCAAGAAAAGCCCATTTCCAGTAGAAATAATGATAACTTTTTTTTGTTGTTGTTGTTATGATTGCATAGAACTTTTCTTAATGACATTTAAATATGGGGCCAAACTTGAGCTGATGGCATCTCATTAAAGCCGAGGGAATAGAAATTCAAATGTGCATCTTCCTCCAAGTGGTTTATCTAGCAGCAGGAGCTTATTATCTGGTGTGATGCTGTTATCTGCCAGGAACTGTGTATCTGTACCAAGCTGAAGACAGATACATTTAAACACAGAGGATTCTGAGTGTTTCTGATGACTGAGATAACCAAAAACCTGTTTAAGGGTTCAGTACAGTTTACTTAATGGCATCAAATATTCAAACGGGCTTCTTTATTGGTAGAATTATTGCACTGCAGAAGCCAAATGGGGCTTATTATGATGCCTTAAGAAACCTAGAAATGAAACAACACACACTTTTGAGATAATATTAGTATAGATCTATATAATATATATAAAGCCTGGTCTTTATTGGAGGCCTCCAGGGGTAAATACAGAAAATGTCCCCAAAAACCCACCCCCCACGGGGGTACATATAGTTTATATGTTTATTAATCAGCATAATTGACAGAAGTCACCAATTAGGAGCAGAGCATCACTCTGGGAAGAATCTCAGAAACAGGAAAGTCTTGTATTTCTTTCTGATAGAGCCACCTCATGAAGCCCCAAACCATTTGCAAGGATGCCTCTAATTTTCATATTCTAATTTCTACAATAACATGCTGTGGGAAAAGTCATCTGGATATTTCTCTTGAAGCAGTAAATGGAGATATCTTTCAAGATGTCCTCTGAGCCTGTTACCGTAAATGTCAAAAACTCCTGATGAATATGCCCTCCCTGGCAGGAAGGCAGTTTGCTTTCAGGTGTTACTGAACATTTCCCCCTGCAAGAAGGTCTTGTGCCTTCCTGGTCACAGGCAAGCAAGAGCAAAAGCATTTGTCCTTGGCTGGTATTTAAGCATAAAGAATTATCACCACCAGAGATGGAATATTTGTGAACCTTTCTTGGGAAAATCCATGTTATTGCTTGGAAATCACACACCCACATAAGCATGATCAGCAGTGGAGCTGTCTATCCTCCAGCAATAGATGCCTAGGGGAAAAAACAAACCCACCTCTTCAGAGGGGAACAGAGGCAAAATATTCATCCCAGTGTGAAAGGGACAGGAAGGATCTCCACAGAGGATATTTAAGTGAAAGAGGCATCTACAGCTGAATCCCTCATCTGAGGTGGGTGCTCCACTGCAGGGAGGGAGCTCTGGGGGCTGCTCCAAATTGCATGAGCATGCTCCTGCAGTGCTGCAGCTTTCCTGGTGTCCCTGGGGAATTGTGGCTCCTCTCCGTGGCCATTTCCCATTCCTCTGTGATGCTCAGGGAGTGGGTCAAGGACACTGTCTTCACTCTCTGTTACAGCTCAGAGGGATTTCTGCTTTCCAGGGCAGAAAATCTGCCTTCTTGGTCTTCCATTTCACAGCACGCTTCTCTGTGTGAGAGTTTCAAAAATGCACAGCTGAGCCAATGCACCCACTGAGGCAGCACGTGGGTGTTGCACAGCCTGTCGATGTGCCTCTGCCTTCAGGGTCCCATGGCCCTCGAGGTGCATTTCATCAGCTCTGTATACATTTCCCTATCACTCAATAGGGTGAAAGCTTATCGTCATTAATTGTGAGGGTTTATGCTGGCAACCACTTAGTTCCTATGGTTACATCTCTAAGAAATTGTGAAATAGGCACTTCAAGGCTCTGGGCAGAGAAACAAATTGACTGTTACAGAATTCATGAATGATAATAACTCATTTACTTATAATGCTAATAAATAATTGGTGTAAAATCTTCTAGTACAGCTTTAAAATACTTAGGGTATTTAAAGGTCAGCACTGCTCTTAACTCTCCATTAAAACCCCCATATTGCAATAATGCAGCCCAGATGGCAATTGCAGTGTTTCAGAGTGTTCACTTAGTGAATCCATAACCTGGTCCTGGCCTGCAGGGCTGCCCTGCCTGTGTTCCCCTGACAGCACAGCAGGGCTTTCTAGTCTGTGCTAGGTCAGGGTTAGAAACCCCCCTGTTTCTGGACATGCTAAAGCTGTGCCGTGGGAACAATATCCACTGGCTTTTTGTCTCATGCAGCCCTTTGTCTAGGCCATAGCAGGATCCTGAAAGAAACAGTGTTTTGTGGTGGATAAATACTCCACAATTTGTCTGCAAGGTCACCCCTACTACCCCACCCCATCAGGGAACCTGAATCCTTCTGGTCTTTGAGTTATTTTCCTGGCTGTGTTTCTCATTATCCCTATCTTTCAGGGTTACTGACTCCTGGAGTATCTGCTTCGTGTTGCTGCTTTCCTAACTCCTTTCCCCCCATATTTTCTTCCAGTGTGTGTGCTTTCCCTTGTTGTCACCTGTCCCCTGTTTTCTCATGTGCAAGCAGGCAAGCACCAGGCTTTGCACTGTTTTAGGATGCTCTACCATGTCCCATCCCATTTGTCTCATCAGTATATGTAGCAGTTCAATTTTTGTCACTCTTTCCCTGCACAGATCTTGCTTTGCCTACAATAATTTTTTTATGCCTTTTCTCTACCTTGTTTCTTTTTCTGCCTTGTCCTGTGAGAGTCAGCTTTCCACAGTGACCCATGGGTGGGGGAAAATCATCTATTTCTGTAACTATGCTTCCATCTTTGCAGCATTGCTCCTCTGCAATGGGATAGCCTCACACTTTGCTTTTGTCCATCAGCAATGTGTACTGAAAACACAGGCTTTCCCACTTAGAGCTTACAACATATTGAGTTGGCTTTAAATTATTCCTTCGTGATTCCTGGCGTGGGATGAATAAAGATGAGTCACACAGTGATGAAGGTAATTCCTCCCATCAGCTGAACAATGAATCAGTCGCTATATTTCTCACAGTTAAGATGCCAATTTGCATGTGGTACTAAATAGTGTTCCCTGTTCAAATCAGGAGGCTGAATGAAGTGGTCAGTTTGTTACAAGCTTACAGACTAAGAGACAGAATGCATATCAGCTATACTGCCTTCAGTGTAAGCAAACAGCATTGAACCATTTGGAGGGGAAAGTCTGGGGCCAGGTCTGGAAAAGCCATCTTTTAGAGACATATGAATGAGCAGTTGCTTCAGACAGAAAAACAAGCCCATCCCCACCCAAGTTTCCTAAAGTCTCTGTAGGTCCTAAAAGCAAAGCCAGGACTTAGTTCTGCAGTGCATATCTCACAGTAGACAGTCCTGTGTGTTGGTGAAGAAGTATATTAAAAAAAAAAAAAAAAAAGGCAGAGATTGATATTCCTTCAAAAATACTCCTAGAGATGTAACGATGCTACTTGTAGTCATCCTAACTGTAGCCCGTGTGTTGTGTATTTAATGAATTAGAGCTGGGGAAAATAGGTTCTTCTCTTTTTCTGTGGGCCAAAACCAAGAAGTGGACTTCCTTGAGAGAAGGATGAAAAGCCCAGAGATGCTCTGGCCAGCTGGTTGCTTGTTCTCTAGCACTTCCAATTAGCAGGCTGTGATATGGAAGGAGGGGAGATACCAAAGCCATGTGGAGAAGTTGAGCTGTTGGGAGTGTGGGGGAGCACAGGTAACCTTGGAGACAAGGCAAGGAACAGAGTGTTGGAGTGGATTTGGAGGCGCTCAGCCCAGCACACAAACCCCTGGGTCTCCTATGGCCAGCCACAGCTTTTCTGTGCTGGTGCTTTGTGGAACAGCAGAGGTCTGGATGAGTGTGCTCCATGAGGGCTCTTCTGGCTGGGAGGCACTTACACAGCAAGGCCAGTGGCCTGCAGAGTCTCCTGGCTTAGAGGGGGGAGGAAAAGTGAGGAGGAGGAGATGGCCTAAGCCCCAAGGGCCTAAAGGGTCTGACAGGTCCCATGTCTGCTGCACACCTCTGGGTACAAACCAGCCAGATTAGCCTATGACCTGACCTGTTTTGGAAATGCCTTCATCTTTTTCTAGGTTAAAGGCTGAAAGATTTGCAACACAAACAGGGAGCTTGTGCCCTTTATTCATTATGTCACTTCCAGTGTTAGCCAAATAAAGAAAATCCTTGCTTCGCTTGAATTTAAAATGACACCAAGTCATGATTCAAACTTGCAGTGACATTTATCCAGTTAGCTAGTATTTGCTGTAGGTTGAAGGGACACATAAATACAGTTGTCTTCATGTCTCATGCACATTTCTCAGTGTTCTTTGTCAGTTATTAAGTGCATTAATTCTTCTGATGCTAATTTCTGTGCAGCACTGATGAAAAATGCATTTTTCCCAGGGAGTTGGCGCTTGGCAAATATCTCGATGGCAATAAATTAACGTAGGAGCTAAGTTTCTGTTGCCATGGTTTTCTTCTCCACTGACACTCGCAGTTACTCTATCTTTGCTGTATCTTTACTCCAGCACAGGTAGAGAAGCAAATCCACATCCCAGATCACCTGGATGCCCCAAATCCTCTCCTCTCCTGGCTCTCTCGTGTGGTTTGCCCTGACAGTGCTCTTGCTCTCTGCAGGATTCTGTACAAATCTTGCTTCAGTCCCAGACCTGGGAGGGCTCCAGGCCCCTGAGGAGCCAGAACAGGGATGTTGCTGAGGAGTGTTCAGGCACTGGAGCATTCCCCTGCACCCCTCCCCTGCCTCTCCGTGCTCTCACACCACTGCAAGGCAAACTTTGCCAACCCCACTTCCCTCCTCTTCACCAGGTGATGAGGCTAAAAGCAAAGTGGTTGAACTCAAAACCCCAAGGGACTGGGTTCAGTGCTTGGTGCCCTTACATTATTTAAGTTTCCTGAGGCTTCCCAGAGGCTTTTGAGGGGATGCAGATAAAATTCAATGGATCACCTGAGCTGTGCCCTACAGCAGAGGTTTAGCTAAATAGGCCTGTTCTGCACAAATAAGTTTATATTTCCCAAGGCTGAGGTGACACAGGGTTGTAAACCAGTGCTGTTCTTTCCAAAAGAGTAAGGAGGAGCCATGGAGATGGCAGTGGTCAGACTATGTCCTCAGACTTTGTATGAAAGAAAAATACTGATTTGACAGGACCTTCTGCTGCATCTACAGGGCTTCAGCTGTAGCATCATGCCAGTCCCACATGCCCCAGAAGAGCTTTTCCCTCACTGGTAAATGGTGGTTGAAGGAAATGTTAAGTCCTCAGGACTGCTGCTGGGGTCTTCCATCAAGCACTGATGCTGCTATTGATGGCATGACTGACAAGGTCTGCACTGTGTTTCTCTCTTAGATGGACTGGAAATAGTTCTGTTCTCTACAGCTAGAGGCAAAAATGTTTTTCTCCTTTAAAAAGATAGACTGCAAATAAATTGGGTGTTTTCTTTCTTTCAAATTATGAGTATATCCTTTCTGCTGTCTGTATAGAATAGTTCTATTTTTCCTTCAAATTTGTCTTACTTTGTTGGCTTTATTAAGGAAGAGCTTTTTACTATTTTTGCTAATAATGCTAAATCTAAACAAGACCTTCTAGCACCATTTAGCCCATCTGACTATAGTTAAATATTTCTCTTTGAAATGTACAGATCTCGGTTTCTGAATCAAAGGGAATAAAATCCCTGCTTTGCCCTGATTCAGAGATAGGTCCTCTCTCTGAAACAAACAAAAATGATAGAGTGGCAAAATTTCTAGTCTTCGGATACATCAGTTTTATGATATATATTTGTATGCTTCCAGCAGAAAAAAAATACCTCTAAGAAACAAGGCAGAACACAAGTATATTGTAAATTATTCTGGGTGGTATTTTTGGGTGACTATGCTGGGCTCTTTGGCAGTTCTCAGGGTAGCTGGAGCACTGCCTGCACCTCATCCTGCCACATTCCAGCATGTGTGGGTGGGAAGATGTGCTGCAGAGGGTGTTTTGTCTGTGTTCATGAGATGTTCACATTAACAAAATTTGCTTTGTGTGTTTACAACTTCAGAAAGAGGCAAATGGCTCTCAGGAAAACCTGGGGTCTGCAACAAGGATTTGAGGTGCTGCTGCCATTCTTCTCTCCGTGGGCCAAATTACCTGGTGTTAAATTCCTCATTACTCCAGCATCCTTCCAGACCTGGGCACTGTATTGATTGCTGTGTCTAAAGCACGTGCTGAGCTGGGAGAGCAGAGATTGCTGCTCTTTGGGAGCCTGGGCTGGTGCTGCTGCTGCCTTCACTCTGCTCACAGAGATTTGGGGCTGTGGCACCAAAGAGCCCCTCCCTGACATGCTGCTGTTATTGCTGGCATTGTGCAGCCAGGGCTTGCAGTGCACTGGTGCCCCAGGGTCTCGCTGAGAGAGGAGTTTGCCAGGTTAAGCCCCCGTAGAACTCCTGACCATCCATTCTCCTCTGTCATGGCCCCCCTGGAAAACAGCCTGTGATAATATCAGCCTGTGATAATATCACCAGGAGAGATCTCAGGGGCATAATCCACATTAGCTGAAGCAAACAGAAGTCTTGCTTTAGCCAGTGCAAGAGCAGAAATACAAATCCTGGGTGCCAGGGTACAAGGGCTGCCAGGTTACTGATGGCAGCCTCCTCAGAGCCCTATCAGGATTACAGCACGCAGCTGCTATGCAATTTATATTTATTAATACACACAGGGCTTGATTTAAGCACAGCAGCTCAGCAGCAAAACTGCCTCTGATTTATGGTGCAGGCAAGAGGTGACAGTGAGATACACTCCCTGACACGGGTGTGCAGCCTAAAGAGAAAGGAGAGGCAAGGGGAAATGATCTGCATGGTCAGAGGTAACTGGTGCTAAATTTAAGGTACCCAGATATTTCATTCTATAGAATACATATTTAAAGGTTTGATCATAGAGATTTGATTATTATTTTTAAAATAATATTCATTAATAGCACAAAATCCTTTCCTTTCCATTGTATCCATTTGTCAGTGTAAAAGTAAAAAAAAACCACCATTCCAGCTCTTTAACCAATGGCACATCTATGCTTCATACAATATTGAATATTTCTATTTTTTCCCAATGAGGATTTTTTTTAATTCTAATATCACCTGATCTCTGTGCAGTTAATTCCCTTGTCATCAAGCCATGTAAGTACTGACCTCAGAATCTCAGAATAGCCTTGGCAAAAAAAAAAAAAAATACAGTAATTTGCATCACTGTTGCTGAGGGCTCTGCCTATTTCCATTATAAAGTCCCAGTTTCAGCAGGCTGGACAATACAGATTGGTGTGGCTGTTTTCAGCTTTCAGGAGGGAATTTATTCTTAGAAATTGGGTCAAAGAATTTGGTTTGGCAGGGCCGACTGAGAGTGTCTCCAGTTCAAAATAGAAAATTTGCAGAGCAGCTCATTAATTTAAACAATTAGGTTAAAACTTCCTTTATTTAAAAAGTGAAAATAAACTTTCAGCAGCCAAGTTGCCTAAAGTTGAACTGAGATATACAGGTGGAATAAACAAATGGGAGGTGTGCAGAAGACAAAACCCAGCAAACTGATGCACATTTTTTTAATATTCTTTTCCTATCTTGCTTCCTTAATATTTCATAGTGCCAGTAAAGTTAGATCTTTCTCAATATTGTATGTCCTTTATGTCGTTGGCTTTGACATTGAAGAAAGGGAGTTATAAATTACACATCTGGCTGGTGGAGATGGATTCTGAGCCCCCATGGACACAAACCTTCTCGAAGAGCTGGTTGGAAGATCAAGGTCTGAAAACAAACACTCACATTGAAATCCTGTTTATCTTTGCTTCCTTCTTATGTCGATCACAGAGATTTCCTGGGGGAAATTTTCCTGCAGGAAATGTGGAAGTGCAGTGGCAGTGCCAGGCTGGCTTGCTTCCCCCACCACGCCAAGAGCAGTTCCATCCCAGGGTGGCTCCCTGTTCCCTTGTGTGCCTTCCCCATCCCTTCCTCAATGTGTCAGAGGCTCTTAACGATCTTGAATCCACTTGGCTGAGAGCCATTCCTCTGAGATGGTCAAGTACACACCTTTCCTTCGTGAACACTCATCAATTAACTTTTTCCATTCAAGGGCTAATGACTCTAAATGGCACCTTGAGCTCATCGCTGCCACGCTGGGGAAAGAGGGGGGACCCTGCAGTCAGCACGGCTCCCAGTCTGGAAATGTACCTGCTAAGAAGATTAAGTCTGCAATGCTGAGCATTAAGGCCATCAATATTTATGCAGCCAGCAAAATTCAAATCAAACCTGTCAGGCAGAATCTGTCACCGTGGTGTTTCTGAAAGGTTACCAGCCTCGAGATACCTGTTTCTCACTTATGAACGAGGTTGAAGATGAATTGTTTTGCAATTTGAGTCTTAGTCTACTGGTAAACTGCAGGATTCATCATTGAATTAATAGTTTGCTTGGGTCCATCTGCAGGTACTCCTCTAGTGCACACGATGAATAACAGTCTGAAGGATCAAGAGGGTAATCTGGAAATGTTTTCACTTCAGAGAAAATACCTGATTTGTTCAAGTGCCCTTTATCAGAGCTTCCATAGGAAAGGCAAACCCTCAGTGGGCAGTTCTGGCCTACACAATGGGGTCTCTGTTCAGTGCCACCTGGCCTTGACAGCAGCTGCTGTGGGGAGCCTGGAGAAGAGCACAGGTACCTTGTCTAATATACTGAAAACCTTATTGGAGCATTACTTCAACAATCATCAGCTGGCACATCTGCCCTCAGCTTCTCCCTGCATGTGCTCTCTTCCCCCAGAACTGGGCTGTGGAGTGGAGCTATTGGAGCTTTTAGAAAAAAAAGAAACAGGAGATGAGCCTCTGCCCTCGTCAAGTAGAAAGGAAAGATTCATAGCAGAAGAAGCAGCTGAGCACAGCAAGATCTGGTATGCAAAGGGTGCTAAACACAACTCCCCTTCTGACACACTGTTATGTGATGGATACAAAACCAAGAAGGAGGTTATGAAAGTTTATATCCATGGTCTGGATAGTGTCCTTTTAGTTTGTGCTACCCCTGACAGACACTTTCAGCTCACTGCTCAGCATCCCAGTCCCTGCAGGGGTATCTGTCCTTTTCCTTTCACCAGAAGACTAGCAGACTAGGGAAGGGAAATCTTTCTGATGTATAAATGATATGGTGAGAGAAGGAAAATCAGCATGTGAGAAAACTATCTAGGTGATGTATTTTGGGGAGCAGAATCCCTCTGCCAGCTCATGCCCTCCCCACGCTGCTGCTGATCATTGCTGCAGTGTGCAGGCAGTGTGCTGGTGAGCAGGTGATGTGTGAGGACTGCAGGCAGTGACTGTGCTGGCCATTTTCTCTTTTCTTCCCTTCAGGCTGCAATTCTGTAGTTTTGACTTGTCTTCTGTTTGCAATAAAAGTTATTAACCAACTGTGTTATGAGAGCGTTACCTTATTAGTGTGGCACAAGTTTCCAGTCTCCTGACAATAATCTGCTGTAAAGGCAGAATCCCACTGAGGCACTGCATGATAAACACCCTCAGGATGCTGAAAGTAATTGATATGAGCTGCAGCTGTGGCTGAGGAGGATCCCTGCAGAGGACTGTCAGAATTCTCTGTATCTCCTGCACAATGTGGCCCTGGAAAGACTGGTTTAGAAGACACAGGTACAGGAGCTCCAATGGTCCTGGGGCTGTTTTCTGCTCCAGAAGCTGGGTAAGAAGGGGGCAAGGGCCCAGTGGGCTCTCTAATGCCCCAATGCCATGTTTGCCAGATGTAACTTGGAGAGGCATGGACGTGAGTTATGGTGCAAACATCAGCCTTGCTCTTTCCTCAGTGTAAAATTTCTGCATGAGTGGAAAATGAAGGAAACATTGAAAAACCCAACATGGTATTATCACTTGATATATCACCTAAGTGCTGCCTCCCCTTTGTAATCCTTCTGCTCTGTTACATGAAATTCATTCTGCTTTTTTCCCCACGGCCTACAAAAAACCCCTGTATTTTCCTTCTAATGGGAAATTAGTTGTACAGCAAAAATATTTATTGAGGCATGGACACCTCGATCCATTTCCTGTTTGAATCAATAGAAAGGTTTTTATTGATTTTGGTGGGTTTTTTGAGACAGGCTCCAAGTTTTATCCATTTTTCAGTAGTTTAATTCCCTGCTGATGTATGTTTTGTCCTGGTTAGTCCTCATTATGGTTTTTTATTACTTTTGGGAAGAAATATGAACATAACAGAGTAAAAATGGCCATTTTATAAGTTAGAATATGAAAATATGGCTTGGAGTTAGTGACTAGCATTGCTTTATCCTGAGTACCTACAGCTATGATGGTTAAACTTGCTATTTTTCATCTGTGGTGTAAAAGCTGCCAACTCCATTAAAATCTGATTCAACATGACATTTGTGTCACATTTTATCTGCTTGCATTGGTTAACATTTTGTCAGCTGATGTGATGTAACCAGACACAGCCTAATACCAAGTGATGTGCAAAACAGGCATTCTTCTTCTTCTTCTTCTTCCTGTGCTGAGGACCAGTGTAAGATAACACAAAAGACAAAATAACCTTTGACTTCATGAATGTGACATTGTCAGGGGATGGCTGCCATGGGGTTGTACACTATGTGTCACCCCACAATCATATCCATCTAAACAGGCAACTCACCTTCATCTTCAGAAATGCTGATGAAGAACATGAAATCCCCTCCTGGTGTTTGTGATTCCCTGTGTTCAGGAGTCTGCTGAAGTTGGTGGCTGGTGGTTTAGGTCAATGAGTCTGTATCAAAGGGCTTTTCCAGGCCAGCAAGAGAATAAAGAGGTGGAGCGTGCAAAGGAGCCACACCACAGTGCTGCATTTGGGAAGTCCCAAGTGACAGAGCAGTAGCCACATCTGAAGGGAGATGGAGTTGGTATCCTGCTGTGCTTTGGTCCCAGCAAGTGTCCTGCATCCTGGGACTCCTCCGAGCACAGCTTAAAGGGGTTCTCTGTGTAAGTTTCTCTGTGAGAAAATACTTCTCTGGGTGTTTAGGGGAAGGAAATACACAGCACAGTCATCTATCTGACTGCTGAGAAGTGAGTGAATGTGGCCCTGCCAGGGAGGGTGCATGGGGCAGCTCTTGGGGCTAGAAATCCTTGCTAGGCCAAATTCCAAAGGCATGATGTGACCTGCTGAGATCCTTTTACACATTTGACTCAAATGAGTCTACATGCCACAACTCACCAGCACAGTATTTGTGATGTTTAAATTTTGCCACTGTGTGCTGGTTTTGGCTGGTGTACAGTTCATTTTCTCCCCAGTAGCTGGTATGGGGCTGTGGTTTGGATTTGTGCTGGAAGCAGTGTTTATAATTCAGGGATGTTTGTTACTGCTGGGTGGAGTCAAGGCCTTTTCTGCTCCTCACCCCACCCCACCCCACCAGGGACAAGGCTGGGGTGCACAAGGAGCTGGGAGAGGACAGAGCCAGGACAGCTTACCCCAATGACCCAAGAGCTTCCCAGGCTATGTGGCATCATGTTCCTGGCATAAAGCTGGGGAAGGAGGAGGAAGTAGGGATGTTCAGAGGGATGGTGTTTGTCTGCCCAAGTCACTGTTACCTGTGACAGAGCTCTGCTGCCCTGGGGATGGCTGAACACCTGCCTGCCCAGGGGAAAGATTAATTCATTGGTTGCTTTTGCTGCATGTGCAACTTCTGCTTTACCTATTAAATTGTCTTTATCTCAACCCACAAGCTTTCTGAGCTTTACCCTTCCCATTCTCTCCTCCATTTCACTGGAGGCAGTGAGCAAGAGGCCATGTGGGGTTGCACCATGACACACTGCCATAAAACAATCTATCAAATAACTTTGGTGTCCATCACACTGCAAACTTCAGGCACAATAAAAACCAGGGGCAGTCAGCTATTCTTGAAAACTGAGCCAAGGCAGCATGATCCTTCTGAAACACCTGCATTTCTATGGGACTGCTGCTCCTGTAAGTGATGGGTTCAACCCAGCTAGCCATCACATTTTACCTCAAAGAATACATATTTTGTCAATATTCTGCTTTTTGCAAGATGAAATACTGCTGGAAGAAAGATCTCCAGGCACACTTAACACATACAATACCGAGTGATGCATTTACACTGTTCAATAAAAGAGCTAGGAAAGGTATTTGTCAGGGAAGCGGTGGGCAAGGTAATTTATATTTTGTGTGAAATGCCACTTAGGAATACTTAAATAAAATCATCACAATACCTGTTTTTCTGCTGGTCCTTGTAGTCATACAAACTGACTTCCAGCCCAACACGGAGGCAAAAGTAAACTGTCTCAGGGCTGCCAACAGGAAAACAGGAATATTTTCACTGTCAGAGCGTGGCAGGAGCCTGTCTGCTCTTCACCCTCAGTCCTTGGTGGGGAAGCTGAGGCTGCTGTCTGTTCCAGGTAACTCTCAGCCTGGTGACAGGCTAAACTCAGGGCTAAAAGTGGCAGAGAAAATGAGGATTAAAGGTCTCAGGAGACTCAGTATCCAAACCTCAGCTGGGGCATCTGCTGCCTTGCTCAGCACTGTTATCATGAATTGATGGCATCTAAGTGCATCTGCAGTGCTGTCACCAGAGTTCTCCTGGACAGCTTCCTCTGCTGCACATCTGCCTTTCCTTCATGAGTGACAACAGCATCTTATTAGACTAGAAGGTACTTGATAAAACCAGCCTTAGCAGTGGTTATGGGAAATAAAATAAAATAAAATAAAAACATCAGCTCTGCTGGGAATTTCATGCACAGGTGAGGAAGGTGGGGTGGGTCACACAGACACTCCACTCCTCCAAGACCATGCCAAGATTAGAGTTACTCTGCACAACCACAGCTGGGCAGGGCCCTACAGCAGCTGCTCTCTGCATAGGCACAGCTTAACAAAGGTGGGGGAAACAGGGCTCAACAAGGCTCATCCCAGTCACCCAGGTCTTTGTGGGTCTCGGTCAGGACTGGAACTGAGATCTCCTAAAACTTGGTACCATCCCTCTCCTGAAACCTGTGAAGATCAGAGTGAGGACAATTGTTTGCTTCTTTTTGCTCTGACTTGAACTGCACACACATTTGCCAGCTTGAAGCCAGCTAGGGTAAATACGTTTTATAAGTGGTGCTAGTCTGATTAGGCTGGAGGCAGAGCAGACAAGCATAAATACTTCCTATTAGTCAGTACTATCTCAAAAATGTGACACCTTAAAGGTCCTTTTTATTTTGGCTAGTTGCTTTCCCAGTACAAGCCTATGATTAATTTCTATGCACTGCTAATTATTTTTTTTTCAATTTAGAAACTTACAGGAATTGTTGTGATAACATTTAAATGGCAAGAGGGGGCTGAACTGTGCCAGCATTTGTCCAAGAGTCCCCACTCAACCTGCTGACATTTCAGGGGCTAGAACTCTTATTATCCATGCTGCTCAGCTGTTTCCAGCAAGATCACTTCTGTAACTTTTTCCTAGGGACATAATTTCTTCCCTGACACTATCCTGTGCTTCCTGGAACTCCAGCAACTCTGGTGGGTAGATGCAATTTGGACACAGCAAAGGTTGTAGCACACTGGTAAATGAATTGGCAAGTTCCAATTTCTCCTGACTGAGAAAATCCTGGCTGCTTTGAGGTGGCTGCTGGGGAGACTGTGCAGGGTATAACCAGGATGGTGTCTTGAAATAATAAATAGTGATCAGATGGGTATGTTCAGTTATTAACAACATTTTTCTACTTACAGCAAAAAATTCTTACAAATTCGGCTTCCTGCTTTGACAGTTTATAGGCATACCTACTTCTCCCTTAATGTTTTCTCCTTGTGGTATTTGTAGCTGCTAAAGCAGATGAAGCTACAAACCTGTCCCCTCCTTTGTCTGATATCAATGGCTGCTTTCTGCTGGGGACAAACTCCTTCCTCTACAGAACAGTACAAAGCACCTCACTGAGACACCACCACCCAGCAAGATAGAACATTGAAGGGTAGAGAAAAGCTTTGGAAACTCCCCCAGAGGAGCAGGGGATCCAGTTAGGGGTCCTTCACATTAATATTTGCTGTTCCTCTATATTACATCTCCAATATGTGAACATTTGGAAGTGCTGGTTTTCCAGTTCCATGTGTTACATGCACCAGGGAGAGGATCTAAACTACATCTGCAATGCCAAGAGAGGTTGCCACTCTGTGATGAAGCCCAAAATATTGTGCTAACCATGAAGGATGAATGATGGATAGCAGTTGCTCCTTCTGATCACTTTTGGGAATGATGCCTTTTCTGTGCTAAGAACTCTGCCAAAATGTTGCAAGAAAAAGAAATCTGCTTTGCAGTTATCCATTTTCTCAGCTCTAAAAGTGTTGGCACAGTAATTCACTTATTCCTGGCAATTTTGGTCTGCAGTGGGGCAACTACACACTGGACACTGCACCTGCTGCAGGGAAGGGGACTGCAGCAAAAGCCCTGCAGCAAAGTATCTGTGAGGAGATCCCACTGCTGGCCATAAGGATTTCTTCAATTTGAAGCTTGGATCCATCCATTGAGCCGTGGGATTAATCCAGAGGCTGAATCCTTGAATGCATTCCTGCTGTACATGGTGCTGGGGCTTCCCAAGACTCTGAGCAATTTAAGCTCTTCTGATTTCACTTCAAATTCAGTGATGCATTTTTATATGCAGTAAGGTGTTGGCTGTAATATATGAGAACTGAATACTTGGAGGGAGTTAGAAAGAACAAGCATTTGGAAAAAGTGTTTAATAATATTTTAGTCAGAATTTGTTAAAAAAAGGCATATTTTACATGAAGTAAGCTGTGCTAAAACCCAGTTTCCAGGACACTGTTTAAAGAAGAAAAGATCAGGGTCTTTAACATTTCTAGTGCTGAACCAGCAGTGAAATGAGTGAGGTCCCACTGTCCTGCAGTGGCACTGTCACATCTGTGCTGCTTCTTGCATGTGTGTCTCTGGAGGGAGTTTCAGTGGGGGAGATGTTACCATCTAGAGATGACACAGACATACAGATCATCCACAGATGATACAGAGCCAGTGTTAGGCACAACTATGAGGCTGTAGTTTCCAATTACCTTCTTTTGGATAACTGGAATCTATGGAAACCAGACTCAGATTTCAGACTCCCAAGTCTGTAAATCCTTCCATTGTCATTGTTTGGTTTAGACCAAAGACAAGTCTGAGAGTTTTGATGATGAAAGAGATGTATCTCTCTATCTACATGTCCCTTCTGCTGTTTTGAAATCCCACTTGTGTGCTGCATGCTCCTCCAAAATGCTTTTACTCCCTTTATTCATTGTAAACCTTTTGTAATAGAATTCTCCATTATTTTCTTTTGTGCTGAATTTTGTGATATCAGCTATTTCCCTCCAAAGCCCTGCTTAGAAAACTGGGAATTTCTTTTCTCTTGTGATTTTCTCCACTGTGCTTTTCATCTCATCACTGAAATGGAAATATTTTACCAGTTAAATGGGGGTAAAAAAGCAGTTAAGGCAGATGCTGTTTTATCATCTGCCTAACACAGATCTCCTCAGCATTCAGAGCAGCCGTTTACTGCAACAAATTAAGTGCACAAATTTTTCATGTGGAAGAAATGATTTCTGAATTCCCTCTGAAACCCCATTTCTTCTGTAGAAAGATGAGTTAATTAAGAAATTTACAATTTAGTGCCTGTTAGTGCTTATTCTGGCTCTCAGAAGCAGTTTTGTGTTAGTTTCCACTATTTTAAACTCCTTCAGCCACAATTTTTAAACAGCAGCTGTGGTCATTCCTACAGATTTACTATTTAGTTACTTACCTTTGTTTGCTCAAGCCCTGAACTGACCACTGGGTCTTTAGCCACGTGCTTTTAGTGCTAGTCAAAAGAACTAGGAAAAGGGAGAGGAAAAAAGCTGAGTGTAGCCAGCATTTCTTTGTCCTCCTGTCCAGTGGTTCATCCTGGTGGTTTTGGTCCTGTCCCTCCCTGTTGTGCCACTGCACGACTCTCCCAGAGGTGGAGAATCCCTCTCTGTGTGCAGGCTGCTCCCAGCATGGCACGAGGTGAGAAACACTGCTGGGTTTTGCCTGGGAGAAGGAGCTGGTGCCATTCCCCACACAGATGTGGATGTGTTTTTCCAGGTCTGTAATTCTTGCAGGAAATGATGACACAGAACATGGATTCTCCTGGAAGGCAGTAAATACATTCTTTGTGCTTCCAGAAATGGATGCACCCAGGGATTTTATTGAAAGGAAGAATATGGATGTCACAGGGGGAAAAAAAATTGTTTCAGCCTAAAAATATAAATTTTGTTTTATTTCTAGCTTAATGCTTTGGAAGTTTTCTTTCTTGTTATCTTCTTGGTAACACTACATACTGTACTTCTGTCATGTCCTTCCTAACTGGGAAATAATTAGATGGCTAAACTGAATAGTTCAATAATAATGCTTGACTCCAGTTTGATCTGCTGTGACACAAAACACTTGACAGGTGTGTCTCAGGCACCACAAGCATCACTCATCTGTTACAGCATTTCAGCACTGCACTGCCAGATACCAGGGCTGGCCTTTCCCTTTCCCTCATGCCTGCATGGCTCAGGCAAAATGCTCCAGCTCAGGGGCACATCTGGGAGGGAAAGTATTTGCTCTTTGAAACATAGATACAGCAGTTTGTCAAAGGCTAAAGAGAAATACTAAGTAAATTAGGGGTAGAAAATAGAAGCAGAAGAAAAAAGTTAAAATACATTAACCAAGAAATACCAAGCAGGGAAGTGCAGACATTTCTGTGTGCAGGGCAAAGGTTGAATGCTCATTGAAACACGATTCAAGGAACTTCAGATTGAAGCCACTCTTTCAACTTAAGAAGGAGGAACATTTGAGAGTGTGCTGTCCAAAATATAAAGCAGTGAATTCCACTTCTTGGTAACACCAGGTCTTTAAACTACAGAGGTAAATCTGAAAAGAATTCAAGAAAACTTTAAAAGACTTTAGAAATGCAGAACATGACATTGTGAAATCAACTGAATAGAGAAACACCATTCCCTTAAGGTATTAACTCAGGGGAGGCACCTCTGTCTGCAGCTTGAGTTCCAGCAGTGAGGATAACAGGTGCAATCTAAAGGACCAAAAACAGAGTCTTTAAAGCAGCAGTGGTTGAGCACCCAAGGCCCCAGCTATGCAGCAGGATGCTCTCCTGCCATGCTGCATCCCTGCTTGCTACCTGCATCTGTGTGGCTGCATGAAAGCTGCAGAACAGCAAGCACTCGTTTTCTGCTGGGGTTTTTTATAGAAACCTTTCAGTTGTCAAATTAATATATTTTTTAACCTAACCTTTTATTTACAAACCTGATCTTGGGGCCTGAATTAATCTGTCAGTGTTCTTCTTCAGCAGAAAGAACATTTAGACAATTAGCCCACTGCTGAGGGAAATGGAGGGATCGTTGTCATCAGCTCTAACGATGCTCCTATATTAAGGATGCTTTAGGAGTAAGAAATCAATGAGACAGTGGTTTGAAATGACCCAAGGACTTTCCAACCCAGTGATTTAATAACACGGTGAATAAAAAAATGAATCTTGGTAAGTACTAGTGGTCTAGAACAGAATCTGCCCAAAGGAATTTTCTGATATTACTTTTATTTGCTTGTCATAATACATTTCAGCTGTATTTCCCCCTTTCTGTTCCATACACTATATTAAAGAAGGAAAAAAAAAAGTTTTCTATTCAGTTTGAGTTCTTCATGAGCCTTTTTCCTCTCTGGTTGATTAGAAAGACATTAAAATACAAATATGTAATTAACTGACAGAACAATTTAAGACAAGTTTTAAAGTGGTTCTTCTAGCTGTGATATGTGCCTGGAGAAGCAATAAGGAGAAAATCCCTTACTTTGAGACATCGTTTTTTGGGGTTTTTTTGTTTGTTTGTTTGTTTTTTTAGGCAGAATTGAAGCTTTTTGATCTCTCTCTTTTGTGAAGTAACTCTCAGTCAGATTAAATATGAAGATCCCTATCAGAATGCATTTGGCTTTGACAAGTCTGGCAGAGTCTTGTGTAGCCTGAAACATGGTAATGGCTGGCACTGAAATGAAAAGGTCTTGGATAATGAATAAAGAATATTTTAGCAGCATGACTCATAAGTAATACAAAGGCAGCTCTGGCAATGTCTGTTCTAATTACAGACTAGTTGCTCTGTTGTAACAATCATGGGTATTAAGTGTGTGGGATGCTGAAATGTGTGGGCATCCTGCTAAGCTTGATCTCAGTTCCTTGCACCTCAAATCCTATCTGTCCCAGCTGGGAAGTAGGTGCCTAAAAATGTACTCAGGGGGACTAAATGTGTGTATCTATTTTTTAAGATTTTTTGTTGGGCCCTCTGGGCCACAAACTTTCTGAGCTGTCAGAATCATAGAGCTGTGTTGCACAATGCAGCAGCCAGCTGTCCTGTTGAAGCCTGCTGCTCTGGGGCTGTTCTTCATCCCCCAGCACTGCCACAGTGCAGCATTTCCAGGGCATCTTGGTGGGATCAAAGAGCAAGAGCAGCAGCAATTCCAAGGTATGTTAGGTCTGTACAGGCTTGTTTTACCTCCAGGATTTTAGGGAATGAGGTAACGTGGGCTGCTGTGCCTTTGAGCAGCAGAGGTGGTGATAAATCTTGGATGGGAAACCTGGAGCTGCTTGAGGGGTATGTGTGGAATGGGACAGCACTGCTGAACACTGCCTGTCTGAGGGATTGGCTTCCTGGTCTGGTTAGAGAGCCATGGGCTTAGGCAGTAAGACGTCAATGTGACTCAGTCCTGCAATTTAATGAAGGCAGGTCCAGATGTAGAATTTGCTCCATTTCAACAGTTAATGAGTTGGAAAATTATCCAAGCTCAATTTTCTGTTTCCTTCAAGGTTCTTGCTTCCTGAGTTTGGGTGATGATTTCCCTGGGCACCATTTGCCCTTGCCCACTGCTTGTCTTTCTGTTTTTCAGAGTTAAAGGATTTTTCTCCCTTTTCTGAATGGGGGGGACCCTCTGCCTATTTCTCAGAAATTTTAGGGACGTTAAACATGGTGCACGACTGCACAGGAGAGTGCTCAAAAGCTCTGACTTCACAACACCATGGGATCCTCTTACAGGTGAAGATTTCTGTATTTAGGTGGTGTGTAGTAAGGAAGGCAGTCCCTGTGGCTGGGAAACCTATGCACAGAAAATATATCCATGGGTGTTAACTCTCTGTGAATACCATCTGATAATGATGTTTTAAAAGTACATCTGTGGGTATTGACTATCCACAGCTACCATCTGATTATGTTTTAAATATCATCTGAAGTATGCCAGCAAGCTGAAGGCTCACAGACTGCAGCAGGGAAGGAGAATGAACAACATAAGTAAGATTTTGGTAAGGAGGGGTTGATTTGGTTTTGGATTAATGTCCTCAGTAACAGAGAACTGAGAGCAGACACAAAATGCCTCTTGCACTGTGACCACCTTCTCTAATCACACTAATGTGTCTGTAATAAAAATAACATTTAGCCTGACCTTATTCTCCCCGGGATGCTCCCCTAAATTCCCTGCTTTGTTGTCCCCACCCTGGTGCACAAGGAGAGGGGAGTTTTCCCTCACCTCAGCTGTGACAGCTGCCAGCAAATTGCGCTGATGCTCCGGAGCCAGCCCTGCCTCCTGTGTGGCCCTGGGTGCCAGCAAGGGCAGGGCTGCAGCAGAGCCCGGGCTGCAGTGCCCAGCTTTGCTGCTGCCCGGGCGTTGGGGAGCAGTGGGGAGAGGCCCCAAAAGGCTCACACCTCCCCCAGTCTCTCCAGAGCTCTTCATTGCTGAGTGGCCCTTTACGCCAGCACAGAGGATTTGCCGATTGTGCCGCGGGTAAACCGTGTGGACGCCCAGGATGTTGCCTGTTCTAATGGCTGATCACCACTTGGGCCAGGAGCCTCCTTCTTGTTTGGTAGGCTGACAACATCACTGCTTGCAATGAGCATTTTTATTAAGTTAAACAGAACACACTCAGCTATACAGCAGCAAAATCTCATTAGATGCTCTGCAGGTTCAGACTGGACTCCACGTCCTTCGCTATTTCCCCTTAAAGGGAGGGAGGCAGGGACCAACCACCAAACCACTTTCCAGCTCTTTCTACCAGCATATTACAAACATATAACCACAAAATCCTAATCACTTCTGGTTTTGTTTTGAAAAACATAATTTCCCATATGCATTGAAATTAATATTTGCAAATACAGTGACAATGCAAGTAATTATTTAGCCCCTTAGTACACATGCAAAGTATCCTAAAGAATATCTTTTGTCCAACACCTTAATCAGGAGCTGAATCTAATAAAAGCTCAACTTCACGTGAATGAATATTCATGGGTTTGCACAGCTGAAATGTTTATATTATGAATAATCTTAAAAGCACTTACAGTAATACTTTAGTTCCAAAAGCATAATGTGAGGTTTCCCAGAAGAGTACCCAGATGTAAAAATTATGAACAATAAACAGGATTTTGTTTAGAGGCTGTTTTGAACTGACAGTAATGTTGTAAATGAAGCCTGTGATAACAGTGAACAAAAAGATGTCCCCAGTCTCTGCATGGCTGTAATCTGCATGACTCAAATCCATCCCAGCAAGGCTAAAGGTCACACTGGGTTATTCTTCCCACACATGAGGGTGTCATGATGTTGCCAGAGGTGACAAAAATCTACAAATATTGCAATGTATTGGTGAAATTTGTGTAACAGGCAAAGCTTCTCAGAGTGTGATTTCCAGGGGTTGTATGCATGGAGAGCTTTTCAAACACAGAGAACACTCTCCAAGCAAGAGCCACTGCAACAAAAGAACCAAGGCAGCACAGGGAGATGGAGAGGATCAGTTCCCTCTGTCACAAATTGCCATGTGACACCCCAGTTTCCACTCACAGGGAGTAAAAAGCAAGCCAGGAGAAAGGAGAGGAAATCCCACCTGACTTTGAGAGTACTGTAAGAAAGTGTAGATGGGAAAATACACATGCTAAGTGTTTTGCCCAAGTCTTGGTATTTCCCTGTAGTAACTAAAAGGTGCAAGGGCCTTGGAAAGCTGGCAGAAGCCTTTTGCTTTCCATGCATTGTAGGGAAGGTGGGCTCTAAACTCAGCCCAGCGCCAGAATGATTCTGGAGGATGGAGAATGGGGGCAAAGCAGATGTGACCTGCAGAGGGGAGTACCTGAGGAGGGTACTCAGCATCCTTCTTGCTGCTCTTAGCAGCACCCTGGGGCAATCACATTTTCATGGCAGAGTCCCCATGACCAAGGAGGGAGCAGAGCCATGGCTCGGCCCAGGGGACATGGCAGTCCCACAGGGGCAGGGAGGGAGGGAGGGAGGGAGGATGGGGTAGGACATTGTGCCCTGTGACAGCCCCATTCCCTCCAGCCTGTCCTTACTTTGCAGACTGAATTATTTTCAGCACCTCACCCAGGGTGTGCAGAATTAGACAGGGATTGCTTTTGCATGGGCGGTGCTCAGCTACAAAGCCACATGGCAAAGGCAGGTGCTATTAATAACCCCAGTGTCCCTGTCCTTCTTACATCATGTGCCTATTCCAGTAGCTCTGCAGCACAAACCTCACAGGCACTAGGGACAGATTACTGTGTTTTGTTTTTTTGACAGTGGGATCATAGGCCAGGAGTATGTCCAAGAGGTTGTAATGAGAAGAATACATAAATGAAGCATCAAATTTGCCTTATGTACGTATATATATACATGACTCTCTCTCTTTATATATATATATTGCTTGAGAAGGTTTAACACATGGCCCTGCAGGCAGTGCAGTGTCATTTCAATAAACAAATTACCTGGTGTCCCCATTCAGAAGTGTCTTTTGCTGCCAGTGCTGTCACACAGGGTGAGTGCTTTGGGGAAGGAAGGAGCTCTGACCTGGCTGCCGTGCACACAGACACAGCTGTGCCACTGCACAGCTGCAGAGCTGCCCTCCCGGAACAGCAAACGCCCACGCATACCCTGGGGCTGAGGGAAGATCTGGGCAGGCTCCAGCTGTTGCTCTGGGGTGGGGAATCTCCCACGGGAGGCTGAGCCAGCCCCGTGCCCTTCATATTTGGTGCCATCACCCACACTTGACTCCTGCCCCACCTAGCATTCCTGGACTGAAATGAGGAGAGGCTGCAATAGGACTACAATATTTGCATCACATTTTAGGCAAGTTTCAAAGGCTTATTGATGAGAGTTGTACAACCCACACCCCAAAGCAGCATTTTGAGTATTACCTTTTTACAGACTAGCCAGCCCTCCACTACCTGTGTGCTGCACATCCACTTCCCCTCGTGTGCTGCAGTGTGCTTGTGTTTGATTTTGAACAAGAGATGAGAGCAGACATCACCTTAAATATTCACAAGGAAATGTCAGCACAGATGAGGCAGTACAGGGGGAAGGATGGAGGTGGGCTCGGCATAAATCATTTATGGCCATGAGGCATGAATAGAGGTCACATCATTCTCAGCAACATTATTTCAATAATGTGATGCAAATCTTCACTTTAATGGCAACTTGAAAATAAAACAAGCACTTATTGGAAACATATTGGTTTCAGAAACCTGGCTGGAAGCTTGCAATTTTAAGGCTGTAATGGGACTTGCACTGAATAATCCAGTGGTGTGAGTCCTCCCTAACAAGCCCCAACAAAGCTTGTTTTCAGAGAGTAACCAGCTCTGCTGCTGGTGAACCACCTGAACATCTCATAGTTTCAGAAACACCTGAAATTCCTTACCACCTAGAAGCACAGAGCAGCCTTGGATAGGTGATACGTACCCAGCCAAGGGTGAATTTTTTATTCCTTTTATGTACAGTGCAGCTGTACTGGTGATGGCATTCAAGGGCTTTAAGGTGTCAGGTATATTAGGTTAAAACAACAAATCTCCTCAGAGACACTTTCAGAGTAATGGTTTGGTTTCTCTGTAATTTCATGTCTGCCTTTGCTTTCAGCAGCTGCTGCTAATTCTGAACTGCTGGCTCAGCTTGGCTTGACAATCGGCTTTGGCACAGCCCAGATGTGATACAGCTGCCTTACAGAGCATCCAATAAACTTACCCACAGGTACTCACCTCCCTGGAGGTGACCTCCTGCAGCTCCTCCTCGGGGGGCTGCTCCCCAGGGGCTGCACGAGCAGGTTCTCACATCAGAGGACAGCTGAATGTACACAATTTATTTCTGCTGTTGCTGAGATGTTGTCAAGAACTTGTACAGTCACCTTGTCTGCATCACTGCTCACTCCATGTGCTATTTTTTCTTGTCCTTTCTTGTCTGCAGGCTTTGATGGAATGGTTTCTCTTGCCACAACCATTACATTTTACTTCACGTTCAAGACTTCCACTACCATGTTTTTCCCAATGTACTAGCAATGCTTCCTTCCCGGTTTATCTCCTGTTCTGTACTTTTTCAGATGTTATATTGACTTTGTGATGTGCTAACAGGCTTGTATTTTCACATTTTTCTCACACTTCTTGGAAAAGTGAGGTTTTTGCCTGTTTCTCCTAGACCCTGGACATAAACTTTCCCTGTGACATATACTGTGGTAGACCTGGCTCGGCTTCTTGTGTTAACCTTCTCCCACCAATTATCAGAAATTTCTTAATAGGGTAGAGAAGGCAAAAAGCTGCCTGCTCTTAGCTGAGTATGCAATTCATTATTTGAATAATGGCATCTCCGTCTCCCCTGTGAAAATCATGGCTGGATAACCAACAAGGCAACTGTCAGAAGCAGAGTACTCTTGATGCTTAGACTGATGGTTGTACAGCTTGTATGGCAGAGAATACCAAAATTATTTGAGGAAATCAGTGATGAAAGAGCAAAAGAGTCACATCAGTGTTTTACATGACATTAGAAGGAAAGTGTTGGTCTGTGGGATTAAAAACACTGGAACTGGGGCCAAAAATAAGGCACAAGAGTAGGAAGTTAGCTGTTCTCTGTTAAGAGCTGTCATTAAAAAAGCAAGTTGTGCCTGTGACATTTGCTGATGTGGAAAATCTAAGCTGCCAAGGTGTCATCTTAAACCTCCTATTTCAGCTGTCCCAAAGGAAAAAAATTTGAACACATTAGGCTTATGTCTTAACTAGTGAGATATCTGAAAAAGGCTCACATAGCTAAGAACAATGCTTTGAATTTTTGTAATACCTGGGATAATTTTATCAGAGAGGGATTTAAGTGGTGATGCATTACATTATCCTAGTGCTGTGCAAGACATATGGAAATTAGTGATGGATTAGATTTAAGAAAGCTTATAAAAAGAGTCTTGCAAGACCTTTAACCTTAAAATCATTCATAGCCGAGCAATCCATTAAAATAAGTATTGAAGTAATCCTTGGCCAGCACAGCAGTGAGAAATATGCTAGTGATTAATGGGTTTTGGTTACTTTCTTAAAAGTTTAATATGCAGCTGTACAGAAAATAGCTGTGATAATGGCAGCCACAAGTCCTCACTCTGCTGTAAGAAAAGCTGGATGTAGAGCTGCTGCTGTTCCTGTGGTTTTTGCTAAAAGCAAAACCAGTGGCAGGGCCCTTTGCAGCCCTGCTGTGTCTGTACCAGAGCCTGACACAGGCACAGCTGCCCCCGACAGCCCCAGGCACAGCCCCTGGGGGACACCCCACCTCTGCTGGCTCTGCTTCAGAGGTTCTGGCTCACACACAAATGTTGCTGAAGGTGCTTTGGCTTTGCCTGGAGATTCCTGGCACTGGGCAAGTCCCCAGCCGTGGTGTCACTTGTGGCACAGCCAGGGCTCCTGTGGTGGCAGTGCTGGTGTTTCACACTCATGCCTGTCCCTGGCTGGGTCACGGCTTGGTCGTGCAGTGCTTTCCTCAGTGTCAGAGCAGATTATCCTGCCAAGGCAGCAATGTGACAGTCTTGTCTACACTGTTTTACGGAGCTGGGCTTCCTGTTGTCACCCAGCATAATTTTCTGGGCTGGAAATAGAATCTTAATGGTGGAAGTACAAATCAGATTTTCCTGTCGGACACTCATAGAACTGGCAGCGCGTGGGACTTGCTGACTTGGCAGGGAACGAGATCACTGTGCAAGGAGTCATCACCAGCCCTGAGTGCTGGAATATATATGTCTGCACTAGAACTCATTGCCACTGGTCTGCATTTTGAGCTGCTGGTGAGAGGCCTAATGCTGCAGGAAGGGAATTTGTCTGGTGAAGCAAAGAAAACTGATCTGACAACGTCACTGGCCTCCACTAAAAGGAGAACAGGGCTGAAATGGTGGCTGTTCCCATCCAGATCACACCCACCTGAGCTGTACCCACCAGAGAAGAGCAGGTACATCTGTGCCTCCCTTTTCAGCTGGGCACAAGGCAGATGTGGGATCTGTGCAGCTGCTGCAGAAGCAATGTCACCTGTGCAGTACCAGACTGCAGGGATCACCATCATGCAAGAGCATCCCTTGTTAGCTGAGCTAGAAATGCTTTCTTTTACAATTTTGCTGGTAGAACAATCTTCTATTTAACAAACTATAACAATAATTTCTGTTCTGACATGGGCCTTCAATTTGATGTACACTTGTACACTCCATGCATGCTTCCTCTTATTTTTAAAATAATTTTCCACCTCATCCAGCTGCTTGTGACACGTTACCTTAGTTTGAATAAGGATGTGCTGCTCTTTGCTCTTGCTGCCTATTCAGCACAACAGTGGTGATGGCATTGGTGGATGGCATTTTCCATCACTAATCACAAGAGCTATTTGGTTTATCATCACAAGAATTGCATTAACTCTGCTGACCAACAAAGGTCATTACCCTTGGCTGCAGCAGCTGCTGGAACAAATGAAGTGTGCATCACACAGCAACTTTGAGAGTTTGCTTTGCCTCCCACCTTTCTCTTCCAGATGTCAGGTGTTAGTGAAATGTGCCAGGGTTTCAGAGTAGTAATCACATCAATTTGAGCAGAGAACAAGCTGTTATAATTCACTGTACTAATGAAAATTATGATGACACCACAACAGAAATCCTTGCCAATCTAATCATCTCACACCACCACAGCACAACGTTATTTAAAGACTAATGTTCTTAGTAGCACATACAAGTTTAGGAACAATTTCTGAAGATGATTAAACACCAAAGCAGAGTGGAACTGTATGGAAAATTTAGCTCTTGCTTGGAGAGAATGGATTCCTCTAAGCACTAGCATGATTCCCACTGTATTAGAGCAAACAATAAAGCATCATGGAGAAAAAGCTGGGGAAAAGTAATTTTTGGCCACAAAAATGCTGGGGAATCAATGTTGCTGCCAAGCAGCATTTCTCTAGTAAAAGGATGCAAATGGGGATGCATACTCAGTTTGCTACCTCTGAATTTCCTCACCTCGGGTCATAAAGTTAAATTAATTGGAGGTGAAAAGGGTTAGAGAAGAGTTCTGAGGAAGAAGACATGATTCAGATTTTCTGTGGTGGGTTATCTCAGCACCTGTTCACAGAGAAAAGGGAGGAAGTTGTGGGTCCCCTCCATCCCCAGCACACAGTCATCACCATGTGCAAAAAATACATGTATTTACTTCATTAATGTTCAGGGGGAGTGTGTGGATGAAAGAATCCACAAAGGTTTATCAAAGGAAAAAAGAGCATAAAATCAAATTAGATTTAGAGAGCTGTTAGAACCAGTTTGTGTGATTTAATCTGCTTCAAATTCTATCTGCAGCAGTGACTCATGAAACAGCATGTCAAACTATAGTAAATTCAAGGAATAGATACTGCATTAAAAGACTGAAGGAAAGCCAAAATTAATGTGAAAGTGGGCAGTCAAAAAGAAAAAGAACAAACAGGGAGGCTGGTGGGAGGATGGAGAGGGAACAAAGGGAATCTGAGGCAAAGAGGTGAATTGGGAACCTGAGATTGTGATGGATTCCACAGAAATAGTCTCATATGTCATTATATATTCTCTACTTCCTTATTTAGAGTTATTGTTTCTTGAAAGAAATTTGAAAAGGTGTTTTGAAGGAGGAATGAGAGCCTCAGGTAAGGGAAAGGAGAAATCTGTTTGGATCAGTTCCTCCTTGGCTTGTAGATCAGGAGAATAATGCTTGGCAAGAGTGGTCACTTGAAGCTTGCAACACAATGAGACATCCAGTTCCTGTGATATACAGAAACACAACATCTCACATCAGATTCAGGGCACTGGTGGCACATTTTCCAGAGGAGAGGTGGCCTGTGGCCCTGCAGATGGCCTCTGGCAGCCCAGGGCCAGCAGCCCTGCGCGTGCCTGGGTGGCTTTGTGGAGCTCCCGGGCTTGGTGCTTCCCTAGGATGAACTCACATGGGCTGGGAAAAGGGAGCTGATCAGCCATAACTACCTCAAAGGAGGAGATGATGACTGAAGAATTGACAGAAAAACCCTGGAAATCCACAGGACTCAGGCTGGCTGCTGCTGAGGACAGGAAAGGCTCTGAGTCTCAGCAGCTCTCAGCGTTCCGCTCTGGCTGGGCTCGGCAGGCTGTCATTCTCTTCCCACACACCCAGAGCTGCTCTCACCCCGGCTGTGGGTGCTGGGGAGATTTTCTTGTCTGATTTCTCAAAGAAATGAGGCATTTGCAACCAGCCTAACTTATTCTCCCCATGCCTGTCCACGGCCATCCTCTAATGAAGTGTGACAGTGTGGATTCCCATCAGCTGAATTGGGACTACTTGGCCCCGAAGGCACAGCTGGCTTGGTTAGGATAATAACTACAGAGAGCTCAACTGCCTCAGCTCTGCAGATATTTCTGGAGATCCCTCACATGAAGATGTTCCAACTGTCACTCTACAGTCATGGATCTTTGTTGCTATTCCTTATACCCTGGCAACCTGTGTGTCATCAGCAGAGTAAAAGGGATTTCTGAGTTGCTCAGGGTAATGAGAACGGCTGCTACTGGTTTTAAACGTAAGCCAGACCTGGGCAGAGCCAGCACAGGTATCTCTGCCCTGCATCCCCCAGTATGCCCTGGTCCAGGGCAATGGCAATGGCTCTTCCCAGAGTCACTCTGAGTCCGATTTATATCACCAAAAAGGAGAAACACATAAAAAGACAGTTTTGGGGGCTGCAGACCTGCTCAGCTCTGTGCCCTTCAAGCAGTTTGTGGATACTGAAGAACTGTGTGCATGTACTTACAATTCAAGCACATGATGAGTTAAGTGTCTGTCTCTATAAGATATAGGGCTGTTTTTATTGCACATACTAAAATGTTTACTGTATATGTCTCTCTATTGATCTAGAATGACTGTATTTCCTTTCTTGGGACTTTAAGTCTCTCATTCAATTGAGGCAAAAGTAATACATCTTTCCTGTGCAAAAAGGCATTAAAATGGCAGTAAAGTTGTGTTGCTGATGCTAGAGACTCCAAGAATTGTCTGTGTGTGCCTGGAGCCAGCACTCACAGCCCTGGTAAAGAAGCAGTGACAGTATTTATTTAGCTGTGTAGCATTTTCTAAAGTGAGGGTGAGTTCCAGCTTCTCACCTGAAGTGCCACCTATCAGTTCTGAGACTCATTAGCCACAGGGACAAACTTACCATCCTGGACAAAAATTTCTGACAGAACAGTTAGTTAAGTGTCATTCCATGCACAGGCTGGATTGCTGGACTCTCTTACATGCTGGGAATCTCGCTTCTGGGAAAATCCTAGGATTTAACCAAGAGAGGTGACAGATGTCTTTTGATTTTAAGGAGCATATGAGGGAAATGCAAATTGCAGAACTCTTTCAGAAGAGCATCAGCTATATGATGGTGCTCTTCAAGTCCTATCTTGCATCCTAAATGTAGTTTAAAGGTTAACAAAACCCACAGACAGCCACACTGGGAGTGCTGAATCGTTACATTTTACACAGTCCTTCACACTAGGAAACCTGGATGGTTCCCAAGAGCAAGCAATCTGGAAATAAAAATGTGTCTGATCAATAAAATGAAATGGCTTGAAGAAATTTGAGTTTAGTGCTCTCTAAGTCCTAATTGGCTTTGTGTGTATCAGAGGTGACCTTGCCCTTCACAGCTCTTACAGTGCGTGCAGGGTTATTGCAAGGTAACAACAGTGCAGTGGTGACCTCAGTGCTCTTGACAGCCCAGAAGACACCAGCCACAGGAAAAATCAGCAGTGGGAAGGGTGGCAAGAATGGAAAAGTGCCCCAGTGGCACCTGAGATTTTCATGCCCTGCTTGGGCTAGAAGGCTGTAACATCAACTCTCTCTACATCAGACATGGACTAATACCTATTTGCATCCCTACATGCCCCCTTCTTATTTTCTGTCAAAGATACAAAACATACCACCAACATGGGTGGGATAATAAAAAGACAAGTATAAGTATTCAAACAGCATGAGCTATTTAAATAGGGAAGTTAAACAAAATCCACCTCAACTGGCTTTCAAGTCTCAGCCCCATGATGCAAAAATCATTCTATTTTACTTACAAAATGCTAAAATCTCCAGAGGAATTGCTCCTCTCTTCTCAGCAACATGTGCAGGCAGAATAAACTTCAGAGGTTTTACAAGGGTGAGTCAACAGAGACAGCTCAGCAGAGCCCAGGCATCTTCCACAAGTGCTCCAGTCCCCTCTAGCATACACACCTGCCCTTTCATCAGTATCATAAAAAAATCAGGGAAATTTGCAGAGCAAAACATATTGTAAGCCCTCACAGAGGGAATTGGAAACTCAGTAGGTTTTAACGCATCGCTTGGCTTCAAAGAGTCAGGTTTGAATGGGATTTCCAGCAATGCCCAGAGGTGTCCCCTAAGATGTGTTTTGAACCTCTCTGCCACCAGATGAGCCAAAGCTCCCAGAAGTTTCCCTTCCCTTGACATGTGGTTTTGAGCTGACAAGAGAGGTTTGCTTCTCTGAGAACATGCAGCACCGCCAGGCTTTCTTTCACTGCTGTTTTTAGAAGTCTGCATATTTCATTACCTGTGTTTTGTAACCTGGCACTGACAACACTCTTTGAGCTAAAATGTGACATTTCTCCCTTGTAATGAGAATATTGCATCCTTGTCCACTTAAAAATTCTAATAATACAAATCCAAAATGAGTTTTGCATATTTAAACAAAACACTTTAAATAAAACACTTGATGTTAGTGAGGAGCAAAGGATGGCTCTTCAGAGGGGAGCAGAAGAGAACAGTTCTGCTGTTTGCACTTCCTCTGCTGCAGGAAAAGTGTTTGGGATGTTGAGTGCTGATGACCCATTCCATGGCCACAGGCAGCCCCATAACCTGGGGGACCCAAAAATTTATTATTTTTCCACTTATACATATTTTATATTGGAGCTACTGCTCTGACTTGCCACAAAAGGCATTGCACGATGGGGTATGTGCCAACATCCATCCCAACACAGATACTGGACTGTGCCGTGGACTGATCCTGGTGTTTCCAGAGCTGGAACTGCAAACCAGAGTCCAGATGGACCCATAAAAATGTTGCATCTGGGGGCAGCTAGGATTTATAAACAGGCATGAAAATATGGAGACTTCATTACCACAGGCAGGTCTCCTCAGAGCCGCAGCAAAGCTCAACCAACCTCAAGGTCACATCTTATTCCCACTGTAAGAGCTGTGAAATCAGAGCTTTCAATCAAGCAGTTTTCACAGGGACTCCACAACTTCTGCAGGAAGGCAGTCAGTGCCAGCCTGAAGGCTTTTATCCAATTTGACAACACAGTGGTCATAGCTATGAGATTTGCTAAGCCTTGGGAACATTGAATTGTCAACAAAGGGATGGAGATATCTTTTATTTGAAGTCTTCTCTTCCACCCCCCTCCAAAAAGTATTCTGTAACTCTAGCAACATTTCTACAACTCTAGCAACATTTTTATAACTCTAGCAATAAATTCTTAACCCTCCAAGGGCAAAAATGGAAACTAGTGACAAGCCGTGGTGCCTGGGGTGATGATATCCTGCTGGGTAATCTCACACTGCCACGGTAAATAACTAGTGTCATTTTCTTGTAATGTTCTTACTGCTTTATCAGAATAAACATCAGAGAATACATCACATTCCTTTGTGTTTCTCAATTCCTATTAAACTCCTGGCTGCTTCAATGAGGCCTCTGTACGCAGCTTGGCTGCGGACTGGTGAGCTGTGACTTTCTGCAGTACAATATTATCATTTCTCAACTGCTGTTCAACTCCAACTGTAACTTTTCATGGGCAGAGATGGATGCCATGGGCAAAATCCAGGCTCAGGCAAAATTCATCTCAATTTATCCTGGACAGAAAAAGTAACTGAGGGTACCTTACTGAAAGCAAAATATACTGCTTGAATGAATTTACAGTAAGTAATAAAATACAGCAGGGAGAGACCATTTACTGTAGGGGAAGAATGTAATGTATGATGTTGGTAATTCTCTTTAAAATGATGCTATTAAGCAAGTATAAAGGTGATAATCACCTTTTTTAGGCATTAATGTTACATTTATAAGCCAGTTGGTGTGTGACATCTACCAATATAAAACAGACACTTTTAATTTCTTCCAGAAAAGCTATATATGTTTTATGCCACTTCCAGGACTGGCAGCTCTCACAGCAATGTGAAGGGCAAAGGTGGGCCTGAGGCTCTCATCAAGGCAAAGTGCACGACCCTGAGGACCAGGGTATAAACACTGAAAGGATAAATGTCCTGCCTAATCTGTGGAAGAACTGCTGGGGTCAGACCAGGAATAAAATCAGCCAACACACAGACTCATCTTCATCCCAGCAGTGCAGAAACCCAACAAGAACCCCATCACAGATATTGAAGCCAGCCCTGGCCAGCCAGCAGAATCTTATTGCAGAACCAGGCTATTTTTGCACAGATTAAGAGGAGCATAATTTCACACAATGAAGCATCTGTAGATGTTTCACACATTGGTTATTTGCAATTTAAATTTGGTTTTGGAGCCTTGGGTTGACTTTTGGCTCCTCTACCCAAAAAATCACAGCCCTGTTCCTTCTTCACTCCATTTGCCCTGAGTCCTTCCTAGTCCTGGAGGTCACTTGGATCCCCATTCTCCACATTTCTGTCATGGATTTATGGCTGCCTTTTCTGAATGTGTGCACTGGGAATTACACAGAGTATTCTTGCACACCACCAGTAGCATTTCCCTGTCACCACAGGGAAATTGCTGCTGCAGATGGATAAGCCAGCTCTGAACCTCTGTGATTTCAAAAGCTCTGCTGATACCTGGTACCATCTATGGAGCTGCAGATCCCAGAGGCAGATGATTACAGGGAGAATCTCAGCATCTCCTCTGCTTCTCCAAAAGTCTCAGAATAAAGCCTAAGTATGTGCATTTTGAAGACTTAAATCCTAAAAGGGAAAAAAAAATAAAAACTCAAACAAACCACTGGTTATATTACTTTCTACATATCTCATGATTTGCAAGTCAGTATCATGATACCATCATTGCATTCCGGCTTGGCAAGCAGACTCAGAGCAGAATTATCCCCTAAAACCCTGGGCAGGGAACTCTTCCAACACAGGCTTGATCCTTCTGTCTCTGCACAAGCAAATGCTGATGTGTGTCAGAGACCTGGTGACTTTAATGCATTTAAACCAGTAGCTCCTTTGCCCATCCAGAAGCTGGGCTTTAACTGCCCAGAGCAGAGAGAACCTCCAGTCTCCAGGCAAGGCACTCCTGTTGATCCCAGTTCCTGTAAGCACATTATAAATCTTGCCTTTACAGTTAAACTCCCCTCATCAAAGCTAAAGTGTCCTTATTAGATTATTTAGAAAAGCCCATAATTACCAGGGTCTAATTTATTAATGAGATGGGCAATTTAAACACCACCTTTGCAGATAATGAAATTGTGCTAACTCTGAGACTGAGGGAACACCAACACCATGGAAACTGTCACCAACAAAAGCCATGATGCTGCAGAGACGTGGTTTGCCCGCCTGCTGAAAACACCCAGCACATTCAATCTCTTAAAATGGAAACAGGACAAATATTACTCAGGCTGCATGTGATGCTGACAGAGAACAAAAGTGCAGCTTGTGGGCTGTCACAGCAGTTTCCTTTGGCTGCTGCCCCAGCTGTACATGGCTGTGCCATTGACATCCCAGAGTGTCCCAGAGGTGAAGCAGAAGGGATTCACTGGAATCTCTACAGGTGCTGAAGATAACTGCTCTCTCCAGGCACTTTCCAGAAGTATATTCATTCTTCAGGGGCCTATTAGAAAAATGGTGAAAAAGGGAAAAACAATTTGGTCTGTTTTGCCTTTCCTGCTGGTATAAGGCTGTTCACTGGTAATGGTGCACACTTAGCAAGATTTATTATGTTGGGCTCTTTCTGTAGAGCCCCAGGAACAGCAAGGAACCCATCTCTGCTCCCCATAAAGAGTGTTTCTTTTCCAACAGCAGAGAAACCTCAGAGGCTGCCTGCAAGGGAAGGGGCCAGTCTGCAGGAACTGTCTGCAGTGCCCCTATTCAGCAGGACCTCAGAGACAAGAGCCAGCTGCCACCAGCATAGACTCTTCCCTGGCCAAAAACATTGCTGCTAGTGGGGTAAGCAGAGGGTTGAAGGAGGTGTATTTAACTTTAGGGCCTTGACAGCAAGATTTCAAGGGATGCTGCAAGACAAGCAGAGGTTTCAGAGGATGCAGGAGCACCCCAGCACTGGTGTAAGGGCAGCCTCTTCTTGCAGGGCCCAGGCAGATGTGCTGCCCCATAAAACATCACAACACTTGGAAAAGGCAGCGTGAGATGTGAGGAAAGCCTTATTTTCTGGTGACAGAAATACTTCTGCTTCTTAGCTGAGAAGCAAAACACCACCCTGTAATTATTCCTGATCTGGAGCATCAGGCAGCAGCTCCATGCAAACCAAGCTTCTCCATCAGATACTTTAATGAGGAGGTCAGTGCATTTTGCATTGAGGGATTTGGGATTTGTACATTAACTGGAGTGGCATGTGCTAGAAGGACACGTGAATTAATGACACTATTTATAACCCATCTCATTATCACACACAGCTTGATGCCTCAGACAGCCACTAATTCTCTTAACAAATTTCTTTTGCTGGAAACAAAACTGCTTTGCTTCAGCTGTGATCAGTTAGAAGAATGCTGCTGTTGTTATTGTTTGTTTTTTTAATGTAAACAGCCCTTTTCAAAGGAAGGCTCCATGACTGCATGGTGTAACTCAGCCTCGAGTCTAGGTCTCAGATATGAAAATATTCATGTTGAAGCTGATAAATGAACAATGAACAAATTACATGCTTGAATCCCCTCCTTTGTTTTATTTTTGATCTCTAATATTGGATTGCTATAATTGTTTTGAAGCTCCTTGTGTGCACATTACCAATGCATAAGTTACTACAGAAATGTAAAATTCGACATCTTGTCCTTTTAATTTTAAAAGAAATGTGCCCTTCCTTTTATTTATGTCCTATTCTTTGAAACAAATGAGAAAAGAAACCATCATCTGATAAATATTAAACACTTGGATATGATTCCAGCCTTTTTCCCTCTGAGGCTGTAGCATTGGCTTTTTGACTCTTTCAGCTTAAAGAGGACACTGAATCCTAATCCTGTTTCTATAGAAAACAAGTTAAAAGGCACTTTTTAAAATTGTTATTTTAGATATCTATTCTTTTATAAGTGTTTTAAAAATCCAGAAACGTAAGGGAGAGCTATAATGAAATGAAATCCTCTTCTTAAACACAGGCGGATATCCAAGAGTAAAATCCATTCTTCCTCCTTTTCCCTGCCAAAATAAGTCACTATTTGCAAGGTTGGCTGCCTGGGGGCAACCTCTTTGACCTGTCTTCAGATTCCTCCTGCATTTGGAAATGAGGACTTTTGAAGCAAAGAGTAGATAGTGTCAGTGCATCTGCTACGGGCTAATTAATGCTTGCCCACGAACCAGGGTGGATTTCTGCTCCTCCTGTGTTCTTTGAGCTGGTACTGGCAGCCCTCAGAGGACACTGGTGTTAGTTCAGAAAAGATGTCACCTCCCCATGTCTCTTCTTACCAGCCCCTCAGGGGTGTGCAGAGGATGGTGTTTCATTACTCTCGAGATGGATGTCTTCATCTGCCCCTAAGTGATCAGGAAAAGGGAGGAGAGAGCTCATCCTGGTGGAGAAAGAGCAGGGCTGAGGGTGGAGGCAGCTTCTGCTCGGCAATGAGTGATGCTTCTTCTACGCCTGAGAAAATAAACACAGGGAATCAATTAGCTCTAAATATCAGTGGCAATAATGTGACTGATCAGGCACCAGAATTGTTTTAGTGACGGGAATGAAAAGGAATCCATTATAACTGACAACAGCGTTAATAAAGATCCATTTCCAGAGGTCTGGAGGAGTGGAAAGGGCTGCAATCACAGCAGTGCTCTCCACCCTCCTCTTTTCCAATGGGACGAAAGCAGAGCTCCTCACTTGCTGCAACTGTTAAGACAGAGCAGAAAAAGACACCAGGAGGATGAATCCCAGCACTGCCCCGTGCAAGGAAGGTGTCAAGTCACCAGGGATGGGGCCTCTGCTCCCTCAGTCCCTCTGTGCTCACCAGTCTGCTCAGAGCCAGGCTCAATATAAAGGGAAGTACAGGAGAGACTTCCAGCCTCACGGGTGGAAAAACCTTTGCTGGAAGGTGTTTTCAGAAGTTTCTCCCAGCAGCTTCTGCATGCAGGTGCTGTGCTTAATTACAGCTTCCATCAGGTGGCAAATCTACTGCCTTGCAGGTCATTCTCCATTGCTGCTGCACCACTGGGAATCAGCTCTGTGCAAAGCCCTGCCCTGAAACCAGCACAGCTTGGTTACATCTCAGAAGCATCATTTCCTTCACACACAGCAATTTCCAGACTACTCAGGGCTTAGCAAGAAGAGGGATAAGCACATGAGGCATTGCAGGGAAGGTAGGAGTTGATTTACATCTCTTCTGTTGCCATGAGACTTGCAGGATGGAGCACGGAGGAGGAGGATTTAACAATGCATGATGTCTTTAGGCTAAAATGTCATGGACAAAGAGGACCCCACTAAAAACCAGCCAAAAGATGGCCTTTTACGAGTCAAAGGATGGCCTTTTGCAGGTCTTTCAGAGGACTTTGCTCCCAGTGAGCTGTTCCAGACACCTTCCCCCACAATGAGCCATTTCTGTGAGCTAATCTGTCACGTTAATTTAATGCAGCAGAATGTGAATAGATTGCAATCCATTCTTGCAAAAAACCAAGTGTTTGCTGGTGACTATTTGCATGGAGGGAAGTCTTTTAGGCACATTTCTACCCCTCCTTCTCTCCATCCAGACTGGCCAGGCAGTTTTCCTGCAGATGGCTCAGTGTGCACCAGGAGTGTGGCTGGGTCCAGGAGCGTGGCTGTAACCAAGCGTGTGATGCTTCCGTGGGTTTTGCTGCCTCTGGCTTCAGAAGAGCTATTGGTGCTTTTCTTGGGCCTGTGTAAGGCACAGCCTGACACCTTTCACAGGGTGACTTATCTACCTCAACTGGAGCAAGTCAGGGTCCTGCTGTTTCTCCTTGCTGGAGGAGCTCTCTCTCCATCCTGCCATACAGGATCACCACCACTCTGTCTAACCTGGCAATGGGTTTGCAGAGTAAATTAATGCTCTCTTCATTCCTCCCTCCCAGAAGAGCACAGTGTGTGTGCCATCACCCCCTGCTAACTCCTCTAAGGGCATGGAGCAGCCTGATAACCATTTGAAAATCCATTTTTCCATTTCCACCTCCACCAGAGCCCAATCCCTGGCTTCATGGCTTTCTCTCCTTGCATTTTCTCTGTGGCAGAGTTTCCTGCTAAACACACTGAAAAGATCAAGTCTGTCTGTGTACCCCAAAGACTTCCTTTCTGAAGCAGCAGTTACCAGTAAAGGCACTAACTGGTGCTGCTTCTCCAAGACAGCAAGGATAAACTGGAGACTGGTACTGTTATATGGTGTGCATGGTAATAATTAGCAATAATTAAAGCACAAGCAAATACATAAGAACACGCCTCACATTTTGACTCTGGTGTATTAGCCAAGTAATGTTGAAGGCAAAAACTCTCCCATTTTCCTCCAAATTCGGGGTCAAAATTCTGCTGCTGCAACTAAATGCAATGCCACTGAAACTGGAACATTTGTCACCTGGATCTAATTAAACATTGATTAGCTGCTCTGACCCCCAGAGTCCTCAAACACATAAAGTGGAAATCTCACTCCAAAGATTGTCCCTAAGCAAAGTGCTGGGCTCTGGAAAGCTGCAGATTTCCCCCTGAGCTCTGTAAAGTAACTCTGAGAAGTTTGAAAATGAAGCCCTGAAGCCAGGCTTGTCTGTCCCAGGTGCCTTACCTGCCCCAGGCACACACTGCAACCCCAGCTGCCAAACTGGGGGCCTAAAGGGATTTCTCTTGGCTCTGGGGGGCCCGAAAAGAGGGGCAGATGTCAGTTTGGCCTCTGGGCACTGCCAGATTACACCTAACCATCACAAGACAGGGCTCTGAGGCACCCAGCATCCATAAAGACAAAGCTGTAATGAAAATCTCTCACTCCAAATAAGCCCAGGACCAAGAAAGGATCTCCTCTCAGGGACTGCACCAGTCCAAAAAAGCATCAGGAAAACACTCCCCCCCTTTGTTACAGCTCTTGCTTCTCCTTTAACGTAACTTTTGTCTAAAGAAGGTTTTACCACAAGTCCTGTAGCTGTGGGATCCAGAGCACAGATTTCTGAGACAAATCTGGCTGTGTTTGAGAAAATCTCCAGTTATAATGACTTGACCACAACTCCTCTGCAAATTGGTCCCAGAGTTAATTTCCCTTTTCCCAGAAAAAGCCCTACTTTTTCAGTGTGAAATAGCTTTAGTTTCCACCAAATTTTATTATATTTCATCTACTACCCTGCAGCACCTGCTGATACCAAGCTGCCCTCCATTACAAAGGCAAGTGTAGATGGTCTTGTAGTCCAGCCAGAATTAATTATACCCAGGAAAATAACTCATTTTCAGTTCTTAGAAACGTATCTGTCCCTATCAGGAGGAGGTCAAATACAGATTTCTCCTGTGTCAAATGCATTGCTTTTTCAGTTAGGAGATTGTCATCTATAATTATCAAATATTTTCAAGACATTTTTGCACTGACAGCCTGAGACCTCTGCATGTCAGCCAGGCTGAAATCCCTTGTGATAATGCAGCTTTCCTCCCCAGAGATTACCAGATGGTGCATGAGGATACCATCACCCGGCTTTCTGTGGGACAAAGTGGCCCACAGCAGTGGTCAGTGTCCAGTGTCTGGGCCACCTTCCAGCATGTATGTCCCCAAGCAGTCATGGTCATCTGCTTCTACAGTGTCAGACAACACCTTGCCATGGCAGGACCTGCTCGTCCTTGCTGTTTTCAAGATAAACAGATTATAGTCAAAGAGCTTCATCACAGGCAACCCTGACATCTTTACCTTGATGTACACTCTCTTTAGTTTTATGCACTTAGAACAATGAAGGCATCACCTGGAGTTTGGAAAAATATTCTGTATTAATTTCAGACAGAAAAATTATCTGTAGATAATATTTCTATGGATTTAATGATTGTTGTGTTGAGAAGCTCTTGAAAACACTTTTAAACCATCACTGAAACACTTAGCAACTATTTTTCACAAATAGTATCTAGCTTAGCTCTGATTTTTTATTAAGAATAACTAGTTTCTTATAAATTAAAAACTACCACTTGAGTAACAAAATTTTTTCCAAAGTAAAAAGTATCACGAATATTGCTGAGGGCTTCATCAGTGAAAGCTTAAGTCCTCTTGGGAAGCTATCAAGTGTGTAAAAAAAAAAAAAGGCAGAAACTGGAAGCAGTTGAATTTGCTGGCAAGGTGTCCCAGGTTACCAGAGACAGAGGCAAAACCCACACAGATAAAGATGTTATCTAATAACAGTGGCTCCTGATGCTGCTCAGGGACCAGGGTTGTCTCTCTTCCATGGCTGTGTGGGCAGCACACAGGGGGGATTCTGGTCTCCTTCACCTGCTCTGCCACCACCCCAGGTGAGTGTGGGGAAACAATTAACAAGATACCAGGTGAAATAATTCTACCTGACGGATGCTGCCTATCCAGGAAAGCCAATAAGCAGTGCTTTGGCTCTCCTTTCCTATGACTTAAACTCAGCTTTTCCAGATGATGCATGGGATTGCAGTGGAGGGTTGAACAGGTAATTACCTCTCTCTTTTTCCTACCCTACCTCTGCATTATGAGCATATTTAAAGGGCATTTAGAAAAAGCAGCCACAACCTAAATTAAAATGTAATATGAGAAGATAATGTTGGTAGGCTGCCTGGGAAAGTGATGCAGCAGGTATTACACCCTGGACAAAGTGTGGCCTTCTCCTCCCCTGAGCTTTGCCCCTGGGCTTCTGGGATTTATCTAACACTGTGGATAATTCTACTGAAGACAAAAATAACCTTAAATTAAAAAACGTTTTAAAAAAAAAAAAGAGGAAATTATTTTCTGGTTAAGGTGCTTGCCAGTATGTATAAATTCAGGACAGAGCTTACTTCCCTATGAAAGTTTGATGGTGTTCTCTGCTGGAAGGCTGACAAGACATTGAATTCCACATTCAGGAAATGTTTGACTCCATGATGTGTTTATAATTAAATTTATTTCCCTTGAATGCAACCGAGCATCTCCCTGGCTTATTGCACAAGACAGCTGCATGTTAAGGATTATGCCTGTAGAATCAAATAGATTGATGACATGATTTAGGATCTATCTGAAAAGATTAATTGATTTAAATATATCTTACACAATTTGCCTTAATCCTCTGAGGAGAACCAGACCAATTTCACACCTTTGCTTTGCTCTAGAAACTTTATTGAAAGAGAGAGGGGGGGAGAAGGAGTGCTTGTTTCATATAGTTAATTAAGAGCTTTGAATGTTCAATAAATTACTATTCTTTGGAGGGAAAATGTGAAATACTTATTGTCTCATTCATTATTGTCTAGTTCACTATTTTTTTTTGCTTCTGTATGAATCAGCAGGGTGGCTGCAGCCCTCATGGTGGGACTTCCAGGTCCCAGCAATTTACCTGACCAGATCTCCACCATAATGCCTGCACCACACACAGGCAAAAGGCAAAATAAGTTTTGTGTATCTGGGAATTTTGTGCTGCTCTCCACAGCAAATCCCACAGATTTGTCTGGACAATGAGAGATGAGATGCAAGCCTTGCCCTGAGCTCAAGGATCCCCAGGGTAGGTGCAGCATTGTTCCCAGCAGGTTTCTCCAGTGGATGCAACCCCTGGTCCATGGATGGAGCTAGAGAAGTTCAGAGCTGCCCATGTCCCACTCACACAGCTGACACTGCCATTTCCCACATTACCATTTTGTCTTCGAGCTCAAGATCACACAGACAATAACAAATTTAATTTAAAATATGACAGTTGTTTGTCTCAGTAATACTTAGGGGGCTTTCCCTGTGATGTGCATTTTCCATCATACAGAGTTTTCCAGAGGATTTTGGGGTTTGCTGGACCATACAGAAACTCACAGCCAGCTCTGAGCTTGCACACCAGGGTCACTTTGGCTCCCAGTGACCATAAACGTTCAGTAATGGCTTGGTGGAGTTATAGACCCTCAGGCTACCAATCTGCACCTACCAGGGTTCCCTGGCAGAGGCTCTAAGGACTGGCAAGACATCACTCATTATATTGCTCAGGTACTCTGTCACACCACTTGCCTTTGGAGCAGACAGCAGAAGCATCACTACACCACATTTTCAGGACAAACCAGCAAGAAGTCCATTCAGCTGTAGCAGCAGGGGCGTGTTGGTATGCAGAAACTCACTCTTTGGCTTGGATTTGGGCCAGAAAACAATATCTAACATCCCTACTAGGGTGGGAAATGGGATTTTAAATCTCAGAGTCTTCAGCCAAGTAATTAGATGGACAATAAAACTCACACCTCCTCTCCCAATAGGTAGCCGGAGGCTTTTCAGTGATTTTTTTCCTTGTAATATCTTTAATGAAAGCAGCATTGAAATGTAATATCACATCACCTACAGTTTGAACAGAACTTTAAACTGCACAGTCTTAAAAATAGATATATACTTAATTACTGTGTCCGTGTAGATACATTACGGTCATATTTATAACTATCCACAAAAATGACAAGTTAGCCATAAAAACAATGAGGTGCAAAGACTTAAAGGGCAGCATCATTTAGAATCAAAGCATATTATGTGGCTGTTCCAGTACAAATGCCTGAAAGTTTAGTGCCACAGTTTCTCTGCTATACAGTCATCATGTAAATATTTGTGTCTGTAGAAAGAGTGATGTTCTTGCAAGGACACAATTTGTGTAACATTTATATATAATTTGGCTTCAAAATAAACAGCCCCCTTTTGCTTTCAGTTCAGATCTGGCATAAAGCCACTAAATTTGCTCCAGATTTGTACTGCAAGCAGGAATTTTGCCCACTGCTTCTGTAAGGCTAATTTGCCAGTATTGTATTTTTGTTCTGTGCCAGCTAATTTGGATACAACAGATTGGATTTAAGGGTCAAAAAGTCAAGAAAATTCACTGACTGAAGATGATGAAATATTTTTTCAAAACTGATTTAAGATAATTGAAACAGCTCAGAGAAGTCATGGAGCATTTTATGAAATCTGTATTTCATGGAAGGTAAAATTGAATATAGGTGCCAGCAGCAGCCTGACACTGATCTTAGCATGCTTGCCTCAAATCAGTGTTTTCATCAAAAACTATTTTACTTCTGGTAATGCTGATGACCAAGGAAAAGAAAAGAAAAAAAGAAAGAGCTACATCCTAAAGTCCACAAAAGCAGACATGAGAAAAAGAGCAAAGAACCAAAGAGCTTTCCTGACCCATGCCACAGATCTGTTTGGACACCACCTGTAGCCAGATGTCAGATTGCCCACGAGCCTTTTCTCCAGCATAGCAATGATGAATCAAAGTCTGGAATGCAAGCAGCCTGGAAAGAGCCATTTCCTTTCATTACAACCCAGCCACGTGTGCAGCATTTCTCAACAGCCCAACACAGCTTCTCTTTCCACCGTGGTGAGGACAGTGAGCGTGTGTATTTCTATTGCAATAGAAGTTATGAAGCCAAGCAAGAAGGCTTTCTAACCTGGGGTGATACAAGGGAATTACTAACTCCACGTGGCAGGCAACAAGGGCCCAGCTTGGAGGGACTCCCCATTTCTGTGGGGCTGTGGCAGGATGACAAGAGCCCTGACTAGGAGTCCTGGCATGTGAAGAGAATTTACAAAGGACAAAGGAAATGGGCCTTGGCGTCAGACTAAAGTCACTGCACATAAACTGGGCTAATTAGTGCTTATTGACACTTTGTGGCACAGAAACTCATACTCTTGTGTGGGAGTAAATCAGCAATTCCATTCACAGGCTGGCAAGCCACTCTAGGGACAAAAGCTGACACCTGAGTGAGTTGTTCATCCTGGTGACTGAACTCAAAGAAAAGCAGCCAGTTTGTGGCTCCTGCAGTTTTTTCTGAAAAAGGTGCTGCATCTCATTGTGCTCTTCTTGTCCCACAAAGTGCTCTCTGGGTGTGGGATGAGAAAAATGCCATCCCACCTGCTGTCCTCAAATGCTGCCTTTCAGTGAGCTGGGAACTGTGAGCTGAGTGCTCTGATAACCCCTCATCTCACCCTGCTGCCAGGGCAGCTTTTCATCCTATGCTGAGGGACACAGGGCCACCAGGCTGCTCAGTCATGGGCAAGTTATTTGCATGGAAAATTCCTCCTGGTTATCTCTTGTAAGGCATCTCTGACCTGGGCAGACCCCTCGGGCTGAGCGTGCCATGCGGCTCTCAAGCGCTCTTGTGCTCAGCAGAGTGGGGGGCCCCCGAGGGCTGAGAGCCATCAGACCACCTGGGAACACCAGCAGTGCCAGGTGAGCCTAAAGGACAGACCTACAGAATCACAGGAAACAGGGCTGGGAGGCGCCTTGCAGGTCCAGCTCAGACATTCTCTTGCCTAGGGCAGGAATAGCTGAACTTCTGCCTGTGAGATGTCTCATCTGTCCTTAACCACCTCCTCAGACTACTCAAGAGTTAGATTGCTCACTAGGAAGTTTTTACAGCTGTCTGGTTATGATTGTCCCTTCACAGCTCACCTGCAGCCTCTTCCCTCTCCTTCTTTGCTGATGCTGAAAATTTTCTGTGCCACATTTAACGTACGTGCTCCTGGGAGGGGTGCCAGGGTGTGGATAGATGTACCCAGGGAACAGAAGCAGAGCCCACTTCGCCAGAACCCCATAGCAGCAGAGAGGCTGCTCAGACAGGGACTGGGGAGGAAGATGAGGGGCTCTGCCACTGGAGAAGCAAGAGCAAGGCAAACAAAGGGTCACAGTCAGCATCAGTTCTGATCCCAGGTCAGGGAAATGAGAAGTACCTCCTAAACACTTTGTGGTTTTGTATTTATCTAACACAGACCCAAGGAAGGCCCATTTCCGTAGAAATTTGTGCTAATATAAGTTAGAAATGCTGTTTTCCCAGCAGGGCTGTCAGAGCCCTGCAATGCTGTGGTTGCAGCAGCATCAAATGCTATGGCATCACTCCTCCATTCCAGCTCCAGCACAAGCATCCGTGCCAGGCAGGGTTGCCAGCCCAGCATAATGCCAGAGACTGTGCTGACCATCTGCTAACCTGTTACATGTGCTGCAGTTAGTGTGTTCTGTGCAAATCTCACATGTACAGAAGTGTTGTGGCCAAAGAGAGTTCAGTAGTACAAATGTATCTGCTCCAGTCCAAAACCCCACACACAGAGGGAGGTTAAAGATGTTACACCTAACAGCAAAAAATATCTTCTGTTTCCAGTGACAGCTCAATAAATGTTACCCAGAGAAGATGATCTAGGTTTTTCAGGGTGGTGGAGAGCTGTTCTAGATAATAATCATATCAAGAATATAAATGTACTTGGAGTCTTTTGTTTTCTATACAGAAACATGAAATAATTTAGATTGGAAAAGACTTTCAAGATGATCAAATCCAACCAAGAACATAACACTGCCAAGTTCCCCCACCACATCCCTAAGTGCCACATATCACACATTGGGGACAAATTAAAAGCTGTTCTATATGGCTGGAAGTAGTCCTGAATGTATTTGTACACATAAACACCTATACTGACAGACTTTGCTTGGAGGGAGCCTTTTTCAATGTCTGCCTATAAGAGGCAGGTAGGTTTTAGTAAATCAGAGGGGAGCTTGGATACAGCCACTGAACACCACAGAAGGTTGCAGGTCCCAGGAGGGTTGAATCCAGTCACCCAGCCAGCTGAGGCACTGCACTACAGCCATCTTGCCCCACAACCCCATCCTGGCAGCACTCAGCACAACATCCACCAGGAAATTCCAGCCTTCCCTCTTCCAGGAGTCTCCAGCTGCTAAATGGCACTGTGGATCTGAATTCAAGCTGGGAATTTCCATCGCATCTCCATCTTTGGCATCCTACTGGAATTACTTTAGGCTTTGTCCTTGGGGGGAAACATGCATTATGCATAGCAAGAATTTCTCCATCCATCTTCCAGAATGCATTATCACTCTCAGTAAGGGCTTTCCAAGTCACCAGTCTCATTGGAAAGGAAGGTGAGCTGACCCATGCACGCTGCAGCTCTGAAGGCTCTTTGCTAGAAACACCATCCAAGAGGCACGAGGGGCAGGAAGGCTGAGTACAGACCCCTGGGTGACGTGCAATGGACTGACCCTGTCCCTCAGGCCATCTGTCCCATGTCCATTATGGCTGAGTGCACTCAGCATCTACAGGGAGCTGCAGAAGCAGGGGGAAAGGAGACTACATCTTTGTGGAGGTATCAGGGACAGGGCCAAGAAACAGGGGATCTCGAAATGTCTCCTGGAACTTCCCAAATCTAACACAGTAAGATTAAATTTATTAGAGTTTCCTTGGAAGGGGTGGCAGGATAAGAGGATGTTCAGGGGCCAATAGAATAGACACAGAGAAAAAGACACTGAAAACTTTGCAGGGCATGCTCTAGAAGTGTGTACACATACCCCAAAGCAAAATGCATTACCCTATTTTGCCTTCTGTACTGTAATAGCAAATTTCTTATTTCACTAATGGAATGTGCAAATGTGGCAGGAAGTCTGAACCCAGACTCACAGGGGCTATTTTTACAGCTTGTAGAATCAGAGAAAAATACCTCCCAGAGACACAAGGCGATGCCATCAGCCATGGCTGGCAGTTGGCTGCTCCCTTAGCGAGCAGACATCTTATCCATGTGTCCAAAAAGGCCACTCCAAGTACAGCTCTGTTCCCATTGTGTTCTAATCCCTCCCCCATCAAACAGTGAAAATATTTATGCCTGCTGTATTACATTAAAAATTTGTATTTCTGAAAATTAATGAGTTATGACGTGACACCAGGCATGATAATTAAACCTCTGGGCCCAGCCCTGTGGAAGCTGTTTTAGAGCTGTCTTACTTTTGGGGGTTAGAATAACCTCCAGATGGCATTGGGGATGTTAAAAATAAAGAGACATCCAAGCCTATAGACTGAATTTCCACCAAGGGATATGTCTAATTATACATCCACTTTGCTTTCCCCTGCAATGTATTGGAAGCAATTATTTTAAATAGATAAAGAATGTCAGTGAGGTTCAATTTGCCTCTCTATCAGCTGTGCACTATGAGCATGCACAGAGTAAAGTCTTAGTCATGGATGTGGATATGTCCTGAAGTTGTATTCTGACATTTGTGAGTCTCGTTCAATGTGCTCCTTTTATTGGTTTGTTTTTTGTAATTGCAGCATATGAAGATTTTCAAGATTTTCGATTCAACTCTTGGCATTTGAAGTGATCCTGAGTTTAGTGCCAAGACATGTATTGGAAATGACCTTCAAGCCTGAGAGAAAATAATTTCATTTTAGAATCTGTCAATAGGCAGAAGCCTTACACATTTAGTAGCATCCATCAAACATTTTCTCTTAAGAACTTGCTGACCTTCTTGGCAGAGGCCATTCAACAACACACCACTTCTATTCAACTCCTTTATCAAAGAGATGGGATTGCTACTAAGCCATTTCTGCACTCAGAAATTAGGTCAGCTATCAACAGCAACAGATTACAGAGCTCAAATGATCTGTTCTCTCTGCCTGATGAAAGGGAAGTATAACAGGGGCCTTTCAGTGCCCTACAGTCAGGACATCCTCATCCCAGCTCTGCTCCATGACTGTACTTTTTAAGGACAACAATTTAAAAAAGGAGGCTATTTAGCAGCCAACTGTAAATCCACCCAACAGTTGTGACATTCTGGTTTTGCTAACAGGAGGCTGGATAGCAGCTGACCAGATAATTTGCAGTGGATATTCAGAGGAGTATCTCAGGCTTTACAGCTGTGAAAGCGGGATCAGATCCGGAACAGAATTGGTCCCAGTGAATTACACAAGCACATTTGACAGAGAACTCATTTTGCACATCACAAGAGGGAAGGAGGAAGTTTTGAGTGACAGCCTCTTCAATAATAAGTTTTTGATTGCACAGTAGAAAAACTACAAATTAAAATTTTTAGAAAGCAGGTGATAAATTAGGAAAAGTAAGTGTTCTCAGATGATTTAAGCTCTAAAAACACATCTCATGCATACATTAGTTTTAGCAGAATGAAATTACCATGTTTCCAAAATTAATTCAGCAGCAACAAGCTTAACAGAAGGTAAACAGTTGCAAGTATGTCCCAGTAATTTATTTCATAGCAGACATTCATTTTGTGCAAGAATCCCCTTTGCATTCTCACCAGTAGTCGGCTTTGAAATGTTTCAGCTAGTTAGGGATGCTGCAGACACTCAGCTCACAGATATTCTTGTCACAGAAAGGTAACTTGCAGATGTCCACAAGCCCTGAGCAGATGGTGCACTGAAGAATTTCTGCATACTGAGGGGGTGTTCAGAGTTAAAAGGAATTTTTATGAGCCCACCAAGAAGTAGCTGGAAGCACAGCTAATTTCTAATTATCAGACATTCAGCATGAATAGCACAAGCCCTCTGTGTTGTGCTTCAGCACGCTGGGGTAGAGAAAAGGCTTCAAAACAAAGTATCAACAACACCAGAGCAGAATCAAACTGGTGTGGCTTTTCCTGAGCCCAAATCCTCACTCCTGTCCTCCCCAAGTCTCTGCTGGAAAAGGATGGACCTGTCCCCCAAGAAACCCCTTGGCATTTATGGGCACTGAAAATGTATGGAACAACAACAACAAATCAACCTACTTTTCATTTTTAAAACTATCAACATTTTTGAGGAAGTAGTTATAGCTGAGATGGATTTTCTCCAGATGTTGAAAATAATTGTTTCTCTTGCATGACAAAATAAGTTTGCTAACTTTCTAGTCTACTATTTTTTATGATTCTCAGCAGTGTTGCTAAGTGGAATTTGATAAGTTAAAACTGACAGGTGGTTGTAAGGAAAGCATTGCAAACTTGCAGATGCACCAATGGAATTCAGAGTTTTATACAGGATGTATTTTGGAGTGGAGATACTTAAATCTGGAAGCATAAACTTCTCAAACAGCAAACACATATTTTGTGAACTCATAAAGATTTGTTGCTATCATGTTTGTGCCATCCCACAGGCTTAAAGGATTTTTTAAAGGTTATTCTGTTTAAAGCTGAAAGTAAAAGCGTATCATTACATAAAATGTAAATAAGAGATCACTTGCAGTTCTCTATTCTGTGTGTTATCTTTGGCAAGTACACAGAGTATTCACAAATAATAGCCATTCAGATACCCTTTTCTTTTGTTGTTTCATTTTTTATACATAATGTTAGACATAATTTTCACTCAGTGCGAAAACAGGTATTTTCAAATGTTAATTGGTAATAAAGTTTTCATTAAAGCAGGAGGACCTATCAGAAAAATCTTCATTAAAACCTCATTATTTTCTTACCAGTTTTAGCCTGGGAGATTTTTTTTTATTACTTTAACAGCTAAATAAGAAAAACAGTAGGCTTTTTGTAAAAAAAGATAAGGTATACATTTTAACCCTTAGCTAAAATGACAGCAGCCTCCCTTACATCCCCAGCCACTTCCACCCCAGGTCTGCACTCTCCTGTCTGCACCATCCCTCCCCTATGTGCTCCTATTGAAAGCATCCACCTTAGCTGAATTTTCTAAAAAGAAGGTCCTGATCCCCAGATTTAAAAAAAGGCCCTTTTCTCTCTGCATCTCCATGAAACATTAAACTGGATGCACATACATTGAACTGGGTGCACATTAAGAGAACTAGAGCAAATCCAGCTGCAAAATAGTTGTGAGTGGGGACCAAACTTTCCCTTTTGGGGTTAATGTAACAGCAGTAAAACCAACATACCTTCCTCGTTTGTCTGTTTATTTATTATTAACTGATTTTCCTATTGAAAAAAAAGACAAGCTTCGTTATTAAAACATTCAATCATGTTTATAAATAATAAAGCAAAATCCAAACATGGTCTTTCTCTCTAGTCAGTTCAGCGCCCTAATATCAAGTGCAGATATTCCCTGCAAAACTTTCAGATTTTTAACTAATTATGTTGTTAATCAAGAGCATGACTGCACTTTGATTGCACTCAGTTATCTCTCATCTCTTTCTTCTCAAAGCAGTAGAAAAAAAAATCCAGAACAAAAGGTTCACATCTCTCACAGCTGCTCTTTATGCACATCTAATTAATCTTGGGACTATTAAAATTCAATACAATGAGAAAGTGGCCAATACCATAATCAGATAAACGAGCTCACACAGTAGTGAAACAATCCAATCAAACAAGCTTCATCAAATATTCCTCAAAAGTGACAGAACAAATACGTTTCAATGCCTGTTTTCAAATTCCTCGATGATGTTCTGATAGCCTTGTCTAATCCTCCAGGGAACAACAGTGGTGTCTCCTACTGCATGTGATGCATTATCTACCCTTTGAAACACAGAGAGTTATCTCTAGTACCTTTCTGGATCAAATACTTCTTGAAATTCTAAAGCAACTAGAAATGGCTGTTCCCACTTGAAGACAACTCAGCATCTGCGGATCAAAGGAGCTAAACAAACATTTCCTCTCCCAAACCCAACAGGAAAATATTTCCAGTAGCAAAGAGATTCCCTACATAATTCCACATGTTCCTTATCTCTCAGCAGCTTTAAATTTTACATTCAGAAGTGTAATGGACATTATTTGAAATAGGACATTATTTGTGTCTCGATAATCGTGTTATGATTAGAGCCTGACATCACAGATTAATGAAATCCTCCTGAAATACAATGATGGGAGAGTAACTGGGTAGGTTATTTTTGCCAGTTACTTAAGACAATTTAGGGACAGTTTCTCTAAGAATAAATATCTGCTCCTCTACAGGAGAATTGTCTCCTACAGGTCTTCCAAAAGTCTAATTGCAGTTTTGAAGACAGAAAAAGAATATATCCACTGTCTTGAATAGACAGGCTCTGGGTTCCTATGGAATGATGGCTGATTAAGAGGGCTGTAATTCTTCCTGTGGCATGGTGAAAGGCTCTGTGATTAATGCCATGTGAGCTCATGAACTGAAATCGTGTGAGATCCTCATAGGATGCTGGCATTAATTTATAAGTAGTGCAGGAAAACAAGTCCATCCTTAACTGCTTCCTGTGCTTTACCTCATCTGCTCACTACCTCTACCAGCCACCATCAGAAATTCCAGTTTGCTGGCATTGCTTTGCTGGCAAACCTTCCCACCAGAGATGATGCAGTTTGTACAGACAGCGACCAATAAATTCATACCTCTGAAAACCCACAGAATGAGACATAGCAAAATCACTTTTGGGTGACCATATCCAGACTAAAATTCTTGCCAGCATCACATACATTGATTGATTTCATACGCCTAATCCAAAACGCCCTGGCAGAAAAATCATTACCTGTGAGCAGGCACTGAGCAATGTGCTTCCCAGAGCAGCAGCCCCTCTACCTGCCCAATGCTGGAACATTCAGATCAGGAATATTTTCTCCAGTCTCTCCAGCAGATGAGACTTAGATCCCACGTATGTGTAGGTGGCTTCTTTTATGAACTCATTCAATAACAACTTGGGAGAATTTGTCAGCATGATTGATGAATATAAAAGTGATCAAAATGAGTGCTCTTTCCAGTGTTTCATGATGCACCTGAGAGTTATCAGTAAAATCTGAAAAGCACATTTTAATTAAAATTAAACTTAAGTATAAACTGCATTTTTTTTAAACTTAGATCTCATTACAACCCAGTGCATCCCTCCAGGTGAAGGATTGGATCTGTTTAAGTTTTCATCACGCAAATCCCTTTTCTTGCTGTGAGATTTTTACTGCTGTTAGGCACAGTAAAAAAAGGGAGATGGCCCAGGCTGGGGCTCCTTTGAGCCTCACACTGGTTATACTGGGGGTGTAGAAACCCTTCATGATATGAAGCCCAGTGCATAAGCATCTGGATAATTTCAATTAACTTGAAAATCTCTGTGCCCTTTTCCCCCCACATTCCTTGCTGTTGGGAGTAGTGCTGGGATTGAGGAGACCACAGTTTTATCCTGGTTTCTGCCACAGTGCCCCTGTGTGACCTTGCATATTCTCCACTCACATTACGTGCAATAATCCAGAGAAATTCACTCTCCCCTTCATATAGCACAAACCCTCAATCCCAGCCTGAAGCAAACCAATAAGAGCCTTGATTAGGAGGAAAAAGTAGAGCAAAGCACCTACAGACACCAGCACGTAGCCCAGCACACTTTGCATTTCTCCTGCTTTCCCTGCCCTGGGCACCTTCAGCACCCTGTTTCACTTCTTCCTCAGATGTCAGTGCAGCACCAAAATGGCAATTTCTTCCTCTGCTGAACTGCTGTCAATACCCAGGCATACACAGCCCTTCCTAGAAGGGGAGGGTGGCAGCATAATTGCAATTCTCAAGTGTGCTTCCAGCTTGCATATGTTTTAGCAGTGCTCATAAATTCCAGGGTTTGGCAAATTTTATCTGATTGTCAATTCACATTAGTCCCAAGTTAATAATATGCTATTTTTTACAGTTTGCTGTCTAAAAACCCTCTACTGAAAAATGTTACCATCTTACCTCCAAATATCACTAATATTTAGAGCAGTTGAAAATTACAATCAAGTATCACAAAATCCATCTCAGCTTTGGGAAAGGCAGAGTGTATCCCCTACCCTCATGTCATTAGTGAATTAGGCACTTTCCAGAAAAGCAAAGAACTGGAAGGTTTTTGTACCTGGTTGTGACCACTTTGCATGCTCTCAGCTCTGTTTCCTCAGCAGGAATTCAGTGCCAGGAAATAACAGCCTCTTTACCTGTTTTCCCTCTCTCCGTAAGCCATATTCCCCATTGCTTCCCACTGAGCAAGAGCTTTGCTTTCTCACCCCATGGTCCAATTTCCTGAGTTCACACAGTGCTGTCTGAATAACAGCATCCCAAATTGCCTTTTTCTGGTTGTGTGGTCACACACACACTCCTCAGAACAAGCAGTCGAGGTTATGGCTGTCCTGACAAGGGGACAGGAGGAACAAGCTGCACAACTCAGAGACATCAGTCTACTGAGGAGCTGGGCTTCCACCAGCAAAGTCTTCTTCGTGATTATGGATCCTCCTGAGGACATGAAGAGACTCTCCTAACAGACCCAAGGGTTTGGGAACTGCCCTGCCACCCTGACTGGTAAATCTGCATTGCTGCAGGCTTGGCTTGTCCCCACAGTAGCTGCAAATTTGCTTTTCGTGCCCTTTGCCCGGAGATGTGGAGACAGTCTGGCGTGACTGAGTCAGCAGAGAGTGAAGGAGGGATGGAGGCACAGGGTCAGCATTAGCTCCTCTGCAGTGGGGATATTCTCCACTGAAGAAGTGAGAGTTTTGTCCCATGGGATTTCTGCCAAAGTCACGGATTGCAAAGGTCAGCCCAGAGGCAATGCAGGATCTTTGCTGTACCTCCATCCCTCCAAAATCTTCAGAGATGCCTGACGTCTCACGGCGTGGGCTGTAAGCACAAAAACCCCCTGCTAACTCAGCCAGTGCTGGAGGTCCCCAGTCCTCAAATGCCAGAGAAACCCAGGGCTTAACTCTGACCCATCATGAAAGAAACTGGAGAAACCTCAGCGTGCCTGCAGACTGAGCCCCCCGCCACTGTAGCAAGCAAATACATCCCACTGACTAACCCATTACTGCCTCACATTGTGCATTTCCCAGCATTTTCCCTGTAACTACAAAGCCGGATTAATATTCAAAAGAAAAGGGGACCAGATATGCCACCTTGGTTGCCAGGGAACCTTCAAACACAGAGGTTCCCTTCAGCAGGCAGCAGCCTGGCTGCCCCCTGGGTGCAGCACGGCTGCTCTGTTGTGAGGAGCCTGGTACTTCACTGCATGCTGGAATAGCACAAAGTATTTTTTAAAAAATCATTTGTGTTGATTTGGCATGTTGGGTGTGGGTTTTTGGTGGTGGGGGCGGGGGGGGCACAGAAGTGGCTTCTGTGAGGAGCTGCTGGAAGCTTCCACCATGTCCAACAGAGCCAATCTCTGATGGCTCTGAAGATGGACATGCTGCCAGCCCAGGTAGGGAGGTTGGTAACACCTCCGTGGTGACATATATAAGGAGAAAATCAAAATAGTGCATGGGCAGTTTTTTCCTGGGGTGGTGAGGTGCCCCTGGGAAGAAGGAGGGGCTGAGGGTGGGGGGAAGGTGTTTTAAAGACTTATTTTGCTTCTCATTATCCTCCTTTGACTCTGTTAATAATAAATTTACCCTATACCTTTCATTTGAACCTGTTTTGCCCTTAGAGTATTTTCTCCCAGTCCTTATCTCAACTCATGAACACTTTGTTGATTTTTTCCCTCTTTTCTGCCCAGCTGTATCAGGAGAGGGTGAGCAGCTTTCATGGGTACCTGGCATTTGGCCAGCATCAAACCACAACATCATGGGAGCTCAACATCACAAATACTTGGCACCTTCAGCATTCTAATGGCACCTGTAAGTATTTCACTTCTCTGTGCAGAGTTACACAGCATCCAGAGTGGCTTTGCTAAGAGATGGCAGCACTTGTCCACTCCCCTGCAGTCCTGGAACCCAGGAGAGCTGCTGCAAAACCCAAATGCACCTACACAGAGTGTCAGGAAGGAAGGAAGACAAGCTGTCCCACGTGCACCCTCCTCCTCCTCACAGGCTCTTCCAGCCTTCTCCTGAGCAAGCAACAGGGGCTGGAGGCAGCAGCCATTCTCAGCAGCTGATTCTTCCAAGAGCAGGAGAGAAGCCTGCAGCACTTCCTGGAGAAAATCAGTGAGGGAGAAACTTGTTTAGTAGGTCTGCATAAGCAGTGCCCCCCTAGGGCCTCCCAAAACTGTTTCTGTAGGAACCAACACTCCTGGTCCTTGGAAGCACCAGAACAGATCTCAGCATCTGAATTTTCTTGTTCTCGTGTTGTTTCTTTCTGAAAATAGGATTTCCAAGTAGCTTAAGCTCCCAGCAACAGCCTAGGGAGTTGAGTTTATTCATATATATATATGCATTTAATTGGTTCTGCAGAAACACGTGGAAAGTCAAAATGACACAGTTGGGGTGAAATCATAAAATATTGATTTAAGGCATCTGCAGCCCCTTGCTGAGGCAGCAGGCACTGGCTTCCACACAAGATACACAGTCAGTATCCCTGAAAGTAATTTTAAATGCCCTGCACTCTGCACCCTCATGGAAAAGTAGCACAGCTCTGGCTCCCCAGCATATCCTCAGTTCCAGGATCAGCCCCAGCCCTGCAGACAAGCAGTATCACAACTTAAAAACATGAAATAAAAGGTCAAAGTCACCTGGGCAGGGAGCAAAGAGCCAGCCTGCTGCAGAGCCAGTGTCTGCCTATGTGTTTCTACTTCTGCTCCAGACCCCAAGGGAGATGTGTGCTTTCTGACAGGGGATGTCAAGGAAATCCATGTCCTAATTATCCACTGTCCCTAGCACAGTAACCAAGACCCAAAAAGAGGAGAGACTTCTTTCCCCCCTCCTTTCTCTCCAGCTAGGCAACCCTCACTAACTTCATCCAGCAATTGCATCTCATTTGTTTAATAATGATAGAGAGTATTTGTGGGTGGTAACAACATACAGTGCTTTGATGTATATTTGATAACAAAAGTTAATGTATGCTCAAAGGGAGAAGGGAGCAAATCAGCCAAAGGAGAGTTCTGGGAGCACATACAGTTTGTGGTATTTCCAGTTTCCAGCTCCATATGCATTAACTCCCAAGTGCCAGAGAAACCCCTGGTAAATCAGTGTCAGGGCAGTGGGAAGTGCAGTGATGCACACACAGCTGCACTGGCAGAGCAGTTCCATTCTGAGCAGCCAATGCCATGGTGTTCACCCCGGAGAGGAGATGCTCTGACAAAGCTCTTTCCTCATTGCAATCACCTAAAGAGGACAGCTTGGCTCCCCAGAGAGTTGACAATTAAGTTGCTTGGGCAAGGAGACTGCAGCTGCTCAGAGTTTCAAAGAAAGATGCTTTAAAGAGAAGAAGCAAAAATTACTGTTTTTCACTTCAGTTTCCTGAAGTTTGGATGATGTTTCCTTTTGGGAAGGGGTTTATAATCTGAATGGATGCACAAGCCATGAAAGCAAGACACCTGTGAAAGTCCAGGTCCTTGCAAGAGCTCTTCTGCAGGCTGGGGTGGAGAAGCTCACAGACCACAAGTGCCCTGTCCCCACCACAGTGTGGCTGTGAACAGCACACCCAGCACATCCTCCTACCCACTGCCTCTGGGACATGGACAATTTGTCACTCCTGATGCTTTGTAGGTCACTCTAGAAGGACATCTGGAGCCACTGCAAGGCACACAGATACCTGCTTGATTCATAGAACCACAAAATGAATGAGGTGAGAAGGTGCCTCATGCCCCTTCAGTCTGTATCTTCCAGATGAACCTTGCTCCTCTTTCCTTATGCCCCACACTTCAGGTAGGTAAAGGTGGAAATTAGCTTCTGCTCCATCTCCTTATCTCCAGGCTGAACCATCCACATGCATCCCACACTCCAAACTCTGCCAGCTCCTGACATGTGTTTTAAGTAAAAAAAAAAAGCAAAAACACCATCAGCAACAAAATTTACAAAACCTAAACCACTTCCCCCACCAACAACCCAAAACCCAACCTTTTGGGAAAATAAGAATAAAAGATGCTGGCAAATTATCACATCTCTGACTTATATAATGAAAATTTCAACTTCTAAATTATATTTCATGCTCTTGGCCTTTGACTGCATTTATATGCTTGGCTATAACTTAGAAAAAAACCCTTTAAGGATGAAGAAGCCAAGGCAAAATTTTAACACTTTAGTCTGACTGAGATTTCCAGCACTTAGAGAAATTGCAAATTTTGCCATGCTAATCCTGCTCATTCATATTAATGCACGGGAGATCAGTATTAGTATGATCAAAATGCATACTCAGTGTTGTGAGCTTATTTATTTAAAATAGGGTTTATCATCAGAATGCAACACTGAGAGAACATTAATACTGTCAAGGCAGCAAGGCTTGCTAAATTGCTTTGAGGACTTAAAACAACGTTACACAGAATACCTCAGAAGTTAATCAAGTACTTTGTGGGAATTATAGACCAGGGAATTAGAAGTCATACTGGACACAAGGTACAAGTGATAATCTTTGAGTGATTTGGTACAGTAAAACTAATCCCAGAAAGGACAAAATTATGTCCACAATGCTCAGTGAGAGAGCACAAATGTCACAAGATCTGTCAGTGTGAAGCCTGAAGTTTCTTAATGTCAGTTTGTCTGAAGAAAGGGAGCAAAGCCAGTTAGCTCATGATGTGCTTCAAAGTCTTTCATGAAAGATGACTCACAATAATTCATTTAAAGATACATATGAAATGTATTTTTTGAAAACTGATACCAATATTTTGGCTCAGAGAAGACGTGAGAGATAAGGGCAAACTGAACCTTTCTGTACACAATAGCTCACGTGAACAAAGCAGCCTGGCAGCCTCGTGCAGTGGCAATGGATCTTGTTCTTGTGCATTACACCGTGCTCAAAAACCAGTGTTAAGAAGCTGAGAGAGATGGGAATAGTTTGATGGGTACTACCATTTCACCCGTCCAGAAAGGATTTTAAAGCTTGCAAAGTTGATTACATTCTTTGCATTTTGCTGCTAGAATGACAGTTATTTCTGTTCCCACTGCTAGTGGAGACATGTCCCACTAGCCAAAGCTGGCTGTTTGGAAATGAAAACTGCAAAATGCTGACTGCCAGGAAGGGCAGCCAAGACAGACACAGTTCAGAGGGTATTAGTGGGAATCACACAGTCTCTTTTTATGTCTGACATCTCAGCTGATTTAGCTGTAATTTTCAGAACCATCCTAGAATCTATACATTTCTTAAATAAGGATGTTTCAGTATTTCTCATTAATAAACCTGGTCTTTGGAAGCTCTGAGGAGCTCAGCTACCCTCTGAATGAAGCTTTGCACTCGTTATTCCAGCTCGTTGCTGCAATGTTCTTGGGTAACGAAGCACAGCACATATTATGGCTGATCATTTAGCTCCAGAGGACACAAAGGCAGAAATCACACTCCTGTTAGAAGATATTTTTATGAGCCATTCTAAAGAATGGATTTTTTTTTCCCAGAGTTTAATTCACTTTCCCTCAGGAATCTACACATGCTCCAAATCTAGACAATCATGAGAACAAAAGCTACTGCATTCAATGAGCCAAGGAGTTTGGGGTTTTTAAAAATTCTCCTTCCTCTGCAGGACAGGTGGTACTTTGTCCTCCACCTGGAGCTCATTTCAGCAGGGCTGCATAGGCAGTCACAGCAAGGCTTCCTCTCCTTGCTCCAGAGCAGAGGGACATGGTCCCTGCCTAAATCATGCTCATGCTTCATTGAAGTCTGGTTACAGCAGCCCTGCAAAGGCCAAGCCAAGAAAGATGCAACAAGGGTGGAAACCAAGAGTTCCCTGGAGCAGCCCAAAGCAGGCAGGAGTCAGGCAGTCAGCAGAAAGACCCCTAGTGCTTTCACTGGAGTTCAATTTGATCTCCAGCTATTTCAATTTTGCAGAAGTCTCCCTCTGGGAGGCAAGGTGGGAGGGAGAAAGAAATTGAGGGAAGAGGAGAGCCTGGTCACAGTTCCCAACAGGAGAGCAGCGTGGCCGAGCCGTGCACAGGTACCCAGGAGCAGGCTGTGTGCAGTGGGCTGGATACTGGGGCAGCCTCTGGAATGGCTCAAATTGCTCAAGAGCAATGCTGCCCCAAGCCAGGGAGTGGGAACATCAGTGGAGGGATGAGTTGTCACATCCTACCTTATATCTGGAAAAGCACTCAATATATATGAAAACTTTGCAAAAACAACAAAATGTTGTGCGCAAAAGTGATCTACAACAGGGCAACATCTTTGTCCTTAGTTGCCCTTTGTGAAATTGCACAGCTCCTTTCATTACAATAGTTAGGGAGCTTCAATTCCACCTCTTGAGCTCCTGCCCAAATTGCAGAGCTGAGCCCAGGTGCTCAAATTCAGGCTGCCCCACAGGGGGGTTTAGCCACTCTGTCCAGGGACAGTCAGCTCCACAGCAAACCTCACAAGAGCTCTCATATGACCTCTCCTTCCCTTCTGGCAACACAAAATCTGTTGGCTGAGGAGGGAGCAGGGAGGTGGGCAGAGCTGCAGGCAGCCCTTCTGCATTGCTACAGCAAATCCCACATGGCAAATCAGCTACAGGGCCATGGCTTCACCAGGAGGACAGGAGAGGTCCAGTGACCCAGGGAGCTGCACAAACAGGCACACAGCATCACCTGTGGTCCCCTGCATCACCACACAACACCCCCTGCCAGAAGGCAGGAGGGTAATGCCCAGGGAAAGGCTTGTTTAGCAAACATTTATTTATGTGCAAAGCCTCTATAATAAGAAGCTCCTTGCCTTTGACTCCGTAGACATTCCCATACCTAGGAAATGCTGTCTCTACCACATTCACTCGAGTTTTTTCTTTGCTGAGAATTTTAAGCCAGCTTGCAAAAGTCTCAGAACAGCTCTCCACAGCACAGGAAAGCTGTTGTGTTGGGTTTTATTTAGCTGCAAGTGTTCAAAAGCAAATGCTATGATTTATAAATCCGGGGAAACGGAGGTAAGAGCTGTAAAAATATATCTGATTACTATCCTACTGCTGTTTAGCTCCAAGAGGAACAGTGTAGTTATCTGCATGCAGCCTAAGCCATTCTGCACACCATCATTTCATGCCAAACAACAGGGAAATGTTTGACCAAAACAACCACTAAAAAATTGAAGAACGGTTTCACAGCCCACAGCCATTACCATCACTCAGAACAAAATGATTACTAATCCTGACACGTGTTCATAAACACAACCTTCCTGAAGCCACTGGAGAAGGGACTGAAAGAGCAGATCATTAGGAGAGTAATTATGGCCAGCTCACAGACATTTTTATGACCTAGTTAACATTTGATGGCCAATATTAGCAAATGCAGCCGCCTGTGTCAGAGAACCTCAGTGGTGCCATCTTTGTGCACTGCTGAGCCCTTGCTGATCCTGTCCCTGCTGCCCTAAAAACAAAGCCCTGAGCCAAAGAGAGAAACTCTGGTGCTCTTCAGAGGTGGGCTTTTTTTAGTATTAAGAGAGCAGCTGAAAGACACAGACAGAAGAGCTCCAGGGATCATAATAAAGATCACAAAACTGCCGTCTTCTAAAATTAACCACACATCCTATGAGTTCTCCCACTTCTTGCAGGAGTAGCGAGGCTTTTAGAAGTGGATTTTTTTTTTATTTATTCTATTTAATCTTGTTTGTTAGTTTTGCATGACTTAATAAATCCAAACAGCCTTTACTGAACAGAAATGCCAAGACTGCCTTCTAACCAGAGGGCATTTAACTCTGTAGTAACACAAACAAAGGGGTTTTTTTAAGTCTGTAATTAGCAGAAGTGATACTGCACCAAATAATTTTTCGTGGTGATCCAGAGCAAAAAAAGTCATGATCCAAAACAAAACAAAAAAGCCCCTATAATTAAATACCACACTAATGATGTAGAGTTGAACAATTAGGAACAGAGAGAGAGAGAGAGAGAGAGAGCATAGAAGCTCCTGGCTTAGAAGGCAGCCTGTGGCTGCAGGAACTTTCAGTGAAACTAACACTCTCATTGGGGAATGTTCAAAATATATCTATACTCTCAATAGCATGGCAGAACATCACAGGAGCAGCTGTGACTTTGCCTTACCTTTAATGATCTCAGGTATAAAAGTAATCATGATGGACTGGTTAATTATGACTTTCCTATTCAGTAATATAAAAGATCCTACTCTGCTTTAATTTTAATGTCAAAAAGGGGAGGTAGAGAATGAAAAGAGACCTAGGTAAGGAGCATACAATTTTGCTAAATATAATCCATGGCTTTACCAGCGCCCACCTGGCACACATAGAAAAGAAGATATTTCATGCAAATGGGAAGCCCATTTCCTTCCAGCAGTCGACACCCGGCTCGTTCAGCAGGGCCATTACCTGCCTTTCCACATGCCCCTGTGGGAGTTTTCATTTCATCTCCGCCCACACAACGCTACGGCCCCCAGTCTGCTCCCTTTGGTGGCCAAAGGGCTTTTGCTCTGAGCTGTGCAGGCTCCTCTGTGCAGATACTGTGTCTGCAGTTGCAGACCCACCTGAGCACAGGTTCAGGAGACGTGGGAGATCAAGCAGAATCACTCCAGCAGATTTCAGTTCTGCCTACCCCATCGTTATCACAGAGGAGTCTCTGGAAAAGGCTCACAGCGTTTCCCCAAAACACCGGCTTCTGTACGTAGATATGTACGGGGGCAAGGTAACAGCAGCAGGGAGCACAGCTCAGCTCAAACCAAGGCAAAAATGAGCCTCACTTCTGCTTTCAGAGTAGCCCTACCCACCTCTCTCTGCTGTGTATTTCAGCTGAGCTAACCCAGCGCAGTTTTCAGATTGTGCCCACACTGTAATTGCTCAGGGCCCCATTATCTAGGGATATGGGACATGCTGCCCTCAGTCCCCTGAGAGCTTACAAAAATATTCATGCAAAATGTTTTGTTTGCCTTTGCTTCATTTAGCTTTCACCCTTCAGGCTTATTTCAATGAGCTGAAGGCAGTACAGGGCAGCCCTGAATTGCCTCTCGCCTCAATAGCACCGGAGATTGCTCTGTGCAGAGCTGCAAACAGAGGGTGACCTTGCTGCTGTCAATCCCCAGCCCCAGAGGGGCACAGCCACGGCTGACCAAGCTCTGCTCACACCCTCGGTGCCTGTGGTGATCCCCCTGTGCCTGCTCAGCCTGGCAGGGAGGGACCAACCCTGTGCCCCTGAGTTTCTTTGCTGACACAGAGCCGGGGTGGGAGGGGAGCCCTTGGCGCAGTGGGGTGAAGGAGACTTGTTCCAAGGAGGAATTGGGATGGTCACAGTCTGTGCTGTCCCAGGGGAGCATGCAGTGCTCTTTCTAGCTGAATGCAGATTCTTCAGGGCTCAAAAACATTTAGTTGTGGCATGAAATACCCTGGGAAAAGTTCTGCATCCTATTTACACCTGCCACCATTAGCTGGAAATTATTTTCTATAGGTGGGAACATCGAGGTTTCCTATTCTGACAAAAATATCAGCAACATTGCTAAACTCTTACAGATGAGCATTTTACCAAACTCTACAAAAAGGAAAATACTTTTGCATTTTGAGAGGTGAGGATGCTCTGGGAAAGGCAGGAATGCTAGCAGGTCACTGCTCAATGTCAAACCCCCTGCTGCTTATAAGGGGCAATTAACTAATTGCTTCCTAACTAATTGGTAATAGTAATTAGTATTAGTAGTACTAATACTTACTAATTGCATGCTAACTAATTGCTAACTTACATGCTTTATGGACTTCTAATAAGAAATAAATAATAATCATCTCTTCAGAATCTTTTTTGAAAGTCTGAGTTTTATCCTTACCTTTAAACACTCTTAAATCTTTAGCACAGCTCATAGCAAGAGCCTCCAGAAAGGGGAACACAGTCCATGGGTGGCTGTGCCTTTCAATGGAGAATGTGAGTTCTAAAGAGCAGAAAAACATATAATAGAGCATTCAGGAGCACCTTAAAATAGAGAGACTAGGACATCCTGAATGGCAAGTCAGGTACAGACAAAACAAGACAGCCTTCTGCAGACAATATGCCCTGTGTCTCCCACTCACCTCACCAAAAACACAATAAAAATAGCATTTTGCAAAACCATCTTTGCAATAAAGTCTCTAGAATAGGGTCTTCTCCATCGACCTTGGTGGTTGCTGTCAGGCAGGATGGACAGCAGCAGAAGAAAGGGAGGAAGAGAGAAGCACCACATCCCACTTCACTCAAAGCAGAAACATCCTTCTTTAGAGGAGTCAATAGATGTTGCTCATTTTGGGTTCACATCCCCCTCACCAGCCTCTTAGCCATTCTGGAACTGGCCAGCCCTTCTCCCTGGCTCTCAGAAATGTCTGTGTATTTCTTATTTTGTTCCAGCACAGGCCAGAAGTGGCTTCTAAAGCCCTGGCTGTGCCCACAAAGCAGAGCCAGACAGCTCCATGCACAGCTCCACTCCTGCTTCCCTGCACCACGAGGAGAGAGATGGCACAGAGAAATTATGACCAACTCCTAAGCAGTCTCCCCCAACTGGGCTTTCAAAAGACAGTAGAGTAGCTTGAAGGCAAAACATAATGTAGCAAGATTTTTGTAAGTTTTGCAGAACACCCAGTGACCTTTAGCAGCACAAGGCTGGGGAACAGACTGGCAGGGGGTGTATGAAGTGAGCACATTCACTTGGCTTCACGTGCTGTCTGTGCAACAGGGATTTTCAACAATTCAAAGCTGCCCACTCTCCTGTCATGTGAAAGTTCAGCTGTTTTCCCCATTCCAGGATGAATCACAGGGTGATGAATTTGCCTACTAGCTAAGGGCACAATCCAGCACTGGGCTGGCTGGCTCCTAGGTCTGCCCCAGACCCCACCAGCTTTATGAAGACCCTCTGAACTGAGTCAGCATGCAGGGCTGGGATTTTTTGTGCTGGCTCCCACAAAGCAGACTTATTTCCTTTTGAAATTCTCAGCCGTGCATTTGAGGAAGATTAACCTGTGTTTACTAGGTGGAGGAAATGAGACAGACAAATGGATGTCTCTGCCTGATGCCAAGAGATCTCAGGTGGCCTGTACCAACAGAGGCTGCAAATCCACAGCCAGACAAAATGTCATCTGTATTACTCAGCCTCTGACTACAGGAGCATTTAGCATTTAAATTTGCTACAGTCAGAGCAAAGGGTTTCCTGATTGATCCAGTTTCACACAGGGCAAAGAATTAAAAAGTGGTAAATTCCCAGTCTGTAAATCTGGGCAGTTCCCAGAAACACAGAAGAGAAGGGGCATGTCAGAGCAGACTGGTAATCTGGTAGATCACCTTCCATGTGGTACTGAAACTACTCTGTGGTTTTGGATACAGACCTGGTTCACTGTAATCATACATGGTCTTGGTTTCTGCACAGCCAGAACATGACACCCCATGAGGGTGGAATCACTGCTGATCCATAATAAAGGAGCAAACCTGTTGAAATCCCACGGAACCAGGGTATCAGGAATCTCAGTATCAGGAATCAGGACACTCACTGCCAACAACCTAATTCCTGTGAAGGAAATGAACTAGTTTCTCCTAGCTGAGTCTGCCTTTCTCTTGCAAATGCATCATGAACCTTCCTGTCATTTCCCCATAAAACTGTCCAGTCAGGATTTCCATACAGCTGGCTTGAGTGCATCCTCCCTGTTACATTAATATATGCAAACGGGTGGCATTATTGATGCAAGCAAGGGGATAAAAGGTCACTGAAGCAAGTTTAATTAAAGAGAAAGTCTGAAGTTGGGCAAGACTTAGCTAAACTGAGACATATTGATTAGCTGAGCTAACAGTTTTAATTATTACAAGACAACCACACGTTTGCTTTGATATTGAACAGGGACAATCCTTCAGATCACACTATCACATCTCTCTGACATTTCCAATCACCTGGGAGATTGCTTAGGCTAAAACCAACAAAAGACAACTGCAAGTGAGCAGAGGTCTCCAGCCCGATGGGGGCCGAGTTCCTGTTCTTGATGAAATTCAAACAGATGCTCCTGCAGAGCACCCTTCTGTGGGGTGAATAAGTCATAGGCATCTGTGTGAAAACTGGCCCCTTGGGGCAAGACAGGAATGGCAGAATGGCTTCATTCCTGTAATTATACAGCTAACACATATTAAAAATAATTTTTAAAAAATGACATCTTCAAGCATCACCCTAGAATTTGAAATCAATTTTAAAAAAAGGAAGGAAGACAAAGGGGCGTATACACTCATCCTAAATTCATCAATGGTGTGGAGAAGGGAAACTAAATATAGTGGGATTTCATTTTTTCTTTTAACCTTTGTACAAACCAGGGTTGGGGCAGTCAGCAGCACCATTCCTGAACAGAGAATGCATCCACAAGGCCCTTCTGCCACTATCAGCTTCTCAAGGGAAGGCTACTTCTCCCATCGCTTTCACCATGAGACAACCCAGAGTGCAAGTTAATATTTTTGGGTAAAGTTTTAAAATATGTCTTATCCCGGAAGAACAGGTCACTTTCACCAAAGCTCACAGAAATTTTCTTTACTTAATGTCCCTCATTTTCAAAGCACTCTTTCCCCCAAATGAAGAGATATTGCCTGCACGTTAGCTCCATCACACATGTGACACTGCAGATATGCAGTGATAAAGGAGCACCAAGGGGAAAGGGAACAACAGGACTCTGAGAAAGTTTGTAATCATCTGAGGGGATGTATCCAGCTGAGAGTTGATGCTGGTGAGAGGAGAGAGGAAGAGAAATGAGTCCAGCCTCTGCACCACAGCTGCAATTTAATCACAAGGAAACTGCTTCCCATAAATTGTTTCAATATCCTGGACAATCTGATAAACAATGAGACTCAGAGCATAAATACAAAGAACCTGGAGAATGGGTGAGACTTTTAGTCATGGCAAACTCCAGCACGAGAGCAAAAAAATTCAGGGCAAATGCTGTCTAAGCAGAACAGGAGAGATAGCATCAGATGTGAAGAGCTAATTGAAATCATCCCAGTGCAGCTAAAATAATTAAGTTGAAGCTTAGTTCTAATAGGAGCTAATTCTCCTCCGGGGGAGGCTGCCTGCCAGTGCCAGCTGGGCAGTGTCCCCTTTGACCCTGCCAGCCCCCACTGCTACACAAATCCACCCACCCCACCACACCCTGTGCATTGCCACAGACTGGACACTGCCTTCCCAAACTTCAGCCCCCTGCTCACCTCTGGAATCTGAGGGCTCTGGAGTTCAAGACAGAAGCCCCTGCATGGCACAGAGCTGGAGAGAAGGGGCTCCAGCAGCAGAGGCTGGTCCCCATCACCCGAGTGGATGCCAGAAGGTAGCAAGGACCATGCTTTTGGGGCTGGGGAGTTCAACTGCTGCCTCATTAAAAGATGCTCCTACCTAAAGCAAGGGCGCTTCAAGCTCACCCTGGAAGTAAAGGTAAACCCAGCAGGACCTCTGTTAACTGGTAATTCATACACAAAAAATAACATTACAAAGAGCTGAGCTCTCCTACCTCCTGAGGGAAGAGGCTGCTGGTGCATCCCCCTCTTTGCACCCTGGTTCCTCACTTGCTTTCACCCCCAGTCCCAGCAATAACAAAGCCATCATTTCTCTCCACACCTGAGGCTCATATTAACTCCTCACGGCCCTTCCCTCAGTCCATCATCTCCTGCTTGTGTTTTCCCAGTAATCTGCTGGAGCCCAAGGCACAAAGCCACCTGGTGCTCATCTCCATGAGGCTGTTCCACCCTGCCCTGTGGTCAGCTTTGGGTCTTGGCTTGCACAAGCCCAGAACTGAACTGCCTGCAGGTTGCAGTGACAAGGAGTGATTGTACTTCAATCACCAGCCAGCCCTGTGAAGATCAGCAGCTTTGATTTTGCTTGATAGGAGAAAGAGAGGTTAGGAATAGTCTAGCCTTGATCCCAGCTGGTCAGGTAAATTTTAAAAGATTAAATAGAGCAAAGATTGTGTTAGGAAGTAGACTTTTGTGGGTTTTTTCCCCCAGACTGAACAGAGTGCTCAGTGATATTGTAAATAATATGCTGAAGGCACCTGAACTGGAGTTCACAATCATAACAGGAGGAAACCCAAATGATGCTCTGAGCTGGTACAGAGGACAAGGACTCCACCAGACAAGGAGTTTTTGCAATGAGAAATTGTGCTTTAAAGTACATCATTTTAGTCACTGCATGAAGATGAGAGGCTGGATCCATATTTAGTTACATCCCTGAAAAACAGCTAACAAAGTGCTTCCAGATGATTAGTGAAAGCAGAGATGAAGTGAGGGTACAATCATGTCCTCAGGACGAGAGGGGAGAGCTGCTCTGCACAGGACAGTGAGGAAGCTGCTGTGGACTCCCGTGGAATACCAGCCTCATCTGCTCTGAAACCACCCGATGGCTGCTGCACACTTCCCATGAAATGGGGATTCAAATGCAGACTGAGTCCTTGTTGGCTTCCCTTGGCTAAGTCAAGAGAGCTAAAACCCATTCACAAGTACTCTTAAAGTTCAGTCACTGCTGTTTGTACAGCAGAGCCAGGAATAAAACATCTCAGAGTCAAGAATTCAAGGAGCCTGTCTCAAATCCCCCATGGTGGCAATCAGGCTCATCTCAAGCTCATCTTTTTCTAACTGAAAGTTAAATTTAAAAAGTTTACAACTAATCTACCCTCTCTCTTCAAAACAACACATTTAGAAATAATAATTCTTTCCTGCATGTGACTTCAACTTTTTACCTCCATAACTACAAGGCAGAGCTGAGCTTTCTGCAAGGCTGAACTTGCTCTGATTTCCAGGCCTACCCTGCACCCAGGCTGCTCTGTCCTAGGAAAAGTTCACTGTTCTGTTTGCTAAAATCCAGGTGGTAAGGGCATCCCAACATAAAACATTACAACAGAACATTTCTGGTATTCAGTTATTGCAGAGAAACATCTTCAGTCTCAATGTTAGCTGTATGGTTTCAGGAGAACAAACAGCTGCTGAAATTAATGATACCCACACTCTTCACTTCTAGGTTTTGGGCTTTCCACAAATAAAAGTTCTTCCATTAAAAATTTTTAGTCACTTGAACTTGCATCTTTTCATTTTATATATAATTTTTCTTATTGTTACTGTTTCCTGAGTTTTTCTGACTAGAGATTCTTTCCACCACATCATACTCCATGTCAAATCCTGCTCTGAAAACATGATACACCAAATGTCATAGTACCACACAGGATATCTGTCTAATAGACTTTCACTCCTTTCATCTTCTTTCACATCAAAACACAAAGTATTTCCAGGCACTTTAGAAAGCCAGCATTGTCTCAGCAGCACACCAAGATCAATCTACAATTTTAATGTAGTTTTGTCAAAAAATATTAATGCACCTAATGGCAACATAATGAGGCAAGGCTTAACCCAGCTGCATGAAAATTAAAGCAGATGAATATTATTTCACAGGATCTAGTCCTTCAGCAAAGCAGTTACTTGCCTGTCTGCATGCCAGATTTGAAGCTACAGTTCTCTCTGATGTGAAATTCTACTTTCTGATAAAAAATCTACATCTGACATGAAGAATTTGAGCCAATTTGATTTGCACTGATAATCTGTGGTTTTCAGGAAGTTGCCATGTGGACCATCTATTAGAATCATCAGAAAATTCTGGGATGGGGTAAAGCACATAAAAGCCTCTTTGGACTATGGTTCCAGGTGAAGAGTGCTGTACAGAGGCAATGTCCTTGCATTTCATTCTTTGCCATTTTCAAAGGTGGGATAAATCCTTCCCACACTGTGCTTGTGTTACTTCACATCACCTCACTTCCGTTCCCTTCCCTTTTACTTCTGCCTTTGTATGTTTTGGAGGCTTCTCAAGTCCTTGATATCCATATTCTGCAGCCTTCCACACTTTATCTCACGTGAGTTCCCCAAAAAGAAAAGTGGGGGTGGTCTCTGCTGTCTTTGCTCTCTTAGGGAGCTTGACTCTCTCCATGTCCAGCACACAGTGAACTGAAAAGCCCAAGCAATGCTGTAAGCCAGGCAAATGCTCTGAGACTCCTGGATCTGTTTGTTTTCCCACTGCTTCATTTAATTCATGAAAACTGCAGGATTTCACAACAGTCCTTTCAAGCACAATAATGCTCCAGATAGAAAGGCAAACACAGTAAGAGGGAAGTTTGTGCACCAAAGAAAAGAAAAAGCAATAACAAAGCAACGCCCTGAAAAAAGGACAAATTATAAGCAGCTGAAAAAGCAGGAAAGGAAGTGAAAAATGCTGGTGATGGAAGTGAGAGTGCAGCAGAGCAAACACTTGCCAGCTGGGGGATGCCACAGGGCAGGAAGGTCAGCACACAGGAGCTGGCTACTCTGTGCTCCGCAGGTTTCTGTCCTGGCTGTGAAAAAACCCGTTCTTGCCAGAACAGTAAAACTGGCCCAAGAAGCCACCCCTCACGATGTGTCTGCCCAGGCACCTCCAGGAGGCCACATGCACCTCTGCTCTGTCCACCACAGCAACTCTGCAAAGGGACCAGAGCCCTCTAGTGCCTCCAGCCATCACTTCAGACAGACTTCCTTGGTGTCCAACCAGCCATGAGAATGTCATTTATAAATAACCCATCAATTATCCATTTCCTAAAATAGCAGAGTCAGTTAGACACCTCCTGGGCTGTCTGGGTCAGTGAAACATTTCCGAGTGGATGGGTGCAGCAATGGATAGTTGTTCACATTCTCCAGCTTTGTGCCTGTGGGAGTAGGAGCCTCACACTAGAACTCCTTTGTTCTCTTCTGTTTGCTTTTCATATTTAATTTCAGAGTCGGGACAAATTCAGCCTAAGTCCTGATGTGCAATAAATGCATTTTTTCTGCTGAAAAGTTATTAGTTGTCTTTCATCCCATGGTGTCTGGTAAACCCAGAGAGAGCTACTTGCTGTTCTCCATCCTGAATCCAAGAGCATTTTCTTGGTAGTTCTACACCCAAATGTGTTCAGCAAAGCACAGAGACAGTGTCATTGTTTGCCACTCTGGGAGAATGCCCTTGATCCAGGTCTGCTGCCAGCTGCTGCATGTCTGCTGCTCTTCGGAAAAATCTGATTTAATGAATGTAAGGCAGAGTGTCCCACACGAGCCACAGTGCCACCAGCCAGCCCCACCTGCCACCTCGCTCTGAGCGTTACCCACACAGAGGCACCAGGTACCAGTAAGATGGGCACTGGTCTTTCTCTTATGGAACACTGGAAATAAATTGACTTGGAGATGAACTTTCAGCTGGATTAACTCTGAGTGATTTCACATTTCTAAGATCGTTCCTTTCCTTGCAAAAGCTACAAGCAGGCTAAAAATTCACCTCCTGATGTCCTTGCTTAGGCATCTCTCTGGAGCTGGGTTGAACTTCTGTGCTGTTCATTCTTGTTTTTTCTTAATTCAGAACCTATTCTTTTTTGATATTTCTTATTTTAAAAACAATAAAAAGCTGGAGTTGTGTAAGACTGGGAAAACTTCCATCTGTTCCAGATAGCCCAAAATGAAAACTCTGTCCAAGTTAAAACAATAACTCTTAGGTTTGTCTGTTGGGAGCTGATGAGAGACCCCACACTTTCTCATTGCCTCAAAACTGAGATGTAGAATCTGGAAAGTGCTGCCTCTAAAATGGCTGCATTTCTAACTTCTGCACTAGGACAGTTTGCTAAACTACAGCTTATTTCCAACAACAAGCATATTTTACTAAGGAACTCAACTTGGATAATCAAGAACCACCCACTGCAAAATGAATGAAGTGTGTTCTCCAAAGACACAATTACTTTCTCTACCAGTGCTGTGCCTCAACGAAATGGTAATACATCCCTGACTTGGCAAATATGGCTCTGGAAAAGAAATATTGCATTTTATTTATTTATTGCAGACAGATGAAATTTTTTGTTAAATTAAAGCAAAGCCTTATGGAGTATTAAATAGTGAACAAACAGACCTAATGGACCAACACTAAAAGCAGAGTCCTCCTTCCAAACTGTCAGCACCAGCAGCAAACTTCATTTCTTTCAGAAGAAACTGAGTTAGCAAAAATATGAAAAAGGCTACACTCTTCCCCCTTTCTAAACAACAGTTAATTCTTAGTAAGTAAAAGGTAGAAGAAGTTACTAGATTGGTGACAGCATCTCTTCCACCCCACTGGTGAGAAAAAAATAGTCTGGTTTGCTGTCATTTCTTCATGAAGCTTTTGAATTCTGGCAGACAGATCTGCAGGATAAATTTGCTCTTTTCTACAGAATTCATCACTGTAGTGGTGGCCAGGTTAGGTGGCATGAGGTGAGCACAGCTGGGCACAGCTAAACTTACCCCAGGTTTCCTTCCAGGCTTGGAAACACCTCCACAGGAACCATGGATAATGAGTGCTTCCAGCCACCCCTCCAGGCCAGGATGTCCTGTCCTGGGGATCCTGCACTTGGCACCAACTGAGAGACTTTGGTGGGGGAATTTGATGAGAAAACTTCACTGCAAGGCAGCAAACACTGTATGAGCTCAAAAAACTTATCTTTATGCATGGGGAGAGATTTGAGGTGATGCCCAGGTGCTCCTGCAGTTGCTAGGGGGATGAATATCCGGAGCAGACAGTTGTGTGAAGTCTTGTGAAAAAAATTCAGGAAAAGTAACTTTTTTTCCCTTGTTTGATCTGGAATGAAATGGATGTGCTTAGCTGCACTCTGCTGTCCAGGAAGTTTGACTCTGGGTGCAAATTGCACAAGGCAGCAATATCAAAAATCTGCACATTTGTCTGCTCTAAACATGCATAGGACTCCCAGCAGAGCCTAATTTCACCCTGTTTGGCACAAGTTTACATCTGCCAAGCTTTGCTCACAGAACAGCAGAAACAGGGTTGGGATTTTTAGAGTCTGTATGATGTAGACATTTCAAACCCGGTACAGAAAAACTCCCAAATAAAATATTTTACTTGTCATCTATAAAAGCTAGGCTCTTATTTCCCCTCTCCGTGAGCCTTGCCCACCTTCTGTGCTAGCAGGGCACTCTCTGGCAGTAGATCTTTGCCAGTGCTGGGAGCTGTGCTGGGGCAACACAACCCCTGAGCTTCGACCCCTGAGCTTTGCGAGCCACAGCAGCGGGCTGGGAGATTTGAATTTGGACTCACAATACAGAGGAGTATTTTTGAAAAATTGCTTGACTGAGCTATGAAACTTTCTTTTCTTCTTTTGTAAGCATGTGATAGTCTCACAAAGAAAAGTCAAACCCCATAAAATTTACTCTGTGTATCTAAGTGATGCACTGGGACATCAGGTCCAGAGAGCACTGACATCAGCCAATATTCTCAGCTAGGAAACAAAAGATACTGTCCCCAACTTACATGGTTTAGTCTTTCCTCTACTTCCATGAAGGTTATGGATGGAGCTGTACCTTTTTTTTTTTTTTAATATGACTGGATGTGATGAAGTTCTACTTTTTAGTGATTGAACCACTGCATTTTGAAAGGCAGATTTTTCATCTATTTTTGCCACTGATAAAACATTATTATGTTGTTTGTAGGAATTACGGTTTTTATCTTCCTGTCAACAAAATATGCATGCAAATAGACTTAGATTATTTATAGAGCAACATCAAATTAAACTGCTTGTATAATGACTTAAAACTGGTTATCACCATCCTGCATAATATCTGTTTAAACACACCACTTGCAACAAGCTCTGCTAATCAAAGGAGGAAACAAAAACACAGTGTCACTAATTTTATGCATGCCATAGAGTGCTGTTCCACTCTGAGCAGTGCAGTGCTGGAGAGGGATGCTGTTTTTTACCAGTGTGTGCTCTTCAGCTTCTACACAGCCCTTTGGAGAGTCCTGTGTAGGCCAAATTTCACAGTAAAGGGCTCAGACACATTTGAAAAGCTTATATAGAATTTCAGGCTCATTCTCTTGTTCCTGCCATGAGGTACAGAAATCTTTATAGAGGCTGGCAGCTGCAGGAGCAGGGTCTAGACAGATCTATCCTTTCTACAAGCTTTATCCAGCTTTGGGATGGAAGGTCCAGGATAACTGGGATTATTCAGTCACACCATGGAGCATTTCAAACACCCACAAACCATGTGGAACATGGGAGGGTAGATGGGCAAAGGCTGCCTGCCAGACTCTGGGACAGCCACCTCCTGGCCCATCTGAGCTAGCCAAGGAGCAGCAACAGGTCTGTGTGGTTGGGATATTGTGGGAGGTGGTTCCCTCTTCACATCCATTATCTCTTGTTGCCTACACCACCTGTCCCACCAGCCCCTGTGGTTCCTCAGCATTGCACTTGGCAGAGCAGGGCTGGTTTGCAGCACCTCAGTTGCCCTCCAGAGCTTGGCATGAGGCTGCTTTCCCAAGCCTCACATTTTGGGCTGCTCTTCCTGGCTCAGCCTCACCTGCTTGCATTAACTGAAAGCTATTAAAATCACCAAGTGCTTCAGAAATTGCTTTTGTCAGTAATAAAGCTGCATTCTGGCTGCCTTCCCTCTGGCCACAGCTACAATGCAAGCTGCAAGGAGCCTCACCCTGACACCATGAAAGCCACCTCTATTCCTATCTGAACTTTCCTCTGCAAACACAGGGGTCACTTAAAAACCACAGCAACAAAACAAAGACTGCACCCACTGCCTGAACAGCTGGGAACTGCATGTGTGGTGCACCAGGGACACAGACTCTGAGCAAGGAGAGGCTGCTCAGCACTTGTAGGGCAGTCCTCATCACACTGGAGCATGTGAGAATCTGACAGGAAATAAATTGGAGCTTCAGTCAACCATTTAGAAGTGTTAGAAACTCCCCGGTGCAGGTCATTTAATTTGGTAAGAAAAGAAAAATAGAGGTGGATTATGTTTTTCCTGGCTCCCTGACTATTTTTTCCTCTTAGACTCACTCTGGTGGTGATGGAGTTGCTGATGCTATTGAGTAATTGTGGTGACTCCAGTCCTCAAAGAAGGTGGAAGTTACCTCTTTTTCTGTGAACTCCTGTTTTTTTCTGAACAGTTTAATGATACTGTGTCTAGAGTGCTGCCATTTACTCATAGAAGAAAGTGGAAAATTCTTCCCTGTTTTATCTGTTCTTCGTGAGAACTACAGCTCTGGTTTGTCACCCTTGCACTCAAAACCTTGCTCCAGTTGAAGGGAAGGTGATCCCTTGAAAAACTGATGCCTGTTGGCAGCGTGGATTAGGCCGGGCAGGCAGGTAAGGAGGCACAGAGCCCTCCTGTCCTCCTAAGGTCTTCTCCTGTCTTCACCTTATGCATGTTCCTACTGGAAAGAGGAGGAAGAAACCATCCCTCATTTCCTAAACTCTCATTGAAAGGGAAAGGCAGTGAGAAACTGGAATTTTTTTTTTCCATCAAAAGGGAAAAGACCGAGGGAAGGAGGCATAGAGGTGCTTAGTGGATCCTACACAAACTCAGTTTTGCACCAGCAACACCTATTTAGAATGGGAACAAGTCCTACCCTCAGAGCCTGCCTTCTGTTCAGAGCAAATTTGCTTTCTCAATATTTCCCAACAAGATTATGGATTGACTGGACTTTAAAAGTGATTAATCAGCACAGTAATGGCTGATTAATGTAATTAATGTGCTGATTAATGGGCACAATTAATGGCCCTCAGCAAAGGCAGGAGCAGTTCCGAGGGCATTTCCTGACTGGCAGCCTCCCCTGAAACCCACCTAGGTGCACTGCTGCTTCTCACAATCCTCATGGATAGATGAGAGTATTTCTAATAATACCTGCCTTGGGTATGTAACAGATGATCTGTCTCTAACAGCTACAAAATTTCACCTGCAGGTATAAAATAAACCAGTGTCAAACTCCTCTATTTGAGACAAGAGGTATTGATTGACAGCCTAGTTGCTAAACAGGCTGAAGAAAAGAGATTATAACACTAAACCCAAAGAAGTGGGAAAATCTTTGAGCTCTGAGGGTAGGTTTTTCACATCCTCCTGAAACTTGTGGGCAGAATGTTGGCACAGGAAGGCTTCCTTAAATCAAATTATCCTATTTCTCTGAAGGCGTGGATGACCTGGTCTGTACCCGTGTGTTGCAACCACATGGGGTGGGTGTGATCTTGGAAAAATGCCTATAGCCAAGGAGGTTCTGTGATGCCTGAGCCAGGGCACCCAGCTCCCTGCACCCCTGCAGCTGGAGGTGGCCCAGGTGGCAACGCTGGCCTGGAAAACAAATGAGCCCCATGGCAGGGCTGGGGAGCCTCTCACCTCCTGTGCTGCTGCCTGAGCCTCACAGCAATGTGAGACCTGTGCTTCCTGGAAACCATGGCAACCAGAGATTTACTTTAAAAATAGAGAAATGCTGGGTTTCTGGCAGAGGATACAGCAGCTTCTGCAAGGTGTGAGTGTGCTGTCTTCCTGAGTCCCTGATCAAACCTGGGCCAGATTGAGCCTCTGCCCTGCTGCAGATTAATAACCCAGTATTGACAAGGCTGCAGGAAGAAGCAATATCTGCTGGTATTCAAAGGTAAATAAACATCCATTTGGCTGGATCCTAAGCTTCCTACTTAGAAAGGTGGAAGGTGAGAAAAATATGGTCACACAGGGACTGTAAAGCCTGACTGGATAGAAATTCAGGCCCCACTTTCTCCTCCCTATTTGACAGCTTTCACCTTTTTACTGAACCAAAATATTAATAAACAATATATTGTGTGTTCTCATTTTCATGGGCTTTTCACTGATACGTTGATGTGCACTGATATGTTTTTGTCCTTTAATATATTAAAGTCTGAACACAGCTTTGGGACTCTCCCTAGAGTTAGAGCTGACAGCTTGGAGTTCTCACTCATCACAGCTAAAGGCATTAATAAAAACTATTTTGCTCATGTGCATGAAGTTGAATCTGGCCACAAGAAGGAAAAAAAATTAAACAGTATATTATGAAACTACTTAAATCTTAAACAAACAACTGAATATAGAAAACCAAAGTAGAAAGTTTTTACTAAAATGCACTCAAGCCTCTGACCAGAACTTCAGACTTGCGGAAATGCTAAGATGGAGTTTTCTCTGGAGCAGACTATTGTGGAACGTGTAAAATGTACTGAAACACTGAATTGCTGCATTGTTAGAAGCACTTAAAACACAAAATGGAGCAGAAACAGGTTTCTTTGCTCTCCCTGTGGGTGGTAGGGAGCTTTTAGATGAATTGTTATGTAAATCTACCTCTAGATTCCACCTAGGTTAAAAACTATTCTCCACTCACTTAAAATCAGAGTCTCTAAAGTAGTTATTGCATGAAACTTAATTTTCCATAGATGTCGAGATGTGGTTTTGCAATTTAAAATACAGCTGGGAGCCCCATTCCCTTTCACAAGACATCTGGGGGACAAATACATAATTCAAGTGCATCAGAGAACTGAGCTTACCCTGAGTGGGCCACCCCAGCCAGGTCCACCAGAAAATCCCACCTGGAATAAGGGCTGGTGTTCTGCATGGATGTCACCTGTCTAAGAGCAAAGCTTTTGGCTGGCTGACACGGGTGGGCTGAGATGTGTCAGAGCAATGGATCAGACACGACCCTGGGACATGATTCCTGGTTTTATGGCAAGGCACTAGCTCAGAGCAGTACCCCAAGCCAGGGGTAGGCCAGGAACAGCTGGCTGCTGTGGTGAAGCAGACTGCCATTACTTCTCCAATTTGATGGTAGTCACTTAGCCACTTCCATCTGCCAGTTCCCTCAGGATGGTTGCATCTCATCAAGTCCCATGGACTTGTGCACCTTTAGTTTCCCTCAGATGTTCTTGAACCTGATCTACAGTGGGTAGTTCTTCCTTCTCCCAGGCCCTGCCTTTGCCTTCTGTGGCTTGGGCAGTGTGGCTGGAGCACTTGCTTGTGAAGCAAAAAGTCATTGAGTACCTCAGCCTTCTCCATGTCCCATACACCACACAGTCCTCCTGTTTCTTACAGCACTTGGTCTAAAATGAAGCACCAAACACTTCTTCAAACTGCAGAGCTTTGCACTTCTTAGCAGGGGAGTTTACGTGAACTTGTGTTTCCAGCTCCCTGGTCTCAGACCACAAGCCGTTACCTGCTCCTTCACCTCTCCAGAACAAAGCCAATGTTTCTGTAAGACCCGCTCTGTAAAACTGCTCCTGGGTTTATGGAACCAGACAACAGCACACAGCTGATCTAAACACACCATTTCACATCAGGCAGATGGTGTCCCTGTCAGCAATGCACCTCCCCAGCCAGTACACAATACATAGGTAAAATGTGTAGGGATGTTGATAGTCAGGACACACAATGAGTGTGACAGACAGCACATGCAGGGCTGAGCCCTTCCCTGAGGGAACTGGGTTTGCCTGGCTGCAAACACAGCCATCCTGTGCTCACTGAAACCTGAGTGAAGAACAGCAGCACTCAGCAAACACCACAAGCTGGCAAGCACCAACATTGCCCCAACCCCGTAATGCACAGGGGATCAGTGCTGGGGACTCGGGGACACTGATCACAGCCTGGGAGCTGCTGTATGACACAGCACACACTACAGGGAGCAGTGGGATGGCAGGCAGGATAATGGAGGATAATAGCTGTGGAGGGAGAAATCATAATAGCTCAGCCTACGCAGAGGTTAGATTCCAGGAGAGCCATTATCTCAGCTCTGATGTCTGGGTGTCAGAGCTCCTGTGCCTGTTTTATTGGTTAAGTACATGGCTTTATTGCTGTTTATAGAAGTATGCCTGCATTCTGAGCAGCAAGGGGACACATTAGCAGGGAAGCAGTGAGCTTGCACCAGCTGCTGTAGGAGGGCATGCAGACCCCAACCCAGCCTCAGTGAGGAGACTGGTAAGTGCATAAGGGAGGCTGCCTCAAATCTCAGATCCCCGGCTGATGTGTAAAAGCAACTCAAAACACATTTTCTTCTTGATGAAAACATTTGTAACAGGGAAGAGGGAGTCAGATGAAGAGGGGCAAAGCCATCCCTTTTCTATGCCACATTTGGGATGTTTCCTCTATCTCGCTTCCAGGTTTGTGAATATTTCTGCATGCAGCCACTTTCTACAGTAAATATCCCCACTCATTAGTGATACCCTTTCTAGTACACTCCCAGGGGAGCCCTACAGGGGCTGGCCATTGCAGCAGGGTCTTAGGCAGAGTTCAACAGCATCTCTAGGTGTCTGGGTGATGGGGAACCCCTTCTCAGCATCCCAAACCATTGGCCTTAAAGCTCATTCATCCTAAGTCCTCAGCTCTTTTTAGAGCACATAAAGGGGTGATGCCTGTGTCAGTCCACACTTGCCCTTATGCCCTCTCAGAGGAGCACTGCTCCCAGGGGTGCAATTTCCCCACCTTGAAAAGGTATGGCACGGCACTGACTGCCTTTGTGGTGCACTTTGGGAGCTGCTGAGGAAGGCACTGTTATTATTTTTTCTCTCTGACTAATTAAAGCAAAACAAAATATTTGAGTTCAGGCTGCTCTGCTGAACACTCTGTCCTAGTTCTTCTAAAGGAATAGCATCCCTAGGGTAGTCACTGTACATTAAGAACTTCCCAAAAAGAAGGCCAGTGTCCCACCTGATTATCATTGCAGAGTCCATGTGTTGAGGGAAGTCCGGAGGGTGATAAACCACAATGACTGCCTGTGCTGGTGGGTTGGGTGGAGGAAGGATGTGACATTTCACTGCCCCCACAGCCAGCTCTGTGGTGTCTCTGCCCTTCCCAAGAGAATGTCCCTCAGCCAGCTGCACTTCTCCCCCTTCCCCTTGGCTATATCTTTTGTCTCTTTTAAGCACCAGTCATTATTGTCTCAGCAACAAATGGGAGAAAATTCCCAGAAAGAAAGAAACAAGTGGAAAAATCCTAACCCCCAACACTGTGGGAGTTGGTATGTGGGATACTGCAGCTCTTTGCCCATTTTTGCAGGGTTTCACTCTGCAGTCCTCAGCAGCCCCACAGCATCCCACTGGATCTGTATGTGCTCACACCACAGCAGTGGGTGCCCAGCAGTCCCCAGCTCACAGCATCCCCTGTGCCACCTGCACAAGGCCTCCGAAGAGAAGAAAAAAAGAAATGAGTGGGAAAGAACAACATCCAATAGCTGTATTTTTGCTTTGCATTAATGCTTGTTTGTCAAGTAAAATTGCCTTCTCCTGGGGCTTAGAGTCCTGAAATATTGGGGTATTTAACTGCCTGCCTTTCACGGTTTTCTTCTGCTTCTTAACACAACTTGGAACTATTCTGGAGATTGTTCTGTTTCCCCCACAGCACCATTGCTTTAATGATGTCTTTACAGCCCTAGTGGATGTCCTTGGTACAGATTAGAGCCCTGCTGGTAGAAATTTGTTGTAGGACAATGTTTAGACTGATAAAATTGCTTGTGGGGGATGAGGAGTTTGGTGCAAGGGGGTGCAATTCATAGAGCTCCATGTGAGCTGTATTTACACTCACATGTTCCGCATACAGAGAAAAATGAACCATTAGGAATAATTGTAATTCACTCGGCTATTTTGGTTCCCATTTCATTTAGAAAAAGTCGCCGGACCATACGTCAGCTGTGAGATGTGTATTACAGACCAGCATGAAAATCCTCCATGTTCTGGTGCAGTTTCACCAGCAGTTTCTGATAACTCTGCTCATGCTGCAGAACATACATAAGCTGTGAATGAGCCCAACTCTTCCCTATGAAACCCTGTTCCAGAGTGACCTCCTCCCTATGGTGAGGGCCCCCCACACCCAGCAGTCCCTGCCCAAGTAGCTCCAGGTTTGGGTCCTTCACTGAGGAACACTGCTGCAGAGGAGGAGTCAGGTGGGTGGTGTAGGTTTCCATGTAGAAAGCTCTTGCATGCACAGAGAAGGTGTGGAGCCAGCTTGACTAATGCAGTGCTGAAAGTTGTGTCTGGATCCTTTAGAGAGCAGAGAAATGAAATGCTCAGGTCCTTTCAGAGCCCTTCAGGAGCTACTTACTCATTATATGACTGTCACAGAGGTTTTGCAATACATCACAGAGCACTAACGATCATCAAGCTACTTAACCGTGGAAAATTGCTTTAATGTTATCTCAATGCATTAATGAATGATTCATTAATTGCAGTTATTGAACACTGGCCTTGCTTTCCTGCTAGGCTAGAATGACTTCATGTCCAATCCAAGCAGGATAGTGGTGCTTAAGCCAGCTCTGAAATCATGGTGGTCATGAGGATCCCAGTGCTGCAATGATGCTGAGCAAGGGAGAAATCAGGAGGCTGCTCCAAGCCGGAAAGATCTTTGTGGTAAGAGAGAGCAGGTCCCTTCACGGATCCAAACCATCACTGCATCTCACCCAGAGGAGACCTTTAGCCTTAAAGCTGTTTTGAACTGATCCTTGGCAGTTCAAAGTTCCCAGAAATAAAAGCAGATTTGCAGGCATATCTGGCCATGCTGGTCATGCAGGTGCTGATGCCTTGGGCACAGACAGAGGAGAACCAGTTTCTGATGCATAGCCATTGTGCTTTTTAATTTTCCAGAGCAGTCAGTAAAATCTGGGGAGCTTTTACATCCTTTCTTTCTGCAAAGACTATTAAATTATTGATTCTATGCTAAAACCAACAAAAGCAATCCATTTGGATTGTCTATGAAGGGGCTACTAATGTAGTAGATCACTTGATTCAGGAATAAATTCACTATAGTGTCAATCACTTAACTGGCCAGTAAGCTGATGATACCCAGCAGACAATGGTTAGAAACTCCAGGTGTTTTAAACATAGCAGCCATACAACTGCAAACAACAGCTGAGGGGTGACTGGTAACATACAGGGAAGAGTTGGGTTGAAAGTTTCCATGTTGAAGACAATGTTCAATGCCTGGAAGCTGAAGCTGTGTGCATTTAGACTTAAAACAAGCAGCAGTTTCTCAGCTTGGTGGGAGACTAAACACTGGAAGAACAGGGCAGTCTTTAAAATTAGGTCTTTCTGAATCGCAAGAAAAAAAATGGAAAAAATAAAAAATCCTTCTCAAGTGCAGGAACATACCAGTCTGGAAAAGACCTGAACACAGCAGATGGAAATAAATCAAGTGTCACTAGACACCTGATTTATTTTTGACCCTGAGAAGGTCAAACCAAGAGATGAATGAATAAAGAAGGGACTGAGATCTCCTAAGCTCAGACTTTTTTCATAGGGTATACTGGGATGCTCATGATGCAGAGCCTCCCATAAAAGCTTGATCTCAGCACAGCGGAGGAAGAAAGCTCAGTGCACCCAGCTCTGCCCTGCAGCAGCCTGACTCTCTGGGGAAGCTAAGTCTCTGGAAATCACTGAAACTTCAAAAAGTCGTGGATGATAACCTTAATCCACAGCCAGGAGGAACTGCAGCACTGGTTTCAATGGAAGCAAAATTAGATCAACTCCAGCTACTACAGAAAAACTTCCCCAATAATTGTTACTGTAATGCAAATCTCTGTGGCACCAACCACCAGTACATTGTTAACCATTGCCATACAAGAATTCATTAAAACAGAAAAAATCCTGCAAGGGAAGAAGAATCCTTGCCCCCAGTACAGAGCAGTTAACAAGGAGGTGAGAGTTGAAAGGACTCACCCTTGGTCTCTCTGAGCGCCACAGCAAAGCAGCACATTCTCACCTTTATGCCCTGCCTCAGAAAGGAGCCAGCCCCTCTCCTCAGGGCCAGGCTGGTGAATCACAAGGCACCTTATTAAAAAGAGAAGAATAGCTCCTAGCCAATAACACCTCCCATCCCCTTTTTAAATGCCTGGAGAATCAGGTGTGACACTGAAGCAATTCAGATGGGAGGGGAAATAAAGAAACCCACAACTGTAAGGTGCTGAGGATCAGCCAATTATACATTCAGGAGCCTGTGTTAATTAGGGGCTTTTCAAGAGGAGAGTCAAAGGACTTTGCAGACACAGATGGAAACTGATTTTAACAAGTAGTGGTAAGTCCCAGTGTTGGAGAGGCATGTCCAGTTTGTACAGGGGAGATTCCAGCTGAGGCTATGCTACCCCAGCAGCCACCCACCACCAACTAAGTGCAAGCCAGAGATCAGTCTAATTGATTTTTTGGGGGAGTGTTATGATATTATAATAATAATCATGTAGGGACTGGTAAAGGATCTTTCCCTACATAATAGTCATAGCTCTTTATAAGAGCCCAAAAGCACCTGGGTCATCTGGTCACTCAGATGCTTTACCAGTGGCTCAGGGAGGAAGAATTGATTTTTTGTTAATGACTATGTGTAATGTGGCAGCTTTATGCACCATAGGCAGAGACCACGGCTGTGTAAGAGGATCTGATAATAGCTCACAACTGAAGCAGTTTTTTTCCTAGGCAGAGGGGAGTGCAGAGCAGAGACTGGAACAAGTCACAATTAATTTTCTTGTTCTTTAGATATTGCTATGGTCATCTTCTTTCCTGCTTAATCAGGGAAGCTCAGAACATGGAAGTGGATTTGTTTACAAGCATCAAAATGGTTCCTTTAATTGTTACACGCACCTTCTGAAAAAGGGCGCATGAAAGTCATTTAAGAATTAAAAAAAAACCATCTAAGAGACTGAGCAAGCTCTTTTCGTTTATCCCCAAATGAGCACTAACTTTGAGGTAATTCTTGCAGTTTATTGCACTAACCAAGAAAACCAGGTCATATGAAATTAAAGAGCCCATATTACCTGTGAAGCAAAAGTGCCTTCTCAGCAGAGACTTGTTCACTCTCTACTTGTCCTAGACCATTATTTCAGTTCCCCAAAATGTGCTTTGTGAGGAATACTACAGGGACCAGACATCACTTTTGGTGGACTGTACTGCATAGGGCTGTGAGTTGGAGACAAGGACTGCAAGCCTGGAGATGTGACAGAGGTAACATCCCCCTCAGCCTAAACAGGTGTGTGGCATGGAGAGAAGTGCTCCTAAGAAGCACCAGAGGGAAAAAACTGCCCAAAGACCACAGGCACAGAAGATGGAGTCCCAGAGCCCAACAACTGCTGACCACCTGGCAGTGCCCCAGCCCAACTTTGCCAGCAGCTTGTTCCTGCAGTGACACTTCAGCAATAAATGGACATGATTTTTGACACAATAAACTCCAGAGACCTGAGCAGGAGCCTCCAGACTCCCCTGGAGCACAAACGTGATGCTCCAAGTAATAAACCTTGGAAAGGCCAAGCACCAGTGTGATGCTCAGGACATTGCACCAAGGGTGAACATGGCTACAGCATCTCCTGTAGCAGCTGGGGTAAGGCTGGCTGGGCTTTGCCACACTGAGTCCCTGGGGACTCCATGCAGCACACCCAGCTCCACCAGCCAGCATTACAGGTCCCGAGGGGTTACAGGTGGGGGATCAGAGCATCAGCACCCACAGGCATGAACTGGGGCCTGTGTTGAAGTTAAGTCGCTCTGTGAAAATGTAATTTTCAATATTTCATTAGGACTTCTCCCATCTCTTAAGCATCATCCCAGAGAGTTTGGTGACACTCTAAATGAAGCTGTGAAGAGATGCGTTTGTTTTAGATGTAATTGGACAGCTGTTTTATTATGAGTTAATGAACTATGATTAAAAAGAATTCAGTTTTAGCAAACCATGTATTAACAATTACTCTGGACTAAAATCACAGCTAAGCAAGTGCTAGACAACTTTCACGACAATGATTGGAAGAAGTTGAAAGGGAAAACCAGTGACATGCTACAGGACAGGAGATGTCTCTAGGCCAGGCTCCCTGCATCAGGCATGGATTCCCTGGGCTGCCCCACAGGAACCACTCCACACCACCACCATCTCCTCTGGCCCAAAGCCTCTTTTGGACCCAAGACAGGTCCATATGCCTCGTGCAAATCACTTATCTCCTTATGTTAAAATAAATCTGTTCCAAATCATTGTGACTTCTCAACAGCTGCCTCCTGGCCTTTCTCCACTTCAGCCCTCCATTCACCCTCTGCATTCACCCTCAGCAGCTCCTGATCCTTCTTTGCAGCCTGGAAACGATTAGGTGGAAATCATTACATGTGCACAGTTGCCACCACAAATTTCCCCACATCTGCACCACTTCCTTTGACACCTCACTGTCCTTTTTGATATTTTGCAGTGACAGAAATGAATCTGTTTCCTTGTTGTACCACATTTTCAGCATTTGCAGCTCTGATTAGCAGGAGAATTACACTGTAAATTGTTTACAGATGCACTGGGACTTGCAAGTCAAACTGGAGACCCAGCAGTGGGGCGGGATAGGGAGAAGAGTCACAGCTCTTGGTGACCATGGTGGCATCCAGGCCAGGCAGGCAGGACCACAGGAGCCTCATGGCTGACAGATGCCAGGCAGAACCAGGTTCCATTGACACTGTCTGAGCTATTCCATTACCTTTGGCCCAGCCTTTTGTTGAGACACCATCATATAGAGCATTGCACTGCACAGGTTTATGGCAGTGTGGGTCAGAAGCAACACATTAATCATCAGGTTGTGCTTTCCAGTGCCAGTGTCTCCTCTGGAGAAGGGGTGACACAGATCTTGTGCATACATTGCTCACGTGTACGTATTCTCAAACCTGTCACCCAGGTGCTTATTTCCAAAGAACATACATAGACCATACGTGAAGCAAACCAGCTCCCCCAGAAACAATACTCACTTCTTTGCCTGTGGTGGTCATGGTCACACAGCCCAGCACAGTCAGTGCAATCATGATGCAGCAAACCTTTATCCTGACAATGTTCCTTGCAGTGTCAAGGACGTCGGACCTGTGGAGGACAGAGCAGACTTTCCATTCTGCAGCAGCATGTGTGAAAAGGGATCATGGGGAGATGCGTAATGAGTGCTCAAGTCTTGCAGCAACTTCCTGTACAATGGTGTTCAGCCTTCTCTTTCTGCAGCTGCTTAAAGGAGGACTGAAAAAATTAGCCTGTGGGGAAAAGATTTAGGGGGGGTATTGTTACTCCCAAAAGTAATGAGTAGTAACAGGATTAAAAACTCCTGCTCTCCTGTATTCTTTTATTGTGTGTGATAGTGAATGCCTGTAAAATGACAGGGACAGGAAAGTCTTTCCATTACAATAATGAAGGGCCGACCTTTGGGTGCTGCAGGGCAGGCCATGGGGTGCTGTGCAGCACCAGGAGACACTGGGGCCATGCCACCAGAGCCAGGCAATGCCAGCCTCAGGGAATTAAAAGCCCACCACAGCACAGGCTCTGCCAGGCAGTCTGCACCAGCCCCACCAGCATCTGCCTGTGGTGGGAGGCTGACTGGGTCAGAGCATACAACTGCACCATCCAGGAGCTGAACAGCCCCATCCATCACTGGAAAATCTCCACCACCTTCCATGAGTAACTCCTGGCATATAACCAACAATTCATGTTTGCAAGAAATTGCATCATGGCAATGAGCCATCCATGGAATTATATCCAGCCATGGATTTACTCACACCTGCAAGGGGAAGGACAGCTGGAGGAGAACCCAGGATGTCACAAGTCAGAAGCATTAGGACTCCAAAACTGAGTGACAATCCTTTAACAAAATATCTCAACAAGGAGATGAAACCACAGCCTGTACAGGAGGAACTCATTGCACCTGTCTGTCACCAAAGCTGTAGGTAGCCCCAACTTCTTATTAAAATTTATGCAGCATTATTAATCACTAATCAATAAAACCTAGAAAAGCATGTAAAAACCAGAGTGAATGATATCTTACCATGGTGGCTTCTGAGTTTCAAAGCCACTTGTCTTGCAAATGACACTTCAGCTTAGTCTGAAATTTATGATAACTAAAATAAGCTAATCCAGTTTACTTCACAGGGAATGACAAAAAGTTACAAGAGTTACAATTATTTACAGTTATTTCTGGACACCAGCATAGGGGAAGCACTAACCCCCACCACATGAGCACAATTTTGGGTGATGCAGACTGGGGTCTCAATCTGTGTGTTCACAGCCAAAAGAATCATTCTGACAGGTCCAGTTACCATATGTGCCTGGGAATGTCCTCCTCCTTTTTAAAGCATCCTGACCATACTAACACCTTTTTATCAAAATTTGTAGGCCTTCTCCCATTCCTGAAAGCTTCTTTACCTGTAAGAGATTTTGTAAAAAGTGGAGAGCTAAGCTTCTAGAAGGGAAAAGAGCTGTAGGTACAGAGGGAAAAGGATTGAAAGTTTAAAATTAGACTTTTCTATTCTGTGGAAGCTAAATGTGCTTTCTAATGTCAAAAAGACTCAGCAGCTGGTGTGAGGTGCTTTGTTACATTTGCAGCTTATTTAATTTGACTTCCCTTTAATTTTGGTAGGTTTTAAACGAAAAATCTCTTCTAAACTTCCTGATTAAGGGGCCAAATGATGTGGGGCTGAAGTCCCCAAGCCCACAGCAACATCTCACCCTGTGAGCATCTTGCTTTTAAATGGCCCAGCTAGTGAGTTAAGCAAACTGCCAGCAGCACAAGTAGCTAACTCCTCAACAGCTTCTCCAGAAATCACTGACAGAGAGATGATGTCTGCTAAAATGCAGCCTGGTGGGAGACTGGCAGTCGTTCTCATGCAAGCTGGGTACCACATTACTGCACTCTAATGATGATACATTACACCCCATCAGGCTACCACGGTGATGCCATTTGCATGCTGTCACCCTCAGCACAATGAGAAAAGGACTCTGGCTCCTCTTGATGGAAACAAGCCCAACAACAGGCAACAAGAAGGACAGTGGCAGAGAGACCCTGAAAAACACACTAAGCAATGGCTAGCTCAAACCCTGGCTTTTGCAGTGCACACGTGTACAAGTGGTCTTTGCAAGGCAGCTGAGACTGCTCACCCAGTATTTACATCCAGGTAGGTGCACCCAAGAAGCCACACTACAGTGCCCTGTGCTTCCAAATGTGGGACTTGGATTGAAAAATGTCCTTTTGTGACCAGGATGGGCAGGAAGAGATGGACATGAAGATGTCCCCAGTCTCAGCATCCTGCAATCCCTGCCTGTTGCTGGATTGCTGGTACACAGCTGAAAGGAAGTCACTGCTGCTACAGAACAGCCCATGGGGAGCATCTCTTCCTGCCTGTGTTGAGATAGTGAAACTACAGTAAGTGCCTTGGCTCCAGACCTGCTCATGTATGCCAGGACTTGTAAGTGGCTGAAAAATCCCAGTTGTAAATCTTGGCCCAGGTAAATTTAGTCTCCTGCTTCTCCTATTTCTCTCACAAAGTGCAGTGAGACCAGGAGAGCTACATTAAGTGCCAGAATCAAATCTGCAGCAAGCAGTACACTTGCTAAAGGCACATGCTCCATCCCAAGGAAGACAAGGGCAAAGCCCCATGCTGGACGCCCTCCCCATCCCACAGGAGCACAGGCAGGCCCACGCAGCCCAACTTTCCTAGGTCAAGAGGTCTGCAAAGGCACAGCCAAGAAAGTGGTGGTGTAGGTTAAGAAGAGAAACTGTGTCCATAGCAGGAAGCTTGTCCATCTGGGAGCAGCCCAGGCCTGCTCCCTGCCTCAAATCCAGGGCACTGCCTGGCACAAGCACACACAGCTGTGGCTGTAACCGGGCAAGGAGCAGAGCAGGAAGCAGAGGGGAGTAAATCCTCCACTTGCACCAGCCCTGCACATGCAGGGACACGCACTGGTCCTCCTCTGGAGACCTGGCAGCTGGGTAAGAGGAGGAACATTTATTTGTTTTAATTGACATATTCCCTGACATGAAGTATCAGTTCATAGGAAAACAGCTATATAACAGAAAAAACGTTACCCCTCTGCACTGTGCTGCTCAGAGCTCTGGGTGTGCTCCCTGTCCCAGGAGCATTTGTAGCCCTAGGACATCGAGCACAGCAGTAACTCAGCCACGGCTGAGAATGAGGGTCATTTTCTCACCCTCTCCTGCAAACATCCTTTCCCTCCGTGCTGCAGCACGAAACAGTGACCAAAGGCTTTCTACCCAGCTGGACCAGCTGTCTGCAAAGCGTGTCCTGGGCGTTCTTTGCTTTGCTGCCAGCAGCTCTGGCAGGACACAGGACCAGCCGGGCCACCCGCTGCCACAGCCCAGGGCTGTGCCCCAGCAGCCTCCCCACATCCTGCCCTGGACCACCACTGCCCCACCAGCCTGGCAGGAGCCTGGAAGGCTGCTTCTAGGACTTATTAAAGTAAAAATAGCCCTTCCTGTAAGAAGGGAGTAGCATGCACTTTCACCCTAACTGACAAGAGGTTTTGCTTACCTCGTGATGATGCGTTAGATTTATCACCCGTGTTTGCCAAAATGACACACCCTGGGAGCTGGGCAGGCAGAAATCACCGCTGTGGCAGCTCATGCCCAGCCCAGACTCTGCCCCAGGCTTCCCATGCCAAGGAGCTGCTCAGGAGAACAGTGCTTATTTACATTATTTTCTCAGTCCTTACTATGGAAGAACTAAAATAAGGCAGTGTGCTGTATTTCCCCAAAGACAGGCTTAGTGAGTGCTAATTATCACAGCTGGTTAAGCTGTTAGAGTTCTTAATTGTTCTCAGCTACAAAATAATCTTGCAAATCAGTTGCTTTAAACAGATTTTTTGAAAAGGAGCAGTGTTTACCACATCTCAGAATAAATGTGGATTGGTGGCAGGAAAATAAAGTCGATGTCTGTACCTATAAATGCAGTATAGGGAGTCCATCTCACATCCAGACTGCAAACTTTCCTAGCACAGAAATATACTTCAGATATGCTTCAGGTTTAAAACAATAAACTAAGAAATTATAACAAAAACTTCAGCTGATGTAGTATTTGTCAGTCAGTAAAATTGTCACTGAAATGTATCGGTGCCTATAAAGTATTTGCCCTCCACACAGTCTGGATAGTGCTTGATGTTTTCCATAACACCAGCTGTTCTAACCAGAGAAAGAACCACAAGCAATGCTATTTTATGACTTTGACATTTCTCCGGCATTTTGCACAAAATTCTCCCTGATGGGTCAGGAAAAGGAAATGCAAAATACTTGTCTCATTTGGAAATGTGGGGTATTTACTCTCCTTAGACATACAAGGCCCTACAGCTGATCTACAGGTAGGGAAAAAAAATTCCTTTCAAAAGGGAAGAAGCAATTGCCGAAAGGAAAAATTTCAGAACTATTTAGTAATACTATCAAATGCAATATTGCAGATAATCAAAATGTGTCTGAGAGCAAGGGGAGGGACTGCAAGGGAAGAATACTGGCAGGGATATTCTTAAGGGGCTGAAAGGATGAAAGATGTGAAACAGACGCATCTCTGGCTCCTCAACTTCTGCCCCAAGAAAAAACACTATCATTTATAGAGACATTTTATAATTTTTGGGAACATGGAGTTAATGATACTGAGGAAAGAAGAAAATCACAGCAGTGACAAATGTGGTTTTTCCTCTTTCATGAAAGCACCACGATGTATCCGGACATAGCACAATGTGTTCAGCTTAATTCACTTGTAATTTGGTAAAGCAAATTAGATCCATTTCCAGATTAGGAACCCATACAGAAAATAAATAGTGTTTTGAGCTTCCAGCTGCAAACAAGACCTGCAAACAAGCAGAAATCAGTGGATGTGATTATGTTGAAAAAAGCAGAAGGGAAAGATGGTAAAGTCAGAGAGGATATTTGTGTCCTGCTCAGGATTTCCCTGTGGGAAAATGGGTATGAAGAAAGATGCATTTATAGCCTGAAGTTTATGGCCAGCATGCCTGAGCATTCCCACAAGCTCCCTTCTCACCTTGTAGAAGAGCTGCTGAGGGAAAAAAAAGGCATTGTATATCTGGACATCCCTCGGCCCCCAAGCCAGGAGGGCAGGAGGGGCTGTGGGCAGTGGGTGGGATGTCCTGCCTTGGTGCTTGTGTCACCCTTGGACCTGCCTGACCCCACAGGGGCTCCAGCTGTGCAGAACATTAGAGCATCTTCACTTAGGCACTTTCCAAAATACTCATTGCAGAAGTGACTATTCTTTATGTTGTGTCTGATTATGGATTTGAAGAGGGAAAAAAGAACAGTTCTATATTATGTCTTAATTTCTCAAAAGGGGAGAAAATCATAGGGGTTGCAGGCCTCTGTTGCTTATCCACCTAGGGGTTGCCAATTGTTTCCCCTAGCAGACACACCAGTTAACAGCTGTATTAATCATGTCTGCTGTGAGCAAAAAGGCACTTCAGGATTTATTATGCCAGCATTTGGAAGTGCAAAGACACAGAGGTCCTCACAAAACCATAAAGGCAGTTACTTGTTCCTGAATTTTACTTGTTTGTCTGGCACCATGAATACTTAACGACAGGCTGAGTTTTATGGCAGTGCATGAAAGCTATAGAAACCTCTGTGTTAGGAATTCCAGGATCTACCTCTGGCCCAGAGCAACTTGAATCCTTTTCTGAACAGCAGAGAGATGCAGAATGCACTTGGACCAAGGTAGACTTGTGAGCAGCCTGGTGAACTTCGGTCTCCTCAGAGATGTTTTGTGTTTATCTCAGTGCATGCACATGCCCTCTGCCCAGGTGAGAGCACATCTGCAGGAGGCTCATCCAGTCACTCCCCACACCAAGCCATCACTTGCTACCCATCACTGACTCATCACCAAAGCACAGTCAGTATTTCATAACCATTAAGATCACAGGTAGGGAGTTTATTGAATAGGAGTAACAACTTGTTCAGAGATACAGAATTAGCAAAACTGGGTCTGAAGCACCATCTCCTCTGCCTTCTGCATCCTTCTGCCAGGAGGAGAGCAGGACCCCAACTCCTGAGCAAGCCCTGGCCAATACAGAAAACACTAACTTGCTCTACAGACATTGCCCAGGCTTCCTCTGACCTCAGTGCAAGGGGAAGGCACAGATGTGAAGGGTTTTGAGTCACAAAGGACCAGACTAGCTCAGACAGAGCAGAGGATGGTCTGCAGCTGTGGTGGTGCAGACTCGTGACATTTCTGGTTTCTCTGTGAGTGATATGTAGCTGCAATACTTGTTGCACACTGGTGCCAACACTGAAGATTTAAACTAAATAGAAAACCTCACAGGACTCCATCCTGGTTCTGCATCCTCTTCACATCCCTTCTGCCACCTCAAACTCTGCTACTTCAGCTGCCTCCACAGCAAGGACTAGGAGCCAGTCCCTAAACATACTCAAAAACCTTTGCACAACTGGAACTGAGAGACCACAATATAAACTCAATTGGTGTTTGTAAAACTCCACTGCTCTGGCTTCTGGCTGACTTCATACTGTTATTCCCAGTGCCTTAATTCTGATTATTGTTAGAATTATTGCAGCAATGAGAAACTTCACTTCACTTCTCTTCACTTGTCCTTCTTTTGCTGCTTTCAACAGCCATAGGAATGAAAGTGTTTATTCCTCCAAGAGCCCCAGGTTCCCACACATCTCTTTACACCGCATTGTTCATTTTCATAATAATGCATAACTAATCTTTTTAGTCATACACAGAAAAGAATTCATATGAGTATTTTAAAAAAAGGTATTACTCTGCAAAGCAGTTTTCAGTGTCCTCAAAAACAAGTGGCTTACCATCAGACTCTGGTTTGCATGCCATGAAAACTTCTTACATGAGAGCTGTGATGGGGAACAGAAGATAATCTTATCTTAAAATTCTTTGCCTTCCCCCCTCTAATTAAATATGCAGCAGAGCTCTGTCTTGGTTCCTAGACAAGATAAACAGCAATCCTGGATGGGCTTGTGGCTTATGAAATTCTAAGTGAGTCAGGAAATACTTTTCCACGCAACTGGATGTTCTCCAGCAGCACAATTTAACACAGCAAGAGCAACAAATTGCTTTGAAATGTCTCATTCACCTGCAGACTCCCAGCCCAAGAGCTGTCCCTCCTCTCCAGAGTCCCCAGGGAGCAGCACTCTCAGGGCTTCAGTTCTCTCCAGATGAGTCACCTCCTCCCCATATCGGGGATTAGTCTACCCTAAGGAAACTCAAATGCAAATCCCAAGAACTAAAAGCTCCTTAACTGTTCCTCACCATGGCCAGGTTGAATCAAAGGAATAGTTACAGCATCTTACAACAAAACCAAAATTTGAGGATTTGTAAGGAGTTCTTTACACAAGCACCAGCATGAGGCTTTAACTCACAACGCTTGGATTCTTTTTTTTTATAATCTTAAGTGCTGTCAATGAAACAAAACAATGAAGGAGTCCTTACCCTTTTTGTGTTAAACTTCAGCTTTGCTTTAAAAAAAAAATTCCTCTATCCAGTTACTGAGAGATCCTGCATTTTCTGCCAATATTGTCCGTATTCCACCAAATTTTATAGTACCAGTACCATTTGAAAAATCTTGCCAAGAAACCAGAATTGAGATACTTAACCATAATATTGAAATAAACAAACAAAAAAACCCAAGCCCAGACTCCACTGTCTCTGGTAAATCTTGCCTAATTCACACCATAGGAGCCTTTTGACATCCATTTCTCTAGAGGGAAAGGTAAGACAAGAGGACCTGTAAGCCACACTTGCTGTGTTTCCTTCCATGAGTTCTGTGTTTTTAGAGAAGATGCAATAGAATATTTGTTTGGCACAGGAATGCAGTTAAGAATTGTCTTAACAGGAGGCAAATTCAGTGGCACTTGTGAGTTGCAGCTGGAGTCACTAATCTCTGCAAGCAAACACTGTAAAGGAACCTGGAATGGGTCTGAAGTGTCCTGGGCACAAGGTGCAGGGTTTATAACAGCTCATGTCAGAAGGACAAAGCTCATGGCAGCAAAACAAAAGTTAGTCATTGATCTGGCAAAGCCCCAGTTTGACTTTTTCCAGGATCTGTGATGATGATACAAAGGTGCTGGTCCAGCTCAGGGAAACTTGGCACATGCAGCATCTGCCAACGCATGGGCTGAAAGGTGGGGTAGCCCCAAGTGCAGCTTCATCGTGGGGGAGCAGCCAAATGTGAGCAGCAAAGATTGCAGGACCCATGGAAAGTCATCCAAAATATCTGGGGTGTTGTGATGCAATCACAGCTTTTATTACTGGGGAAAATAATGCACTAATGACCTTTGCGCCAGGTCACTGACTTCTGGAATGGTGCACAATTGGACTGTAGTGCAAAAATGTGTGAAACCCCAGAGAAAATAAAACCATCAGAATCTTAACAGTTTACATTTTGACTCAGAGTTTGGAGAACCATTTAATTTAAATGTTTTCCACACCTGTTTCCCCAGCTGAGCCAGAGAAACACACTGACAAGGACAGACTCACTGTTCCCTTGTCACTTAATGGTTTTCTTTCCTAAGAAAAATGGCATTGTCTTCAAAAACAGATGCATTTACAAAAATTTTAGTCCATTAGTCAATAGTTTAGGGAAAAAAAACCCTCTAATTTAAAAGGATTGAATCATTCTGTGTGAAAATTTCTTTTCCCCGCACTTGTTTTAATACAAGGATGACTCAAACTTTTTTCAGCTCCTGCAGAAAAGTCATATGCCATTAGTCAGGCCAATAAACTGGCTGATATCACTAGGACCCCCTCCATTGTGGGGTTAAATTTCCCTTTCAGTGGCTGGCTGAAAAGGTATGTAATCAATACAGGAGCACCTGTATCTCAGGTAACAGTGTGAGAGGCACTGCCCTGGGCATAATTTGCACCTGTAATGAACAACTCAGCAACCATAACAGCCAAGTGCCTCCTCAAATATATTAATTGTTTCTTGACAATCCTCCTCACGAGACCATAAAATGCTCCTGGGTGAAACACAACCTACACATGGGATGAGTTCTGTTTCCATCAACTTTTATGTGTCCAAAGGGACCACAGGGAAACACATCTCCTAAGAGATGCATGGCCACCCAAGTGAGCATGGAGAGGGCAGGAGAGTGAAAATCTGTGACACAAGTATCTGCAGAGTGGCCTGGGGGCTTTGGTGAAGGGGTATTGTCCTGTTGCCTTGTTAAACCACTGGCTGTGGCTGCCTGCACGCTCAGGGGTGCCTTCACTCGTGCTGGTGACTCCTCTGCTCCTTGCTTGTGCAGTGCCTGGCTCAAGGGAGTCCAGGCTGCTCCTGCTGCTCCCGTGTAGTCTGGCAAAGCAATAATGAGGAGGGAAATGAGACACTCATCTTGACGAGATGAATAATGACTGCAGAAGGGCCAGGAGCTGCTTAAAAATAAATTACATCCTACATAAACAGGACTTCACTTCTTCAACAGTAACTCAAAACTGTCCTGCATTTTTTTGACTATGCACATCATGGAAACACATACACAACACATGGCAAAGAGCTGTCTTACTGAAGGAGGGATTTACCCAAGAATAGAGTGTATCATAGATATGTAAGATGTTTCCAGTGTGCTACCCACATTAGATGGGCACCTCTCATTTGCTTAACCTTCAAAAAAAGTCTCTCACAGGTACAAATACCATCCTTGGAGAACTGGGGGTTCCACAAACAAAGACAATTTGGAGAAGGAAGCAGCTAAAGTGGGGGCCTAGGAAAACTGGAAGACGCCCTTATGTTGTATAAATGGGATGAAGAGCACGTGGTGCAAAGTCAAGTCTTCGGGTCTAAGGATGAGGATTTCTCACTGCATTTGGTGAACTCGAGCTGACACCAAGCTGCCAAATGGATGCTGCCATGGAAAAAGCAGATGCAATTCTAAAATGTACAAGAAAAGTCATTCCAGCAGAGAGAAAACAGTTTTAGTATTCTCATATAAAACATCTGGAATAGCCTGTAGTACTCTGCTTGTTTAAGAGAGTTACTCAAGAAGAAAATAAGGGAAGAAATGAAAGGAATATGTCTTTTTCTTGGCTAACAGATTATAAATGGAGAGGCATCATGGTAGATGTCTCTCTGAGAAACTCAGTGTCAGAGAAGAAGGGCAGTCAGGCTGAATCACAACACTGATACCTGAAGAAAGGGAATAAGCTGGTTCTGGTGGACACCAAGGGCTGCACCTTTTCTGATGGGGCTCCTTGTATCTTCCAGCACTGGGGCAGGAGCTATCCCCACCCTCCCATTAGCTGAGGAAGCACAGGCAGTAAAGCCAACAGCCAGGCCACAAAGCTCTCCAGGCTCCTGCAGCGCTGGTTTAACTTCGGGCCACAGCTGCACAGTCATTTGTGTTTACAAAACAAGTTTCCAGAGAAGCAAAATTACACACCGAGGAAATAATAAGCAGCAATGTAATCAGATGTGAGAAGGAGATCATTTCATTACCTGAACCAGGCTTCATTATTCACCATTTCCCTGGCAAGAGCTGATAAATGCAGGCTAATGAATCTTCGCACTCGGACGAGCAGTTGGAGCTGCTGGCTCAGTGCTGCCACATGCAGAACAGGACCAGGGGATCCAACTGCCAGCTGAAAGCCCAAGAGGTAAAATACAAACCCATCCATTGCAGCACTGCAGTGAGAGGAGGGAGAGGATTTAACCATGCCTGGCGTGGTCTTACAGAGTCATCTTGGCTATGGGAATGCTGTGGCTACTATCTGGCTCAGAGGAACAAACTCTAAACCTCCCAAGAACAATAGAGGACGCTGTGATATGTGCAAAGACCAGAGCCAGATCTTTGGGAAAAGACTTTCAGGACCAATAGAATCAGTCCTGACAATTCCTTCCCCATCCCAGCTAATAAATATCATCCTCAGCCTGGTCATGATACAAGACAACTACAGAGACAGAGGCAACAGCATCAACACACAAAAAGCAGGACCTTTGTCCACTTCCGTGGCACCTGTCATTTCTTTAACACAGTTCCCTGTTGCTTACTGTAGCTATTCATCCTTCTAAAAAGCAGGGAAACAGGAAATACACCATTCACTGTAGATAATTATTTTAAAAACCCACCCCACCCCCCAAAAATATCCCAAAACACAAACAGAAAACAATGCTAAAGAAAATATCACATAAGGGGAGCAAACCTCCTTAACATGAACGAGTTCTCAGAGTTGTGAAGACAATCTCTGCTTTTCCTGTACTTTCTGCATGTGTCACTAGCAACGTGGATCCCAAATTTTATATGAAGAAGCAGAACGTTTGGCAAGGCTCCTCTGGACGGAGCTTAGACACTAACAGCCCACATAAGATGAAAACCTATGCAGAGAGGAGCACACATGTCCTGACATTACAGGGAAATACTGCCCTCATCTGTCTTCCAGTAACAGGTTTTATTTTCCTGCCTAGTATGCCTAAGCCATTCATCACTTCCAGGATGAAAAGGTGACTCTGTTATTGCAACCAGCTCCAAAGTCCGTGCTCAGACTCAACCTATTAAGCAATGCTGCTGTTGGTAACTGGAATCAATATGACCATGTTGCTGCAACAGAGTTTAGATGTAGAAATTTCTTCATTCTCTACACTGAAGACAGTGTCTAGGCCCAAAAGAAGAAAACTGTTTGTAGATTCTTTATAAAACTTAAACCAAACAAAGGAAAAAATATTCCTAATGCCAGGAGAACAGGAATACTGAGAGGCAGCAGTGGGATTCAGCAAGAGCAGAGCACCCCCCTGCCTCTGCAGCTGTTTGCACACTCATGCCCCAGGCAGGGATTTGGGCTCTGGATGTCTACAGTCCAGAGAGTTACAGCCTCAGACCCTCCAGCTGAACTGAGGATCCCTCCAGTGACTCACCCTCACAGTAGTTTTTTCCAGGTCACCATCTCCAGAGTCTGGTTAATGGCTCAGCAATCAGTCTCTCACTACAGCCTTTGCCTGACACTTTAATTTGATCTGTCATTTCACAGCCCCATAGCTCTATCTGAACAGGTGGGATACGGCAGATTCCTCTCATTATTTTAGTCAAACAACTGTTATTAATTCACCATATTCTACTCTAGATTTTCCTGTAAGCATTCTCCTTTCTCTGATCAACAGCTGCATTTTTCACCACTCTTATTTGTTCCCACATTGCTGTCTGCCTTCCCAGTCTGTCCCAGCCATATGACGTGTGTTTGCTTCTTTGGGGTCTTACCTGGAGTTTCCTCTTCTGCTTTTGAAGTACTTCAACAATACTCAGCAAAGTAATACTAAGGACCAAAATTCCTGATGGTCATTTGCTTGAGTTTAATCATTTTGGCCACATAACACCTGGGGAAATTCTGTCTTCCTGCTGCTAATATTTTACTAACATATATGTGTGGCTACAAGCTGCCTTGTAGGCATCCAGTTTAGGTGGTAGAGGTGCACATGAGCGCTCTGCTTTCTTGAAACCACCACAATTCATCTTTTAAAGGGCATTACCTTTCTTTACCTTACTTTTATTAACACCAGTGGAGAACAATTATCCCTCCTGTGGAGGGGATCTGCCCTCATTGGTGCTTGCTGCTGGTTTCACCCTGTGGAACTCAGGCTGCCCATAGCAAAGCCAGTTCATGGTTTCCATACTTTTTTTAATTATAGTAAGAAACTCTGCCCAGAAGTTCTACTTTCCTGATTGCTTGGAGGAGAATAAGGAAAGTCTGGAACTCAGGAGATTGTGCAATACAGGGAGATGTCCAATGAAACTGTATCCAAACTCTATTGACTGTGAATCTGTTTGTGTCTGGCAGAAGACACAAGAGAAAATTCAATGCATTTCTCTTGGCAAGAATCTTCTTTTTCTTGTAAATGAGTTACAGTTTGTAAATATGAATCTTATAGCTTGAAGTTTACTCTTCAGGACAGTTGTCTGAGATTAAACCACAGCCCCAGAGCAGGGCAGCATCCTGTCCCTGACACCAACCTGGATTAGACACCAGGGAAGAGCACAAACCCATAGAAGCATTACAGAACTCTTTGCATAACATTCTCAAAGTCTCCTGAACCAGGAGTAGTATCTTATTGAGAGCTATTATTTTTCATTAGTTTTTCTAAATTATTTTGAAGCCATGCAACCATTTAGTACCAACACCTTTTGGGAAGGACCTCTACATTTGGACTGAGCATTGGGCGAACCATTCTTCCTGTGACTTCAAAGCTAACAGTTAAGTTCCCATCATTTATCTGGTTCTAAAACTGCTAAAAATAGGGAATAGCCATCTGTCTCGGTTTCAGAGACAAATTTTAAGAGAAAATGCCCTGGAATGAGCATTTCCTCTAAAAGGGAAAGGGCTTCAATAACTGCCTTTTCTTCTGCCAATGAGAGAAATTGATACCAGTGGGTGGAAAAAAACCCACCTGTTTATTAACAAAAAAATAAAGGTGGGGAGGGAGGGTGCCTGCAAGGCACAGAAAAAATTGAATAAATCCTTGATATGAACTCCCAGAAACTTAGCCTCCACCGACAGCAGAATTTAAAACAAACAAACAAACAAAACACCACCATAAAACCAAAACCAAAAACCCACCCTTTAAAAATGCCCGGGGATGAAAAATGCACGGGCTGACAGAGTGGTCCAGAAAACTAAGTGGTGACTCATCCCTTTGTCTCAGGAAGGGGAAGAGGAGTTCACACAGCAGCCCAGAGCAGAAGGAAACCTGTTGATCCTCTGGCATTGGTTTTCCTCCTCACAGCAGGTGAAACTGATGGATTTTGATGACCCTTCTTTCACTGGCTTGGTCTTTCCCAGGATTGGGACCAACTGGGGCCACCCTGCAGGCTCCCCGGGCCAGAGAGGAAAAAAATAAACAAAAAGCTGCCAAAAGGATTTGCCAGTGAAAAGCCTCCAGGCCAGGGGAAGGGAAAAACAAACAAACAAACAAAAAACAAACAAGCACAACAAACAAAAAAACCACCCACAAGCTTCTTGCCTAAGTTGGAGCAAATTAGTCATCAAAAGGCAGCCATGCCAGAGAGAGAGATTGAACAGAGCCCAGGCCCGAGGCTCCCAGGTTAGTCTTAAAGATACTACAGATATTTCTGGGCATAAAGGAGATGATTAGGAAACAAAGTAGCATCGTAAAATCACCCCCAAAACCAAGACACCACCTCTTAAGTCCCTTTCATCATGACATACTACTTCCAAGGACTGTCTCTGCTCTTTGATTTTTGCCAAGCAAAATTCCAGTTCCTTTTATTTGCTCCTTGAGCAGAGCCTATTCCAACACTCAGGTTGCCTTTTGGTGCTTTCTCTGCTGCACATCACATTCAAATGCACACATACACTTCACCCCCACGCTGACTCCATGCTTCACTGAGATGCAGTTTTACTCTTTCATAATAGGCTGAGTTGTCACACACTGATAAATTAGTTCAAGAAATTTATCTCAATCCTTCTTGAGATTGTTTCACTGAGGAAGAAAACCTTTTATAGTAGCTGTGGCTGCTATCAATCAGCCTGACTTTGAGCAAGCAGAGTCAGTCCAGGTAAAGCTGCCATTTCCCACTCCATTTGTCAGTCTGGGAGGCTTTGGTAGGGCAGCATTACGAAAACAACTCCTAGAAGCCTGTAAGACAAGTCCAGAGCAGAAGCAGCCTCAAGTGAGCCCTGTGTGCAGCAGCAGGGGCTTCTTGCAGGGCAGTAGATGGCTGGTATGAGCCTTCAGCATCTCCTTTGCAAAAAATGTCCTGAATTCTTTCTGGAGCTGGTTTGTCCGATCTCCTTCCCCACCATCTCAGTGCTCTCACTCATTACTTCACTAAGGTCCCTCTCCTTCCCCAAGTCTGTCCCTTCCCAGGTGAGAGCTGCTGTCAGCTCTAGTGGATGGAGCACCCTTCTGCTTCCAGCCTCTCCAGGCTACTGACAGCACTCTTTTCTGGCTAAACCATGATCCTAGAGCAGCTGGAGTGCAGGAAAAGGGTCCTCTTCACCAGCTTTTACTACAGGCTCCAGTCCCACAGTCTTTTTTATAAATTCCCATTTAATTACTCTCTGGTCCCAATCCAAAACAAGACCATTGCACTTTCCAAGACAAGACTTGCTGGAGGTTGAATCTTTCCAGTTCAAGCTCCCAAAGGCTTAGGATCATAGAAGCATTTGTGGTCACCAACTCCACACACAAAATTAGAAGTTTCTAGGTCCAAACCCATTAAAAACTGAAAATCACATTTTATTTGCCAGTTCCAAAACCATTAAAAACAGGAAAAAAAATCACATTTTGTTTGCCATAAAGTGTTGATTTGTCACAAAACAAAAAAAAAAAACAAAGGAGAAAAAAAAACCAAAACACAAAAAACCCCAGTATAAAACATACACCAAGGTATGCAGCTTGGGCAAGAAAGCCACTATCCATACTCCTTCATGTCCAGAAAAAGTGACAAAGCCCTGAGAGGAAGTGACAGCTGCTGCTTTGCTCCCAAGGAACCGTTATCACAGTGAGAGAGATGTTCCTCAGCACACCAAATGAATTCATTCTCTCCATAGTCTTTTCTTCCCCCTTTATCTGGATTCACTTGTATTACAAGTGAAGTCAGTTTCTCTTCACCCAAACCTCTCCTGCCTATGTGGATGCTCAAGTCTGTGTTCCCAACTGCATTTCAAACTTCATAACTTTTCATTAATCTCATGATTTCAACAAATTTTGGAACAACAGCACTACAAGGTAGTTGTAACCTTCACTTTAAGTAAAGTTCTGCTTCTTTTGGCCCTACCATAACACTGTTTGAATCTTTGAAAAAAGCACTTTGGATCTCCTTTGGAAGGGAAAACCCAAATCTGAGTGAAAGAAGCAGAAAACAACCTGATAAGTAAAGCATTGATGAAAATAGGAGAGCAGACAAACCAGAATTCAATGGTTACTCTTTCATTCTGCAGAGCCTAATGACAGAATATGGAAACATGAGGTTTTTTTAATTAAAGACAGATGAGCACAGGGCATGACAGAGAAGATAGCTCTTTAGGGATCCCAAGGGAAATAATGAGAAATAGAAAGCAGCCTGATTTTCACTATGTTTAAGCCTTATTTCCTGTGATGGCACAGGAAATATTTGTATTTGTTTAGACAACACACACACATAGAGCATACTCAGCATTAAATCCTGAGCAGCCTTCCAGCACACTGAGCAAGGCTGAGACAGAGAAGAATTACTCATGTTCCCTGAGCTCCGGTGCCAGGCAGCAGCACACCATTCCCCTCTGCTGACTGCACACCCCTGGGGTGGCAGAGCACAGCAGAAGGCAGCAGCTGCACCTTAGGGGGCACACACACACACCCCCACACATACCCACACACACCCACACACACACAGTGCCTCTGGGCTCCAGCTGGGAGCACCGGAATGTTTTTAGTCTCCTCCACACCCGTATCTGCAGTCCAGCTGGATACCAGTTGGATGGGGTTAAGCATGCCCAGTCCAGCAGCCTGGGGAGCCTGCAATGTATTATCCTGCCCTCTCAACCTACTTATCTGCAAGATCTCAGTGCCTAATTGATGTGTTCCTCCCCAAAGGCTAAAGCACTAAAAATAAATACGACTCGCTTTCATTTGGGGGCTGGATTTTAAAGGGCAGGGGTGTTGATTTGCCTTTTTTTTTTGTCCTTTTTTTTTTTTTTTTTTGCCTAGTCCATTTCCAATTTTAAAAGACAAAAGCCACATATATGCTAAGAAACAGTCATCCAAACAGCCATCTCATTGTTGGTTGTATATGAAGGCAGACACAGTGGGAATCTCGTGCTCCTTGTCCTTCTTGGGATCCACAATGTGGCTGTATCGCTCTCCTCGGTGACACTCCAGGAAGGGGCCCCAGTTTGCTGCAGGCTGGCAGCAGCTGACAATGCGCTGGAAAGCAAAACCAAGAGGCATTTAATGTCTTACTTTTAAAATGCAGTAAAATTATAGCTCTAGATAAGCACTGCAACTCAACAAATGGCAAATCACCAAAGCTGTTTAAAATCATCCCAAATATCTTTGTGGTCGGTGGGTTCTGGACACTGAAGTCAAAGAACAGGGAAAGCTGTGACCAACACAACTGTTTGGGAAAGCTCGCCAAGAGCAGAGTATCTCAGCTCTGTCACTTGCTTCTGTGAGGAAGGGGACGCAAAACTCCAGAAAATTATTTGGGGATAGAAAGCAACAGAAATTCTTCAGAGAATTTGAAGGAGCTGGAATAGCAACAGAACTGATAAAAAAAATATCTCTTGAATGGTGTGTGTGCACTCCCAGAGAATTAGGCTTTATCTTCTTAATGAAACATGTTAGGCTAGATGCACCTTTGATGCAACTACCAGAGATAATGCTTTGGTCTAAACATCCAGTTGGAAAACACATCAAAGTAGCAGATGCGTTGGAGAAGAAAGCACAGGTGGTCCTGATAATACGAAAGAAATTAAGATTTGAGGCTATGACAGTGGATTTTTTTTGCCCTTACCTGAACAAGTGTTCCTTCAGCTTTAACTACTTTTACAATAGCAACAATGGGAATCCAGATGACGCAGAAGATGATCATGCACCAGCCAACAGCAGTTCCCCAGGTTGGGTATAACACTGAGCCATAAGTGGGACTTGAAAATGTGATCAAAGACCAGATCAAAATAGCCTAGAAAAAATGGCAAAAACAGTAAGAGAGAAAAGCAGGTTTCCAGCAACACTGAATTTGCACTGCTTCCAAGTTGGTTTAATAAAAAGAAGGGGTGTCTACAAGTTCTGCACGGTTCCATCTTGTTTTCTGAGTGTGAGAACAGTTGTGCAGGATCTGGTGTTCAGTCATCACCAAACAGCAAGACTGAAGGGCAGAACTGAAAAATGACACCGAGATGCACTAAGTATATGTGTGTTTAAACATAATTTGACCTCTGGATTCTCTTGAAATCTTATGTTGGATAATATATATGTTGCTGGCTGAGCCCAGTACCTTTCTCTATATGTTTTATGCGTTCCTGTGTTCCATTATTTACAGGATACAGGAAAGAATCTAAGATTAGAAATTAGCAAAAATTTCTTCAGAAGCTGGATAGTTTTAAGCAGCATTTTCTAAACTATAGTCTGGACAGATTACAGTGACTTGCCACTGCTGCTGGATTGGGGATGTTAATAAATTCTCTCATAGTAACATAATCCAACCATCTACACTCACAATTAGAGGTACAGGAGTAACAAAAACCAGACATGCAACAGGACATTAAAAGGTCTCAGACAGAAGAACAGCAGAATATCTGACCCAAAAATGGGATATCCTTCAAAAGGTTTTCAAACCAGTCTCAGTCTAAAATTAAGAAAATCCAGCTGTCAAGGCAGAGGATCTAGTTGATCTGTGTTAGTCCTTGGGAGTGTATACCCAGCTCACTAGTAGCTGAACTCAAGCTCCAGCCTCTCCTGGAGAGGATCAAAGGAGGAGAGAATGTATCAGAAAGCAGAGACAGCCCATAGCTCACTTTGCTGGCACAGCTATGCCCCACCTTTATACACAGCTGAATCTTCATGCAGAAACCTGTTCAATATTAAGGTACTAAGTTGTGTCACACTAACACAACCCAGTCATGTGCACGCACCATTAACAGCACAGGAGTGATGAAAAACCAGCACATCCTCCACCACAGCCAGAATAAACGGCTCTTCTTTCCCATCATCATTTCAATGTCTTCAATGAACCTGTTTCCTCCTGTTGGAAGACAATCATGGGGCTCACTGTAAAGCAGGTACCTCCCTTGCAGGTGGGGTTACTCAAAAGTGATCAAAGATAATGATCAAGGACAATTTCTCCAGTTCTTTGAGAACTATTGAAGTTTTTATTATTATATTATTATTCAGATGGTTAACGTATAAATTCTTTATTGCAGTAATTAGTATTTTATATCCCTGGCACTGCTCAAGGCCAGGCTGGATGGGGCTTTGAGAAACCTGGTCTAGTGGAAGGCATTGATGCCCATGGCAAGGGGTTGGAACAGGATGACCTTTCCATTCCACCCCAAAGCCATACTGTGACTCTATGATATACACTGGTCCTGGGATTGCTTAGTTTAATTATGTGTTTTATTAATTTATTGTTTTCAATGCAAATAATTTACCGTAAATGTAGACAATGCCTATTATCTCCAGGACAGCTGCAATAAGGATTCCCCATCCAGCACAGAAGTGATCTATTAGGTTAACCCAGTAAATTCCTGCCTGCAGAACAAACATTAGGGGTTAAAATTTGAGTAGTGACATACTTATGCAAATAAAATAATATGCATTTGTTCAAGACAATTTAACTAGTCACGACTCTGAGCTTTTAAGTTCACAGTTCTCCAGGTCAAGTACAGATTTGTGAATATTATTTTCTTTAAATCCCTCTATGTAAAGTTGAAAAGCACATCTAACAAAATACTATAGATGCTAAAACCAAGATCTACATATACGCAGAGCATATATAAACAGCTGAGAGCAAGATTTAAATTTGGAGCTTACAGGAATAAAGTTGGTGCTGAAGTTTTTATACTAATCTGCAGCAACAGCTATACCAGTTATCAGTTCTGGGAAGCTTCTGTCCTCCTACATGCATGATGTCTCCATGAGGTTAACCACAGCTTTAAACACCAGCATGCAATAGCAGGATCCCAGAGCAGGAAACAATCTCTGAGCCATTTCCCTCTCTTGTATACTAAGTCTCTTGCAGGATTCTCCACCACCCTGTTTCATGACTTAGGTGCTTTGCTTGACCATACAAATGTCTACTCACCATAATCACCTCCTTCACATTCTCACTCTAATTGCACACATAAATCTGCATTTCTAGATGGAGTAATTGCAGTGAACCTTTATACTCTTAAAAGCAATTGCCTCAAGAAATTTTACACAGTATACTTAAAATTCTTTTCCTGTATATCTATTTATATATATACACACACGCAGGAGGAGTAACCACGCAATCTACAGATGCTCATGAGCTAATGGGTTTTTATTACATGAATAGGCCATTCCTCAATTCCTGCCCTGTTTGGTAGTGAGTTCTGAACAAAAAGATCCCATTAGCATTTATTAGCAGTACCCACTGTGCCGTGGACATGTTGTATGCATGTACTTGTGATTACACAAATGAATTCCTGAACTGAGGAACGATAAATCAGGCTGATCATTCACAGGCTCTGTAAAGGCCTTCTATTTAAAAACATGTTTCAGTTCAATAATCACAGAAAACCTTAGGTTCTTCAAGCTTCCCCTGGGAATTGCTTACTTGCGTGTCCAGGCACACTGTCAAAATTTAAGGGTCTCTAAGACTGATCCACAAAGACAGGAACAGTTGGAAAGGGTATTTTGATTTGAGTTCATCACTTGCAGCATAACTAAACTCACTAGCAAAACACCTTAATTTCTTACCTGAGTAACACAGATAAGCCCAAGAAGAAAGAGCAGTGCACACAGACCCAGGGTTACAGGCATTCTTAGTTTTTTCATCACTCTGGGACATATATCTTGAATAGTGGTTGTAAGTGTTTCTGCAAACAAGAAGTAGGGAGTTTGAGCAGCACAATTAAGAAAGGCAACGGTCATTTGAAAAGCCATGAGTCACTTAAAACCCCACTTACCTATGGTGGCAAACTGGGAGTCAAGGCCCAAAAGCAGAAGCATGAAGAAAAACAAGAAGGACCACAGAGGAGAAACTGGTAGCTGGGAGAGAGCCTCTGGGTAGGCTACAAAGGCCAGTTCAAACCCTGGAAAGAAGTGGAGAGAAGGGTGTTATTGTCATGCCTTGACCAATGCAAGTCCCAATACCAAGAGTGTGACCATCAGCCTACCTGAGTCCACGACCTCCGAGACGGGTCTCTTGGACACAAATGCCATATGTCCCAGGATAGAGAATATTGCAAACCCAGCAAATACGCTGGTGACACAGTTGGTCACACAAACTAGAATGGCATCTGAGTAGCAGTTGTTGTGGAACTTGTTGTATGAAGACAAAGCAACAAGCCCACCCCATGCCACCGACAGGGAGTAAAATATCTGGGTGGCTGCATCTTTCCAAACCTACCAAAAAAGAGAACATGAGAATTACTGTACTATTTATAGTATTTATCATAAACATTTAAGTCTGCCCTCCATTGAAGCTCAAGGGTATTTTTTTTTTGCTCAGCCTGTATATCTAATACTATTTCATATGAATTTTAGGGAGGATAGAATATAGCACGTTGGTGATCTTGCAGTCTCAATCACAAACACTATCTCTACGATCTCTAAAGGTCACATCCCAAGCATGTTGCCAAATACTCAAATCTCATTGGGCTAACACTGAGGAAGAGATTCAATTTGTTCACATAGGTGGGTTGTTGAGATAGGAATCTTGGCATAGAGCCAAGAAATAAGGACAACCAGGACTGGCTGCAGGAGTGAGAACTTCCATGTACCTTCCCACTTGTGTGACCCAGGCTAACCACTTCTGCCTCTGATGTAGCCCCTCAGCTAGTGCCAAGCACTCATATAAATACCATAAATAAGTATCACACTTAACAGTTGCTTTTGATAAAACTGCAATAATATTGGCATAAGCCAGAAAAAAGAAAGTTACAGCTTTCTTCACATGGTGCCCTTCCTGGTCCACCTAATTACCCAAGGTAATTTCCGAGGCAAGGCATAGCCTGAATTTCAAACTCAGGGATCCCTTCAGCCTTATGATAAAGTCCCTTAAAATTATCAACAAGAACTTTCTCAGCAGATCTTGCTAAGATGAAGCTCCAGCATGACCCCCAAGAACTATTTAGAAGCAATAGCACAGTTGTCATCACTGGTGTGGCAGGGAGGGGGAAGAAGGTGACTGTCTTTCAATTTGAGAGTAGCTGAAATAGGGGCTTGGTCTTTTTACACAACCAGCTGCTGATACAAAATAGAGGGCAGGACCTGAAACACCTGACTGGATAAAAAAGAAGCAAGCCCACATAACCAGGGAAGCATGTCACACTTCTGGGGCTGAGGCTAGCTCTCACCTCTGCCTCCATCAGCTTGGTGATGTTGGACTGTCTCCCAATGTAGAATTCGATGCCATCCAAAGCACCTTCCAGGGTGGCACCTCGCACCAACAAGATGAGCAGGATGACATATGGGAAGAGTGCAGTAAAGTAGACAACCTGCAGAAAGACAGGTGTGAGGGGATCCACAGACAGACCTCCATGCAGGAAGGCTGGACAGGCTTTAGGGCTAAGGTCTGCTGGTACAAAAGAAAAATAGGCAACCAGGGAAATGAACACATGCCAACCACAAAACCATCTGGCTTAGCCGGTTCTGGAGCTGCATTCCAGCAGAAGCAGAAGGCTCAAGCCACATATCCACATTTCAGATAGCACTTGACCAGTCTCAGAAGTGTGTTTTTCTGACATGATTTACTGCTGTAGCAAGGTCTGGGCTCAACTACCCCAGACGTCTCTTGCTAGGCAGTGCTTCTAACAAGTGCGAACTGAAAGCCAGGAAAAACTAGGTGACCAGGAACTATCTCCTGATGAGCTTGCTGCTATTCCCCCACCTCAAAAAAGAAAAAGAAAAAAAAAAAAATTAAAAACAAGTCACTGCTTTGGAAGCTTTCTTTACGGGAACAAGGACTTTTAGGTTCTCAGACACAGATCTATTCTGTTGCTGTTTGATCTAACACAATGGGACTACGGCCAGCAGTAGAGTTATTGTCACACAAGCTACATTCAACAATACTCTGGTTTCTTGAGTCTTAGTTTCAGTGTTATGCAAACAGATAATTGACCCAGTACTGCTGGTTCCACCAAGCTAGAGCATTGCACCATCATGTGGTGTGTCTGACATTTCTGAAGACCTCCTTCATGCTTGCCTAGAATGGACAATTCTCTCTGCTTTTCATCTGTCTTGTCCCTGCCCAGCTAGATTCTTCCAAGTCTCACCTTACTCTCCAAAGAGGATTGCCTTTGTGCCAGAAAAGAAATGACAGCAGGAAGAGCCAACTGCCAGGAACCCAAAGAACATGTGATTAAGAGGAGCCATGCAGCCAAATAACTGAGGCTGGGAAAGCACAGATACTCCACCCCAAAGCACTGAAACAAGGGCAGAAAGCTCCACATAGAAAGCAAAACAGGAGGAGACATCACACTGAGCAGAGGAAAGCAGGCAGCAAGGAACCAAAGAAAGGCACAATGACAGAAGGAAAAGGGGGGAAAAAGGTGTGCGGAAAAGGTGAACAAAAGAACAAAGGCAACTGAGGCTGAAGAAGTAAATGATGGAGATGTAACATGAAGGTGAGAAAAGAGTATGAGGAGGAAGGAAACCAAGAAAAGGGTGTCAGGTGAGGAAGGATGAAATTCATCCTGCCTGAAGTCAGCCTAGCCCAAGAAAAACTCCAGACAACCATGCTGCAGCTTGTGGAAATGGGAGCTCAGCAGAGACATATTCTGAAAACAAGCGCCATGCCCCTAAAAATAATTTCAACTCTTGGGAACAAACAACGTTTCACAATCTGGCAGGAACCTGCACACACATATCTGCTCACAGGACCTGACCTGTATTGTCCAAACATCTCAACGAGACTGGAAGTGCAAAATAATCACCGGGTGTTCCAGGGCGTGTGCCCATGTGTGCCTTCACACGCACGCTTCCATCACGCAGCCCAGGCAACTGCTAAAACTCAGCTGGAATCACCGGCACGGCAGCAAGATCCCAAAATACAGGGCAACCTGGTGGAGCTGAGGCCCAGGTGTTAAGTAATGGCTGTGTAATCAGCATCTTACTCATATTTTACGTAACAGTTACGAAGCTGAGGAGCAGGAGGGAAGCCAAATGCTGAGCCCAGCAGAGGGGGGTGTGTTAGGACTGCATCCTGCCTTGTGCTAAACTTCCCTGGGTCCAACTGACACTGGAAGGGCCGAATCAGGCCAAAAGTCATCTCCTTGCTCTTCCTAGCATACCTTTCCAGAAGATTTTATTCCTTTAAACAGGGCAGCTGCAACAATCATCCAGGACAGGAGCAGGCAGAGAGCCAGGTACCACACGATCGTGCCGGTCTCGTCCAGCCCACTCGAGCGCTGCAGAGTCACTTTGCTGGAAGCACATGATGCTCTGGTGAGGAGGGGGTGACAGCAGCACACACACACCTCCTCTTCAGCTACTTCTCAGGAAAACGTGAGCTGCTGTGTGCGGCTACCACGAGACTCCGCAGCCTCTTCCAAGAGTGTGCAGTTAGAATTGCGTGATTGGCATTGAGAAACTGTATATTTAACTGCATTTCCCCCCTCTTTTTGAAGCCTACCAGCTCTCATCTCTCCATACATCTCCCCTAAGGCCCACCTAAGATATTCTGTGTTAATCATGAAATTCTGACAGGAAGAGAAGAGCTCATAAGAATCAGTTTCCAGGAACCCAGGGAACATGAGGCAAATTGAGACCATGGGGCTATAAAGAAATGGCAATTTCACTACAGGCCCAGATTCAGAATAAGGTGAATATATTTTAAACAGCAACTCCTGAGAAAAATAAAAGTATATGCTATACGTAAAGATGCCAAGTAGTGCCTACCAGAGAAGTAGGACTTCTTTAAATTGGAGTATTTTTCAGTTGGTTAAAGGTTGACTCACTTGCTTCTCTTTCTATACATAATTTCTCTTATAAAGGCCAAACTTATCAATTAAATTTTAAGTTCCCTCTCTAGTGATTTGTACGCCCATGTCCCTTGACTAGATTTTTTTCTGGACTGCAAGACAAAATAAAAAGTACATCCAAAACCACAATGCATAAAAAGGTATTTTTAGTAATTTCTTTAAAATATTTACTTACTTCCAGTATTGCTCACTGGGAAATTGCACTGGTTTGTAGTTTATGGTACCATTTATACATGTGAGATTGTTGTTCGTGATGAATGTGTAGTTTGCATGAATGATTTCCCCATGAAAGGTTGCGTTGCAGTCACTTACTGAAATCAAGAAAAAGGAATCATAAACACTGGGATGACTATTATTAAAAAAAAAAAAAATCAGACTGATACAGCAAATGTGTTTCCTAAGCAATTACAGCTTCAGTTTGCCTGCTAACAATATTTAGAAACAAACCTGAAATGTCACTTGCAGCTGTGACTTCACTAATTGACTAAAGCAAAACACCAAGAATCTGGTGTGATCACCACATTTTACTTATCCTCAAGAAAACTTAGAAAAATCAGAACTGAGCATCGTTAAAATTGTAGTCTTGGTTACTCTGTGAAAACCTTTGTCCCAAACCAAGGTGACACATGGATCATCTGGTATCTGATATTCATCTTGTTGTGGAAGAGGGTGTATTAGAGAGCTTTAAATATTTTCCTTGGAGCAGAGTTGGAGGAATGGAAACTGGGGTTGGGAATTTTTTGCCAGAACATACAAGAAAAAACACTTTATCAGCATACATATCAGCATTTACTGGAAATTCTTGTTGAAGCCTATTTCAGGACAGCTTCTTCAGTTCAGTTTTGCTTTCCCCCAAAGCTTACAAACTACGTACTGAAATATTTTTTGTTTTACCAATAAATAATCATCAACTTTCTGTTACATAAGGCCTCTTAGAAGAGATTTTCAGATATATGGCTGAGATATACTTACATCAATACTGTAAACAATGTAATCCATCCTCATCTTGTCCTTGTTATTTTAATAATCACTGGTTATCTGGGAAGACATTTCCAGCTGCTAACTGGTAATTACCTCACCAACTTCACCTTTTGCCTTGAACTGGTCTGATACTGGTGAAACTGGTGAGGTAAGTGTTTGGCCCTACATCTGCTGTCAAACACAAGAACAATAGTGTGGAGATACGTTCTGAAGAGCTAATGAAGTGTGAAACCAGTGCCTCAGTGGGGCTCAGGATTACCATAGCCACAGGGGAGGCAAGGGGTAATGAAAAAACCTCGATAAAAACTACTGCAGTAGTTTGTCTCATGGACAGAAGGTATTCTTTTGCCATGAAGCCTGATGAAATGGGAATGAGGTATTTCCAGGGATTGTATGTACTAGAAAAAAGCTGAGGTTTTTGAAGGAGAAAAAAGGATCGAACAAGGTGATTTCAGCCCAGTTCTCTGTAGATTTCCCAAGTACCCAGAACTGGTGGGAAGGACGTGGATAAGCATCACTCCTCTGTGTTCAGATGCAAAACTCCAGGAAGGACTTTTGAAGCCATGGGTAGCTGTCTTGCTCCTATACTTTCACCCAGAAAACAGTCCGATTACCAAAACCAGTAATATTAAACTCTCTCTGGTAAGTATGGTACCTATTTGTGTCTTGCTGCAGAACTCATCTGCCCAGGAAAAGCACTCTGACCACGGCAGCACTTTTTGAAATGAGGCAAATAAGTAGTAGAGTGCATAAGCAATGATAACGTTGTAGTAGATAGCCACAAATGTTGAGATCATGACCATTGTGATGCCCACTCCTAGAAAAGAGAAAGACACAATGTCTTAACCACCCCAAACTCATGTTGCAAAAAACCCCCCACCAAAACAAATAGCCTTCACTTGACTTTTAAAAGGCTACTTGGGAAGAAGTTGAAGTTGGTTTTTGTTTGGTTTTAAAATATTTTTGAACAGCAAACAAACAGTGAAATTTTAAACCATGACATGATGGATATGATCCAAACTGACCCTCTCAAACATGGTTTTGAAATAGAGTTTGAATCAGGCCCATTGAAAAATTGGACTACTTGCAATGTCTAAAGCAGAAATTCCGTATTTTTTTTTCTCCTCATTCAGAGGGAAATTTAGTAAAATAAAACAAACTGTACTAGGACTGCCCAAGCCATTTTAAAGATTCCACTGTAATGAATTCTTTAAACTACAGTAAATCTTGCCAATATTACTGTTTCCCCCCCTTGTTAAAATGACTTTTGTTCTGTGAGTTTGGGAAAGCGTGACAAACTGTACCAATCATCTTAGAAACTATATTTAAGTTTCTGTCTTCACAGACACATAAAAGATATGTTGTGTTTAAAAACTTTTGCTTTAAAGATAAACACACTGCTTTCATGAAAGGTTCTTGTGCTGCAGAACAGAGACTGGCAAAAAGAGTAAATGTTGGGGCAACCAGTTTCTGTAGGTGACAAGCAAGTTCTTGTTGCATCAGAAGGAAGCTTCCTTGTTCCTACATTAACTCCTCGGCAGATCAAGACAAAGAAAACCATTGCATAGTCCTTTACACCCGTGGTACAGGGCCGGGATGGACAGGTGTGAGTAAAGCACGTGGTTAACTGTTTCCAAACAAATCTCCCTGTGAAATACAAACCCTCACGGAGACAAACCACCACTACAGCTTGCAACGATTCCTGTTATCTCAAGAGGCACCTCACTTTACAAAGCCAGAGTCTAGGCTATTTTATCACACCTGCAGCTGACTCCCAAGGCAGCTGCTGGATGATTGTGCACAATACTGCACAGAGCACCCAGACTGTGTGCCTGTGCCTGCACTGGCAGACAGATACAGAATTAATCCATCCAACATACAGTTGCCTTGCAAGATACACTGGACATGAAGCATAAAGAAACAGTGATAAAATCTACTTCTAAAATTTATTTTCAATCTGCTGCACACAGTACACGAGTTGTTTTACTGAGGTTTTCCCTCACACAGCAAAACAGGGATATTTCCTTCTGCCTGGACAGCTGGAGTGAGGGCGATGTGCTGCTTAACACTGGAAGAATCATTGATAAAATCTTTCATAACCAAGAAACTTTTTGGGGAAATCTTTACTCAATGTCTGTTTATTAACTGAATAATAAGGAAGTATGTACCTGGGAACATAACACTGACCCTGTTACACTGGGAATAGTTGCTACACTGATATCAATGTCTCAGAATTACTAACTTCATGAAGAAATCATTAATTCAGAACAGTTTATTACTGGAATAAAAAATATCTCGGGAAAGATAACAAAACCAACCTTGAAACAATGGTAGTATTCTCCAGATGGAAACTGGCCCTAGGCTGGCAAACTGCCCAAGGGAACATTCCATGAAAAATAAGGGCAATCCAGCTAATGCCAGCATCAGGGTGTAGGGGATTAGAAAAGCACCTGAGAGAAGGAGATAAAAAATGGGGGGGAAAGCACAATCATACACACAGAGAAAACAATGCATGTTTCAGCATTCACCACAGTTTTATCACATTTTATACTCCCCCTTTCCCCCCTGTTCAAATGCCCCACTGTAGGGGCTTCTTTTCAAAACAGAGAGATTTGTTTTTAGGCCCTGTTTTGAATAAGACTAAATAGTACCTTCAATGAAGAGACACAGACCATCAGAACAGCTGATTTAAAAAGAATGGCTTCTCTTATAGAAAGTAAATTACTTTACAAAAACTATTTAAGATGTGCTCTAATACAAGCAGGAACACTGCTCAGCTGTAGGCACCACCAGCCTTGTCCACCTTCTAGTTAATCTTCCAGCTTTTAATTTAAAGAGGAACAGAACCATTCCTGTGTGTGCTCAGCCGTGTTTTGCAACTGCCCTGTTAAGCAGTACTGGACATCAAAGCATGAAGATTATTTCCTATGGTTGGCTGAGTCCTGTGTCAAACATCTCAGGATGGCTCTTATTCAAGTCCATTTAAAAGTGCATGTTAACCTGATATCAGTGAGCACCCTGTTCTGTGGAAGGGACTGGCACTTCTTTGTGTGTGCACAGAAGACAGGGAAAGTGGGAGCACAAGTTTCATAAACACAACACGATATCCCTGCAGGAATCTGTCCTCATCACTCTCAGTGAATTTAAAGCAATCAAGGACCCAGTTCTGCAAGGAGCTGCAAATACCTGATGTAATTTTAGGGAGCAAACTGTTCCAGAGAATTAACTGGATTACTCCTGTGTTTTGAAACAAGGATGTAACAGTTGTCTTTACCAATCATGGATAAGGGGCACAGAAAAGGATGTAAGCAGCAGCACAAATATGCTTTAAATGCAAAGTCTCTGCTGCAGCAGATAAGAGAAAAGATCTAGTCTAAGGGCCAACATCACAACTTTTTTTTTTTCCACAATTTTCTTCAACAAAACCATAAGTAATGCAAACCAGCCAAGCTCACTCCAATAAAAATTCTGTACTGAGAATGCCTCCTTTTGTTCCATGCGCAGCTCTGTGGGCTATACCTCATTTACAGCCCAGAATTTGACTTCAACAACTGTTAGGCAGAGCAAATAGGTACATATAAGTAAGTTCTCTGCACTTACTGTTTATGCACTCTTTAATTACCAGTGGTAGCCTGGCAAGTAGCTAAGCTCTGGAATACAAGCCAAGGAAGCCAGTGCCTCTGCTTGGCTTTGCCACCAGTACATTGTGTAAGCAGGTAGAGGCTCTCTCCGTCTCACACTTCCCAAGTGTCTGATCTGGGTAATTATTGAGCTGGGATAATTATTCCAGCTTAGATTGTTTGCTTGGAAAAACAAAGGTGCAGAGGGGATTGAACTGTTCTCTATAAACATACCAGGTATGATATATAACATGAACTTACCAGGAGGTAAGCACTGGGGAGGGAGAATAGCTATTTAGACAAGTAGAGGATATTGGCACATACTCATAATGTGTTGGTTACGAGTAATTCAGAAGATAGAAGTCTCAGGTAGAAATTGGCAATGCAGACTAAATACTATTTCCCTTCTCAGCTGGCACCCAAAAAGCACATAGATGCCTCTTACTCCCCTTTCCCACGAACGGGCTCTATCCCAGTTCCCAGGGTGATGCTCACATCCAGCTTTGACAGAATATGCCCAACCTCAGAGCTGGCCCTTGGAGCTTGCCCTCCTCTCTCCTGGGGATAGCAAGGTGTGCCCACCCGACCCTGCCATTCAGCACAGGTACCTCCTCCATTCTGGTAGGTGAGGTAGGGGAAGCGCCAGACGTTGCCCAGGCCCACGGCATAGCCCACCATGGACAGCAGGTAGTCGCCTTTGTTTGACCAGTTGCCACGCTCCAAGTTCTCATCGTTGCCGCTGGAGTGGGCATCTTTTTCACTTGTCAAACTGAAGTCCTTGGAAGAGAAGAGGGAAGGCTTGTGATCACCCACCAGGCAAGAAAGGCAATCATATCCTCATTTCTCTGTCCAGAGATGCACCTTGGCATGTCCGGGCCGCTGGGCAGGGTGGGCACAGCCAGCTGGGCTGCCAGTCCAGCTGATCCCGGCAGGACAGCACAGACCTATGGGAGAGGGCCCCACCAAAGAGCCCAAACACCTCTACAGATAGTTTTGCCTAACTCCTGCTTTAGTCCCTTATGCTGTCAGCTCCTGGGGTCAGCTCCAGGAGACTCCCCTATTCTGCCCCTGCACATGCCCAGATGCCCCCACACTTGTTCAGATGTTCACATCAGCACATACCTGTATGCCCACTTTAAAAAACACCTGTCTTAGTGCCTTTCACACATGCCCAGCTGCTCTTCCTGCTTTACCTTCCGCAACCTGTTTGGATCTCACCTGCCCAGACAACTTCATACCTGCCCACAGCTGCCGACGTACCTGCACCCCGCTTGCCCAAGTGCCTCTACGCCCACCCGGGCACCTCCACAACCCACCTGCTCAGGTGTACCCACACTTGCCTACATTCTCGCGCACCTCCCCCCGCCGCCTCACCTTCTTCTTCCCGCAGGACAGAAAACTGAGCATCCCCATCTCTGCCGCCGCAGCCGCTCCGCTCTGCCCGCGCTGGCCGCCGCCCGGCCCTTTATCGGAGCGGCTGCCGCCCGCCCCTCGCTGCCCTGCCGGGAACCGCGGCCGCTGGGCTGCCCCACCTGCCGCCCGAGGGGCAGCCCCTCGCAGCCCGTGCCCGCTTCCCCGCCCGCTGACCCTCCTCCGGCCCCGCGCCCACTTCCTCGGGAACACCCACCTGCCTAACGCCCTGCCCGGCCACCTGCCCACTTCCCCTCCTAAACACTGCCTGCCCTCCACACGCCCTCACTCCTCGCCTTACCCCGACCCACTTCCCCTGCCACGAACCTGCCTGGGCTCGCTCCCCCGGTCAGGGCTCTTGAGCTCTCCTTGCGCCCCTGCCTGGCCGCCTCTCTGTCACCCACCTTCACTTCTGGAATGTCCCCCCACTCCTTCCCCTCTCTCTCTTCTTCCAGTACCTACCCACACAAGCTCCTCCTTGTCGTCTACCTCCAGGCTGCCAGCTCCCCGTCAAACACTGACCCTCACCTGAGCAGCTGACCCCGCTGCTCCCTGCGCCTCCCCACGGAGCCACTGCCTGCCTCAGCTATGTTCACTGCCCCGGAGACCCTGCTCCACCCCTACCTGCTCCACTCTCGAGTCCCGTCTCAGGAGACGCACGAAAGCAAAGGGCACAAGGGGGTTAAACATCATGGAAATTTCAGCTTCTGAACGCACCTTTCAGGTACAGGCACAGAAAGGGCAGGTCATAAAAGTAAAGTCATCTCCAGAGGAGGAATTTGAGCAGAAGGACTTAAGGATTCTCCTAAAGCACTCTCCTGCTTCAACCAGCAACTGTGGCTGTGACATTTCACCCTTTAGGGGAAGGGATGTCACAGTGACCTTCCCCAGGCATTCCAAAAGGTCACACAGGAGGACACTGGTCAAGGCACACTCCGTGTACAGACATAAGGAGGTACAGATTGGCTGGTTGCTTAATTGCTCTCCCCTATTTATAAATAGTCTTTTCCATGGCTCTTTCAGATGCACACCTTGACAAATACCCTTTTGTGTCCAAATTAGTGGCACTTTTCGTTTAGCAAAGTGCTACCCAGCAGTGCTACCCAGCACGTCTCAATCTAGTCACAACTAAGAGGTACACCAGGAGTGAGGAGTGTGTGGGACAGCATCTGAAAGGTGGGAAGAGAAAATAATTTTCACCCTGTGCTACAGGTTCTCAAGTAGACTTCTATTTTAGATACTGGAAAGATGCCAGAATACTTCTATCTTTGGAACAAAAAGCAAGTACAGGTGCAGTGTCCTGACAGGACACAGGCTTTCGGAGAAAATAAATAAAAATTAAAGAAAACACTCCTTTACAGGCTGCCTGCAAAATCGGAATTAAAGTGACCCAGCTACAACACCAAACACTTCAGGTTAGTTCTCTATGGAACAATACAAAACTCACTCAGACCAAGAACACACTGAGAAATTAGTCCTTATTCTTCCATCTATCTGAACTGTATGTAAAACTAAAGAAGCGTTTTTGACAGTCCTGATCTGAGTTAAGAATTTGAAATAAAATGAGAAAATGTGATTTGACTTGGGGTTCTGTGTAACTTCAGTATGTGTGGGTCGCTATCTCGCCAGGGGGAAACAGAAACTTGCCAATAAACAATTCTGGGCCCAGCTCCAAGTTAAAAAAGCTCCAAGTTCATGATTCAGAACTGATTAGCAGCTTGTTTAGAAATTAAATGGCCTTAAAAACAACCTGTTAGCCACAGCCTCTCCTTCCATACTGGGATTAAGCAAATGTGGTAATGCTGCAGAGTCACTGCCAGTGTCATTCCCTCTGTGTAACTGACGATTACTAAAAGTAAAATCATACAGGAGGTAGCACTTCTCAGATGTGTTTTGATTCTGACCATGAGAAAATTTCGTTTGGAATTCATTTTCTGTATTTAAAGGAGAAAAGTAAAAATCACAGCGCAGGGATAAATCCAGCAGTGGAGAGATGAGTATCTCCAGAGAGGATCCTGCCTGAGGCAGGGCTGTATTTCTGCTGTGAGCTGTGCAGCTGAACAGCACAGCAGCTCCACTTGCATTCACAAGGGGCTGAGTCCATCAGGTTGATCCCTGAAGGCTGATTGCTCACAGCTGGGACAGCCAGCCACCAACCAAGCACCGTGCCAGACAGTGACCCCTGGAATGCCTCAGCTAGGAATACAGAATTATCAGCCAGCAAACCAGAGCCAGTTTGGCTCTACCACAGATGAGATATCCCATCTCCTGACCAGCAGCCTAACTGACATCATCTTTCTAATTTGGAAAGCAACCCTGGATTACTATCAATTCCACTTACTGAATCTTCTGTTAATCCAATGGGGAGAAAAATTAATTTAGAAATAGATTAATTACAATCTTAACATGCTGAGAATACAGCAAACAATTCTGGCATTTCCTAGGAGCAGTGAGATACCCATGTTTTCCATTTGGCTGCACCAGTGCTATTATCAGATGTTGGGTATTGCCCTTAGCTAACACAAACAGCTCTGGTGATACAGCAGATTGTGTTTGATGTGCTTATTTAAGAATACAATGAGTAAATTCTGTTCTTAACCTATACCTTCTGCGATAGCAGTGCTTACTAATATTGGCACCTGACACACACATCCAAAACTGATTCAGCAGACAAAGCTGGGGCTCATTTACCTCTCCCCTTCCCAACTTGCATGAGCTAAAGACCAGAAAACCCACTTTGCAAATCACTTTAGAATGCACTAAATCCTGGCAGGCCAATACACACAGACCAACCAACCAACCAACAACAACAAAAAAACCCATGTTGGCCTTCAGGATCTTAGGAAGATGAGTTAAATCATTTAACTGTCTAACAAAAACATGTAATTACTCTCATCCAGAGCTCAACAGCAATGTTGCACTCCTTAGAGGAGATGATCAGAAAGACAGGACTGCTATAAACCGACAGGTGAAGCAAGGCAGAAAACGTAGAATGCTGGCTCCTGCAACTGCAGGAATTATTGTCTCCTCTACAGCTGAACAGAAGAATCAAGTCCTAGAGTTCACATTGGAATTAATGCTTTCTGCCTAAGAAAACATCAACCTTGATTTAAAGACAAAGTGATTAAAAGCGAGACAATTTCCTTGGTGTTGAACTGATCTACAGGCAACTTAGACCAAACCTTTACCCCTAACTTAAAAAAAAAAAAATCAGTCATTAGTTTAGTGTCCCATGAAAGGAAAGCAGCATTCCCCATCTGGCATGAAATGTCTTATTTCACTGTGAGCCTGCTGCGAGCAAGGTGGAAGTGTTTCTACAGGGAGGGCATGTCAGAAGTGGCTCTTCTGCTTAGAAGGCAGAGTGGAGAGGTGATGATGGTGTTGCCAAGGACAAATTACAAAGGCAACAGTTTCTGAAATGGCCATCTGTAACTTCAGAGAGGTACCTGTGGAAGCAGGCAGGGTTTTTAGCAAAACACAGTGTGGGAATTACTTGCTGAAGAGGCCTTGTGCCAATACTGTCTTGCCTGGTTCTAATGGCCACCATCCAACATTTGTGCAACCCAGGCAGGAAGCAAATTTTGCTTCCAACGCTGCTGATCCCTTCAGGGTGATGAGGTTTTGCTCATGGGAAAATGAGATGACATATTATATATCCTTCCTGGATCTGTTTTTCTTTATCAGTTTTTACTTTTCTCCATAACTTTCTTCTGCTTTTTCATCCATAACTGGGATGTTCATTGCTGCTGCTCAACAGGCCACTAGGACACACACATCTACTCAATATGGATCTCTACCCACGAATTTGTTTTCATTAAATGGAAATCTTGAAAAAATTTGTTTCGGAAAGGGAACATTGAAAGTTTTCAGTAATGTGTGATAAGTTTGGTTCACTAACACAATAGTAATACGTTCTATTATGAATTATGTAATCATATTAAACACCTGTATCGGCAAAATCTCAATGAGGTGCTTAATTCAATTTTCCTCCAACTTCAGGACTTTTGGATTCATTGCTAAAGCCATCTCAGAGGTGAGAAATGCAGCAAGGTCACTCCTACTTGCCTCTGTGGACAGTCTGCTATCATAACCCAAAAGAAGCAGCTGAAACCTCGCTCATTTATCTCCTTACAATGGAACAGTTGCAAAAGTGCTATAAATGCAAAATGCTTAAGCCTTCGAAGTCATGCTCATGGGATGGGTGGAAACTTGAAACTATATGGAAAGCAAATTTGCCTTCAGGCCTTTTCAGCAGGTTGCAGCCTGCTAATTGTTAATATTATATGCAGTAATCAAGTTAGTGATGGGGAAGTTTTACGTATGCATGTAGAAAAAACTTATAAGGCAGAAATAAATTAATATACCAATAAAACTGAACGGTTCTGCAGAACTGCTCTTCTACTACGCTGAGCCTGGAAGATTTTGTTGTCGCAGCCACTCAAGAGGAAGCCACAGGTCTCCATCCACAAAATTAATCAAGGTGTTTTCATGACTCTTGGCAAGACTGACAGTTCTGTATCCACGGTACAATAATCTCCACTTTAGTTGATTTTAGTCAAGAGTTGGAATGTGCTCCTCAATCACTTCACCCTCTGACCAAACTCCAGGATAACATGCTTGTAGCACTGGCTCTCTGCAGTGCCTGAGAGCTCATCAATCTGTCAGAGATTACTGAAGTTGCCATCCATGAAAATGTGGTTGTTCTCAAACACAGAGCTCCATATAGAATAAGGAGCAAAGCAACCAAGAAAGGACTAAATGCTGATAAAGGTCAAAGATGTTCAAATTACACAACCATCTGAAAATCTCTGCTGAAATCCACACTTGCATTAGAGTTACCAAAGCACAGTGAACAACAGCATTTGTGGCCCAGGGCTCCTAATTCCCCCAGTTCTGCCTCTGCTTTTGGTACAGAGCATCTCAGTTTTCCATGAATCATTGCAGCCTTACGCCAAACAAACATCCAAGCTTTTCCAAGATACATTAGGCAGGTGTCACCCTACCTGCCCCCTCCCTAACCATCCTAGAGGCAGGTTCCAAACACGTTCAACTTGTCTTTGAGCAACTGAAACACTCTGTAAACACAAAACCTCGGGTATCGCATGAGGGAAGACGTAACAACAGATACAACGAAGAAAAGGGGAGAGATAAAGTATGAGAAAATGAAAAACTGGGAGCATGCAATTATCAAAACTTAATGATCAGGGAGCGCATAGGTGTCAGAATATAATGACTTTTCTATTAGGAAATATTTCAGAGGTGGGGCCAGTAGAAACTAAGGAGTCATTTTTAATTGAGTAAAATAAAGGCTAGGAGTGAGTACAGTAGTCATTTTCAAATATGCTGTACTGAGTTCATCAATCTCATTAACAGTTTCATTTTTAAGTTCTTCCCCAGCACCATGTGTCAATATTTCTAGAGTTCAGCACAGCCAAGAGATGCTGGTAGGTAGTTTTTCTTCCCCAAGCCCCCAGTTCTATACTTTCTTGCTAGTTGCTTAAAAAAAAAAAAAAAAATCTTTTCACAGAAGATAACATAAATGCATATTCTTGAGAAGCTTTTGACTAACACAGAAAGGCTTTGAAATACAGGTATTGGCTATCACACAGCAAAAAGAAGACCTTTCAGCTCAGTCCTTTCCTTGAGGTAATTTTACATATTAACATGCAGTCTTGCTATGTGATAGCCAAGAGAATTATCTTTGTGATTGTCCTCCTTCACAAAAGGACAAAAGCCAGGCTGTTAGTCCTGCCTGATATCTTTGGAATGGAAATGCCTCCATCAACACTTTCCTCTGTGTGATACCTGTTCCTGCAGGTTAGCAATTACTCTCAGAAAGAGTTCATCCAAGTCAGTGGGGCTTCTCACGTAAGAAAAAACAAGTAGCAATGCCATAAAGTCACCTGTTGCAATAACACGATTCTGAGTCCAAAACGAAAAAGTAAGATTTGTAGGGACACTAGAACAATTACTTAGCTGAGCATTTTCACCATTTGGAGAAAAAAACCCCAAAAAACAAAAAAACCCAAACATTTAAAAGAATTTAAATACTAGAGGTATTAATAGTATTCTTTCTGCTATCTGGATCTCCTACAACTCTTTTCATCATTAGACTTAAAAATCCTTTCTAAAAGAAACTGGTCTTTTTACCTTGTTTCAAGGATGGCAGCAGAGGTAGGGCTCAAGTATTTAATATAGCACAGGTTTAGTAGAGAGCATAGGGACTGCAGTGGTCACAAGCACTAGACCCCATAATTTCTTTAGCTTCACCACAGGACCTCCTCCCCTGTAAAATCAGGGACTGCATTTGTATTCCCCTTAAGCAGGGAAGAAAGCTGGCCACCCCAAAATAATCCATAACTGACTAGGAATAAAAGCTTTAACAAGAAACACCATAAGTTATTTTACTACCCACAACACTCACCTTGGTTGCCACAAATCTTGTCACTCCCCTGACATTCCTTTCCAGGCCCTCAGGCTCTCTCCCTCGGGTTCAGGCTCTCCTGAGCAGCCCATCCTCACAGCCCAGACCATCCTTTTCTCCTGCAGTATCAGGAACAGCCATATCTGACCCCAAAAGCCCAGAGAATGGCTGGGTGGAAGGGATGTGAAGGCAACTCCCTGCTTCCCATGGCCCTGCCATTAGCAAGGCAGCAGTGGCAACACCTGCTCTGGGGTGGATCCTCTCAAAACACTCTCACCTGACCCAACAGCCAAAGAGAAGCCATTTTCTAATGAAACACTGATTTTAACCAAGCTTCTCAGAATTCCTAACACTGAGGATTTTCTGGACTTTGCCTGACTTTCTGTGCCTAAACTCAGGGCCCACAGATTTTAAATGTGTTAGGCAGCATCTCAGCATGAAGCTTCTAGGTTTACAGTTTTGGATTAGTGTTCCACCTAATTGCCACTTTAATTTATTTGGGGGAAAGCCTGAAGTCTCTATCAGACTTCAAGGAGTCTCAGTATAGAAAGGTAAGGGACTGAGTACTGTCCTGATGTGAGGTGTCAGTGCAGCTGTACCTCTGAAAGGTGAATTGTTAAAATTATTAGTATACCCAATGGCAACAGCCTGCTTCCACTAGGTTACAGCTGCTCTGTGGTGCAAGGGGTGCCCACTCCTGCAAATGTTTTACTCTGGAGGATAAAAAAAAGTACACTCCACTTTCCTGAAAGCTGAAGACTAGTGTATAAAGTTTTACACTGTTATTTTTTTATTCTCAAAGGATCTGCATTTTCTGTTGCTGGTTTTAACGGTCAAGTGAAAAAAATATTATGAAGACATGTTTTTTCCTTAAAGCTGGGGCAATTATATAAAGGCTGATATCTGGTATATCAACATTTGGCACTCATCTGGACACCTCTGGATTGTGAAGCTTTGCAAACTTTTATACAGTCATGAGTTTCTTCACATAATTTTGGTCTGGTAATCCTATAATCTCCTGCACTCCTCATTACAAACTTCTCTTTGACTGGCAAACATGGGAGTAAAGTTTGAACAGGAGTGCAGGAAGGCAAAGCAAAGAAATGCACTGACGTCCTTCCCATGAGACGAAGCAAGACACGAGAACCTGTGTTTATGCACTTGGCAGGGAACACCAGGACAAGTCAGACACACTACTAAAAACAGTGGATTGGGCAGTCCCTGGAAAGGTACCATATAAACTGTGATGGAAAGGTACCATATAAACTGTGATGGACAGCAAATACTGATACGTAGGGGACTAGCTGTGAGAAATGCTCTGCTTTATGGTGACAGTCTGGGTGTGATGGCTGCACAAAGTTCTGCTTCTTATCCCCAAAGGCTCACCTTCTCTCTGGTGGTTTGGTTTTGGTTTTTTATGAAGAGTTGCAAAAGCTGAAGGAGAGAACCAGATTTTCTCCAGGACTGTTCCACACAGCACAGAGCACATGCAACTGCTTTTAGGACCATGTGAAAAAATGCCCTACAGATTTATTGCTGAGTCGTGGTACCTAGTAAGAAGCTAAAAATAGTAGCAAGCCCCAGAGTTTATGCAGAACGGCTGCTTCAAACCCAAGAAATGTGCACAGAGATTGCATTTGTTTGCATATCCACATACATGCTTTGCAGCCGTACCTCCCACACCAGTACACGTAGAAGTATTTGCCCTGTTTTAGCAGCCTGAGGTATGCAGTTAAAACACATTATATTTTCAGGCTACTGAATAGAGAGGACCCGCCTTAATTAAAGAATTTAATCAAGTAACGTGATTAGATGATTTAGTCAAAGCAGATCCTGTCCTACTGACATCATATAACATGAAAATTTTCCCAGTTGCACAGTGCAGCGCCTGGAAAAAGTCCTAGGAAACTTCCCTCCATTATTCCACCCAATCCCATGCACTTCTGAGCTGATAATTCAAGGCTTAGTAGAATCACTCCAGAGCTGTTGCAGTATGGAGAAAATTTGAAACAATAATTTTTGAGTGTCAATTTTCATTTAAAAATTGATGATTTATGTCCAAACCATAAGGTTCTATGTTTATTGACCATCACTTCGCAGAATTTCATTAACTAAGCACATATCTCTTCCTTCTACAGATGTTTCAAGGTAGCCTTTCATTTAGGACATTCTGGTGGTAGATATTAACCAAAAGGTAAATTTACAGCATTGTTTCCAGTGGTGCTTGTAGTGCCAGCAAGTGTCCAGTATGTGGAAGAAATGCCAACCTTGCTTATACAAGATTCTGTGGTTACAAAACACTCGTGTGAGGCAGGGCTTTGTTAGTTACATGAAAATTTGCTTTCACTTTGAAATGAGGGGTTCCTTTGCTGTTGTTATTTTTTTGTGTGCTCCCTGGAAAGTGAATGTTGATGTTGGAATATAGTTCCATTTAGAAGGAATTGTTCAGCGCTTAAGTTGGCCGCCTCTATTCTGACACATGTGCATGGAAACAGAACAAAATTTGCCCGAATCTGAATCTTCCTAGGGTATAAATCATGGTTGCCTTCTTTACTGGGACACTGAGGGATGGTCCCAGGTCTGTCTGCAGCATCAAGATGACACTGGTACTAAACTAGGCACTGGTAGTGAAAGGGGAAACACATGGACACAAGTCCTTCCAGCAAGAGCTTAGTACTGGCTGTTTTCTTTCTCTGATGTTTCAATGCTTCCCATGTCTTGGCTTTTGCCCATATACAGTGTGGCTTTACAGGCTAAGTTACACAGCTTTGGGTCCTTCCTTTTAGTGTCCTTCCTAGCTAAGTGAATGTTGAAGCAGGGGAGGAAACATCGTGGAAGAAAGTAAAGCCAGACAAGAGAGCTGTGTTTACTCCCCTGCTTAACTAAGAAGACAATCACATTTTTTCCTTTGTATTCAAATTCCATGCACTTGGGACTTACCCTGGGTGTATATACCTGAAACACTAAATAAATAGATAATTTTATTTTTTAACCTCAACAAGATAACAAGGAGGTTGATGGTGCAGTAAAAGAAACATTTTCCCATCAAAGACTAAAAGACTACTGGTGATAACGAGTTCAATCAGAAATCCTGGTACATTTATCTTGACTGTTTCCTAAGGCTTTCCAGGGTTCACTTGACAAGGAATATTCTTTCTCCATGGGCCTGCATTGGCTGATGAAGTGGATGTGGAAGGTGGAGAGGAAACTGAAACCTAGAGAAGAATTCCATCTGCCATGCTAGCAAACAGATTTACTGCTATGCTGCTGGCTGTTTATATAAAGATTGGGGTCAGGTCCTTCCTTATTTGCCTAAATCAAGGCCAGATAACATCTCTACTAGTTTGAATATTTCAAGCACAATATTTAATGACGTGGACACTTGTTTTAGGCCTTTCATTTAGAAAGATAGTGATTGCAAACACAAGAACACAATCACCACATGGCACTCTGAGCAAGGTCAGGAGACTCACAGGCACACTAAGGTCACAAGTGATAAAACAGACTGCAAATGGCTAACTTGCTAGCTTTGCTCCAAAATAGAAAGGATATTTCCCAACTTGGCACCTGGATCTTCTTTACCAAAAGGAGGTATCAAGCATTCCTATTAGAGGGTCAGGAAAAAGGAAGTAAATAGTTCTATAAAAATTGTTAGAATGGATGATCTGCAGGGGTTTATCCTAGTTGTCTTCTTTAGTAGGAAGGGTCACTGTGGTGTCAGAAGGCACAAAGGAGGAGTTAGGAGACAGGCAGATCTAGGTTGTATAATCCAATATTCTGTGGACAGTAGCATCGTTCCATTCCTCTCAAAATGATCAAACCTCAATTTAACCTGTTAAGATTTTCCATCCGCTACTCCAGATAGAGCATTTCCACACTCTGACACCTCTCAAGACAAAATATACCTTTAACAACTGTACTTGTGCTTAATTTACTTTCTTTTCCTCCTTTGCTTTCCCCCCCCTTCTCCCCTTCTGTCTTTCCTTTTGCCCTTTTCTACTGAGACCTGTGATATCTCTTCTCACTCTGGTATTTCTAAGGTAAATAAACCAAATTCCTCTAGTCACATCTCGGTTCCTCTGGTTATTCTGACATCCCTTCTCTGCACATCTTCCAGTCTGGATTAAGCCCCTTTGAACATGAATAACCACAGGCAGGGACAAAGAGCAGGGAGGCCAAGGATGTAAACCTTGAAGACAACCTAAGCATCCTGTTTACATGAGAACCCAAACAGAAGAGGCACATTCTCAAGTCACTTGAAAAGCTGTTGATCCAAGCAGGGTGATAAAGTAGAACCAGTAAGTCTAAAGTCTTTATCAGCTTAATACATTTATTTATTAAGGTGTTTCTTTGGTTAGAGTTTGAAGGTAGTTTCCCATTGGAAACAAAACAAACAACTATATTTGCAGAGGATTAGATCATATTAGTCTGTTTTATAAAGAGAAAAGTTTCTAGGAGGAAGTCACTGGAGGTGAGATGTCTTTTTTAAATGGCAAATTCAATAGACTTTCCAAAGAACTGACTCATCTCAAATTCAACAAAAAGCTTAGGCATTGAAAAAATTTTAAAGGGAAAAATAATTTTTAACATAATTTTTTAACTTTTATTTGCAAAGTATCTTTTAAATTTTGTTGTAATTGCCTTCTTTTTTCTTTCAACTTAACTTGAGCATTTATATGACAACAGGCTCAGAAACTGAACAGCTCAGGCAGGAAAGTACCTCTAGTCCAGACTCCTGCCTGACAGGTGAACAGGTTTTTTCCTTTTTTATATGAAACTAAGGAAAGAGGATGGAAATCTAGGCTGAAGCAAGCAGTCAGGTTTTGCTTTACACTGGAACTATTTTTACCTTCAGAAGACAGCCAGGAGAAATAGCTTTTCCTCATCTCAGAGTGAACATAGGCAATCAGAGGCAGCCTGTTTTAACATTGTCACAACAAACATTTCTGCTAAAAGTCCTGAGATCTATTTTAATGAACCTGTAGTAATGCAAATGAGATTCCTGGAAGAGAGAAACTGAGAGAAAACTTCCATACTTAAAAAATCAATACCAAAGCAAAAGCCTGCTGGAGATGAGGGAAAGAAAAAAATAGTGATATAGAACAACTAAAAGATTCTAACACCCTAAAATCATTTAAAGTTATAGAAAAAAATTAAAGCAGTGTTTTGACAGTCATAGAGAAGCAATTCAGCAGGAAAAGGCAGAAAAAAGTCATTAATTTCTGAAGTTTCTGAAGCCCAGAGATGCAGTTTGGATATATTATGGCAATTCACAGGCTCAGCAGGCAGAAAGCAGCACATAGGTCATCTCCTCATGGCCCATGAAACAGAAATTCTTGCCCAACTAATGCCAGGAAAAGAGAAGATACTTTTCTTCTGAGGGAAAAAAAACCCAAAAGCAGTAAAGACCCGAAGTGTTTCCCTCCCTCAGCTCTTCTGCTGAGGTGACATTTGAGATGACATGGGAATCTAAAGACTTGAGAGCAGGCATTAGAACAAGAAATCACAGCTGCTATTGCTCCAGAGTCGCTGTTGTGTATCCCATGCTTAATCAATATGGTAGATTCATCACATACACAAATGTTGTGATGACGCTATGAAACCTTACAACAATGAAATAATAACACTGTGATGTCATCCAAACCCTTCTGTTGTCTTTCTGCAACTCTCTGAGTCAGTTGGCTGTATCTATCCTCATTGGATTGAAATGTATTTCTAAGTCTCTTTCATCAGGTCGCAATACCTGATTTCTCACCATTACTGAAATTGCTAGGCTCTAAGGTTTTTGACTACACTTATTTTGTGTTATGAATGAAGAAGAATTTGCAAATGAAGTAGATAAAGTGTGGGGGGAGGTGTGTGTTGGCTGTTTCCTTTTCTCTTTGAGAAATGCCTTTGCATCTGCTCTTGTTTTTTCCAGTTTGGACCAACTGATATATAACCCAGACACACTTTAACCAACATACACAAAACCTAAGCCACGTGCAATCACAACAGAAATTCCAATTTCACAGAAGGATGGTGAGAAAGAGACAAAGTTCAAGAGTGATTGTGGAAGAAGGATAGCAAGCACAACTTGTTTGTTTACTATCACTATCTCCATTCCTCACCCCTCTGCTGAGATGCTGAGCTTAGCCTGTGTACAAGCAAAGCTGAGATGAGCCTTGGAGCCTGTGTTGGCCACGTTGGTCAAAGACACTCAGATGACCTCCGAGCTCTTTCTAAAAATACCTACTTCTTCCTCCTCCAAAGCTTTGTGACAACTGTTTTCTATAGGAGGCTCCCTATATGTTTACAGTTGCTGAAGAAACCAAGATGTGTTAAGAGGACTGAAACCCACAGGGCTGGTTTTGCTGATGACAGGACCAGTCTCCTCCTCCTTCTCCTTGGCCAAGGTTTCAAACCCCAGAAATGACCTCGGACCTTCTTGGACAGGCAGTTTGAAACACCTTGCAATGGAGCCTGGTGAATGTGCTCTCTGCCAAGGCAGCACCAGCAGCACTTCAGTGCTGGGAATGATGGCTCTTGGCTCTGCTGAGGGGCAAATTCAGAGGCAGGAATTGAGAATTTATTGAGAATAAAGCTGTTTGTTCAATAGCAACATTTGAGTACAGGAACGAACTCCCATGTACACCAGTTTAGTTGTGATTTCTGTATTGGACAAAGTCAGCATCTAGATAAAATGCCAGTACAGCCTAAAATCGTGTGGAGCAATCCACAGCAAAACACCTTTCTATATATTTTATTCTTCCTGTCCCCCTTCAGCTCTTTTTATGACAAAACACTTGGATACCATCAGAGGTAGAGTCTCACTCATTGAAGAAAACTTCCTTTTTAGATAAACTTTTCCCTTTTGTTTTTAGAGGTAAGATAGAAGTTGGATAGCAATGGACTCGTAGTTTACTTAGTGAGTAGTCAAAGGGTATTTACAGCTTTTGTAAAAGGATGTGATTATTTTGTACTTGTATTATTCAAAATGAGAAATTATCGTCAATTTCCTTCTATTAGCATTTTATTTTCTTCCACTGAATTCTATTCTTTAGATTCTGTTTTGAAAAATTCAAATAATTTAATGTTTCTGTGCCTACTATTTTTTCTCTGGATTAGACTATTTAGACCCCAAAAGGCTTGTTCTAATGTCAGGCTTGTTCTAATTCTTTGTTATACTACACCATTGCCTGTCAGGTGGATGCCTAACAGATATAACAGCCATTTTCTTTTTTATTTGAAGTATATTCAGATCACAGGACTTCTGTATGAGCAAAGAGAGTAATCATGGACCAGGTAGAAAACTGGATTCCAAAAGGCTACATAAAATTCCTTTAATTTCCCAAATGAGACCCATGAGGTCCCCATGGAAGTTGCCAGATTAGCTTAGGTTCCATTTATTTGTATCTATTTTCACAAAGCCTGCTAAATGGACCCTATGGAGGTATGTTAATTGCTTTAAATAATGCAGTAACCTCCTGCCAAGCTAAGCCAAATCTTTTAGGTTGCAATGTCTTTTCCTTGTTTTTCCAAACTCTGACTCTGTCAGCAAGTCCTGAACAGAGGAAAGCTTAAAAGCCTACTGTGTTGGAAGTCCATGCTGAGCTAAAGGAATCACAGAATTCTAGAATATCTCAAGTTGGAAGGGACCCATAAAGATTGAGTCCAACTCCCTACTCCTCACAGGACTATCTAAAGCTATCCCATATGACCAAGAATGTTCTCCAGACACTCCTTGAACTCTGACAGGCTTGGTGCCACATCCCACTGTGGAACCTGTTCCAGTGACCAACCACTCTTCCAGTGAAGAACCTTCTCCTAACGTCTGATTGGAACTTCCCCTGACACAGCTTCATCCCATTTCCTCGTACTTTGCTGGTCACCGGAGAGAGGAGATCAGCAGCTCCCCCTCCACTGCCCTCCCTGATGAACCTGTAGACTGTGGTGAGGTCCCTCAGCCTTCTTTTCTCCAAGCTGAACAAACCAGGTAACCTCAGACACTCCTCCAAGTCTTGCCCTTGAGACTTTTCACCATCTTGGTTGCCCTCCTTTGGACATGCTCTGTAATTTGATCTTCTTCTTACAAAGAAGCATCAAAACTGCACATGGGACTCGAGGTGGGGCTGCACCAGCACAGAGCAGAGCAGGACAATCCCCCCCCTCAAATGGCTGCTGATGCTGGGGTTGATGCATCACAGGACATGGCTGACATGTCAGCTTGCCATCAACTCAACCCCCCAGTACAGTTCTCACGAGTTAAAATACTCAGAAAGGCCTGAGGAGCAGGGATGCTTGGTTAGAATTGTCCATTTCAAGATGCCACAAGGTCTATTTTGTTATGCTCACCATTCCATGTAACAACAGGGACCACCAACAGGCAGGTGTGGTCCTAAATGCAGCAACCCCACTTTGCTCACAGAGTCCCAGAAACACACACATGCTGTGAAGCCCTGCTAGGTGCAAATGTAGGAGGCCTTAAAAGCTGTCATGGAACTGTGTAAAGAGGCAACTCCCAGATACTATCTATTGTCTGGCTCTCTTTCTGTTTTCTGGCTGGTTTGTGTCAAAGGTGTGAGGTTTATTTTTTTAAACTTTCCTTAAAGTTACTTGGTCTGGCATTGAGGAAGGTAATTTATTTACATAGAAGGGGCTGAAGTTTAGACACAAAGATGACCCAAGATAGCCTTCCCTTCTCTGTTTTACTCAAAAGGAATTTACTGAAAGCCTTTATCGAACCCTCTCTTCCCACAGACTTGGGAGCAGGAAGAGGCATAAATGGATTAGTGCATGTTCCACCTGCAGCAGGTAAAGGCCAAACCAAGTAAAGGCCAAACAGTGAAAAGTTCAAGAAAGTAGGTAACATTGTCACCTCACAAAGGTCTGGGGACCAGGTTAGTTGTGAAACACACTGACAGCATGGGGCTGTCCCAGCCTTTGAAACAAAAAGCTGAAAACAAGATTTAGTCTGACACCACAAAGAGAGGAAGCACTCGAGCTCAATCAGGTGGAATGTGTTGTGTTGCAAACTGCAGGGATTTATTGCAATTCCCACTTCCAGTAAAATCACAAGTGGGGATCAGGGGGGCTGGCTCTCTCCCCATCCTTGGCACAAGAGGCAGCTCTTGGCTCTTCAGTTTTGCCTGCTTAAGCCTCTCCTGTAGCTCTGGGTGTGTTGTGGTTTAACCCCGGCCAGCAGCCAAGTACCGCAGGCCACTCAAGTCACTCCCTCACCAGCAGGGTCGGGGAGAGAACTGGAAGGGTAAAAGGTAGAAAACTCAGGGGTTGAAAAAAAGACAGTTTAATAGGGAAAGCAAAAGCCATGCACATAAGCAAAGCAAAACAAGGAACTAATTCACTGTTTCCCATGGGCAGGCAGGAGTTCAGCCTCACATGAGAGCAGGGCCCCATCACACATAACAGTGACCTGGGAAGATCACTCCAAATGTCCTCCCCTTCCTCTTTCTTTCTTTCCCCTACTTTACATACTGAGCATGATGTCATGGGGCATCTTTCTGCAATAAAGAACAGTGTCATAACAACAACTATAATTACTACAGAAGATCATTATTTCATCTGTTCAGAGACATAACCTCGCCAGGGCAAAGATAAAGTAGAAATAAATGTGGAAGTGTATACGTCCCTCACAGCTCATTTTGTGTGTATTTAGCACTACAGTACAAACTTGCTGCTAGTTCTCTGTAGCTCAGTTGTATTCACTCTTTGCTGAACTTTTCTTAAAAAATGGGCAAAAAGCTCATGGCTAAATTTGGGTCAAAAGATATTACAGTGCTGAGATTTAGATTCAACTTTGTTTATGTAACTGGAAGCTCATATCAGCATTCCAAGCCTGAAAGCAAGACTCAAAATCAGGCAGTTTTCATTTTGGATTCTGCCTAGAAGAATCTAGGCAGATAATCCCACAAATAAATAAAATTTTGACAATATTATGAGCATCATTAACAACTTGATTATTTTTCTACAGCTGTCTCTCTGCCAATTGCCTGAAGTTAAATGTCCAGAGTCAACAGGGACATGCTAAAAGAGCTGCAAGAAATAGCAACTTCATTTTTTCAAACAGCATCTAATTGGTATTTTCTGAAGATTGAAGATAATGAAATATCAAATTCCCTAAGTTTCCATCAGCCTAGAAAATCCTGTGCATTTATGGAAACCACACACATACAGGGCAGGATTCTGTTGACTTAGGCAACGTGGGACTTCACCTGTTACTTGGGTATATCTTTCTTGCAATTTCCTTCTCTTCAGATAAGAGGAAGCTCCTGTATTGCCTAATAGAAGGATTTATGCCCTACAGCTTACACTTCTCCAGCAGCCTCCTCTTCCCATCAAGCAGGGCCTTAAAGACATGCAATGTTCTTCCGTAAGTGCCAGCAGCAGGGTTCAACAATTTTTCACTTTGTTTTGGTCTCTCCTTCACTAACTGCCCTTGCCATGACCTGATCTGTCCCTAGGATTTACCACAATTAAAACATATTTGGTTTTGTAAGTAACTGGCCTACAATATTAGCTTAACTACTGATGTTAGAAAGAGGCTCTGTATTAAAAATAACATGCCTAAAATAATACTGAACACAAAGGACCTTGGAAGTCACATGGTTTGGAATAAACACACCACAGGGCTACCATCTTTCATTTACAGGTGCCTGGATTTGGCTGCTTTGGTGAGTGCCCAGCAGCTGCTGCCTGTGACTGCTGAGGAGCTGGCACCTGTTAGAGGAAATTCAGCATTAAACACTCTGTTATCTTGCCCATGAAGCAGTCATCCCTCTCCCTTTGTTTACATAGATAAAAACTTTCCATGCCTATGTTTCTGCATTGTCCTAAACACCGACCTGTAAACCTGAGCCATACCACGGTGGCAAACAGAGCGTGTGAGAGTGTATCAAAATGCTGCTCACACCAGACAGAGCTCGTGGCCATGGCAGGGATCCTGGAAGGAAAGAGACCACAAGGCCGTGACTAGCAGAGAAGCAAGAATTGAATGTGAATCATCATCTTCCAAGGTATCAAAATCAAAACAACGTTAGGGGACAGATACACACACAGAGACAGACAAGCTTCACTTCCCCTGCCAGAGCAACACGAAGTTCACTTTTTATTCTTTCATAAGCAACCAACACATAATTCCTGGTGAAAAGTACACCCAAGGCCCTCTCCTACAGCAGCTCCCTCCCTGTGACAGCGCTGCCCCATCCTACTCTTCTCCTGCCCACCATAATCCCTCTGTTCTTGTACTGCTGAAGAAGTGTGGGCAGCAGGAGCAGATTCCCCACAGAAACGCTGAGGCTGTGGGGCTTTCCGGCAGGGTTCACTCAGCTCGTGTGGGAGGGGCACCCATGCTTGTACCATCTTTCATCACCATTACCTTGGCATTCAGGTCAAGGTGAGCACGTGCCTCTATCTTCTCTTACTGCATGCAGCAATATCAGCTGCACGAGTTTGTTCGGGGGTTTAAGTTCCGTTTCTGCTTCTGATATTGATTTTGTTGGTGCTATACATTCCTGTAAGAGGAATAACATTACATGAACTCAAATGGCAATGGCAATACAAAGATCGTTTGTTTGAAGCACTATAAAAACCTCATGAGATCACACACACACACTGTTGAGAGCACGTGTAAACAAAAAGAAATGTCTTGTATAAGCTGCTACAGCATTCTTAATCAGGAAGCTTTCATTGCTGTCAATCTTAGTTACTCATTACCTTCATTGTTAATTATAACCCTCCCAAATTTTATTCCATATGATTCTTAAGATCTAGGCTTTCTGACTGAGACAATCTTTTGAGGCCAACACCACAATATGGAAACCTCTGAGACAGAAGTGCCTGTCTATAACAAAAGGTAGATGGAGGTCAGCCCAATTAGTCAGGTAAAACTCCTTGTGCATCGTGACCAACTTAATGGTAAAGGCTCCATCTGCTCCTAGTAACTTCAGTTTTAATATTTTGTCCTAATACAGAGTTACTGCTTCATATTACTTGTAAAACTTACTAAATGTAAGACAGATGAAAATTCTAAAGATTTAATAAAACTTCAGAATGATATTTCACTTTGGCTGAAGTCACAGGAATCCAAAGTTGGAAATGGGAGTGGACATTGACACTAGACAATGAAAAATGTATTCAAGAAAAGATTTACAATTTGTGAAAACTCTTACATATTGTGCAAAACACTAATGAAAAACCCTTCATCCTGTGATGCAATATCCACACTTCTGCCCAGGTCTTTCATGTATATAGATCTTTTGGTTGCTGATTACAGTGACCTCTGTCCATACTTCAGCTCTCAGGCTGAAGTGTACTTTGCCACTCAGTACTTGCTCCTCACATAAAGATGGTGTAATGATTGGTATGTGAAGACATTTTGTACTCATTATTAATGCAGAAGTATTTCCGTACTTTGAACATCATCTGAAAGACCATGTGTATAGTTTTCAGAATTAAATAATGTGCAAAAAATAAATCCATTGATGTTCCAAAGTTTACTGAGAACAGAATTTATGATTGCTTATGTACAATGCTCCCTTTTCAACTTGAGAGCTCTCCAACAAATATCTAGATTAATCAGGATGGCTGTCATGACTTCAAAACTCTTCTTGGGACTGCACATAGAGGAAATATTGTAAGCTTCCTCATTCTCTAAAGAGATGAAATGTTATGGAAAGGCTGGTTTATCTGAACAACAACTAGGAAACAAGGTCAAGCTCAAAAAGTGGAGCCACCAGACACATTCAGGACCAGAGCTCTGAACTGCAACCCAGACCTTATGACTGAATTTCAACCTGCCGTAGGTAAAACGCCATGTCCTTCCACAGAACTGCTCCATTAGATTAGAAATCTGGTAGGCAATCATATTTGATGAAGAATTTTGTATGAAGCCATGTACGCAGTCTTAAGCAGAAGGCAGCTTAAACTAAACTGAAGGTCACTACCGACTATTTACAGTGCTGCATTGGTATTAACTGGTAGGGAGAATTTGGTTTGGCTTTTGGCAAGGAAATACTTCTAAAGGTTATCACAGACAGACTGTGAAATTTGGGGAGTGAGCAAGGGGAGGGATTCTGGGAAAGGAAGAAGGAAAAGACTGGGAAGAACTGTCAGGTCAGAACCACTTAATCTCTTGAGAATTGGATTTCGTGACTGTAGTAATAACCTGATCTGATTCAGTGGAAATTACTTCACGGCCAGGGAAAGGCAAACAAAAGCACTCATCAGAAAGCTGCAAACAAAACTGACACTGCAGGATCAGGATTTCATCACCTCTAGGAAAAGACAGTCTGAGCATTTCCCACGGGGAATACCAAAACAATCTCCCTTGCCTTACAGGCACATGATGGGATCCAAGGCAATTGCAGAGGAGAAACCAATCATCTGCCCTTCCAGAAAGGGGCACAGACAGCTCTCAGCAATGCCATGCCCACAGCAGTTTTCAAGGATGAAGTCAGAAACTACTCTAAAAATGATTGGCTGTTGCCAAACTAAATACTCTCAATGTTGTATTTGTTTCATAACTTTCTGTTTGTTTCTACCCTATTGCTATGAAAAGCTGTGGCACTTCTCATTAGATGCTTCTAAGTTCCTATAAAAATTTTTTGCCACAAAGTTTTAAGAATGATGGAAGAAGCCCACCAGGCTCATTCTTTCAATTGCTGTTAGATCTAGCTGGAAATTCACCCACAGAACAATCCTCCAAAAGAGCAGCAACTTGGTAGTGTTGTGTAAGAGTTTTCGGCAACATTAATTTTGTATCTGTTCTTTAAAGAAATATTTTGCTTTGACTTCAAAGAATTCAATGTTAATCTTTCTTTTAGTCCAATAGAATTAAAAATCTTGGGTTTAACACTGCTGAAAAAGTCATGAAATGCCTTGATCTAGTAAAAGAAATTATCTTTATCTTGATCATTTAGAAGTAAAATGTATCAGAAAAAAATAATTGTAGTAAACAAAAAAAAGGTCAGTTTTTCATAATGATTCCAAAGAAAAAGAATTCTTGGAACTTCTAGTCAGAAAAATTTTCATTTTTTTATTACATTGTAAAAGCAGGTGAGATGGATGGAATTACTGGCATCATTTCACTTTCTCATGGCTCATATTACATTCTTACAAACGTTAAATCAGGGACCATGTAGTTTGCCAGACACAACAGGGAACTGGAAACTGCAAACATCCATCCTGAGTCTGATGAAGACTCACTGCTGCTCAATTCCCATCTTCTTGCTCACCCACAGCTCTCAGGGAGCCTGTGGGAGGCTGGGATATGCCTGGAATGCAGACACGTGGCTCAAGAGGGCAAATTCATCTTTCTTCTTCCTCCTATATGGGGACTGGGAGAACTACTAAACCACAAATCTAACCTAAGATTATCCTTGCACAGCATTTTGTAGTGCAGAGCAACTGAAGACTTTGCACCTGTTTGATTTACCAACAGGATCAAAGATTATGAGTGATTATTCAAAAAGCTGTGTACAGACATGTGTTCCTCAGTCCTGACAGCTGATGTGCCTCAACAGAGGCAGAGCCCAGAGCCCTTGCTGCTCTTCCCTTCCAGGTGCTGAGTGCAATGAAGGAAGAGGCAGAAGTTCATCATATGACCAAAATCTATAACCCCATCATATGACCAAAATCTATAACCCCTTAACCTTCCTTCTTCCCTCACTCACCAGGCAATCTGCTCTGGAATTTGGGGGCAGATACCCAGTCACCTGTGGGGTGCTGGCCTGTGTTTGCAGAACACTCAAAGCAAACTCGTCCAGCTGCCCCCTTGTCCCCTGATGGCTGCTCGAGGATCTCACCGGTGCTAAAAATACCAAGACCACATTCTGGGGGAATGACTATGGACTCTACAGCCTTGGAAGACAGCAAAGCTGAACTTCAGGCAGCATTTCAGAAGCTGATAGCAGACACAGACAGGCTGGGGAGGAGTACCAACAACACAAGAAACTGCTTAATCTTTTGTTAAATTACCATGATGCCACAGGGTGCAATTAAATCTTAGGACAGTGTAGGCTCTAAGGGCTATACTTGTGTGTAGAAGAGGGGTGATTTTCTCCCTCCTAGAATTCATGTACACATTCCTCAGCTCCACTGACCTCACTGAAAGGGTGGAGAAAAGTGAGGAGGACTTCACCAAAAGATAGAGGTGTTCCTGCAGCCGTAGAAAGTGAGGGCAAGACTGAGACTTCCTCCTTCCTCCAGGCCCCTATCCCACCATATTCAGCCCCTGTTGGGATTCCCCTATGGCCCTGCATTTCAGGGAAGTTAAAACCCCTCAGCCTGCCTCCACCAGACTGGAGCCCACCCACACAGGCTGCATTTGAAGTCTTGTGCCTGTGGTACAGGTTGGCACAGCGAGTTCCCAGGGTGCCAAGGCAGAGGCACCTCGGCACTGCAGTGAGAAGAACACAGACAACTTTCCTCCTGTGTAGGAAAGTCCTTCCCTCAAAGGCTTCTCCCCTCAGACTGATCAACTGATAAACACCCCTGGGAGCTTCTTTGACTCCTACATGGATGTAGTTGGGAAGAAATGTTCCCACCCATCTGGGGCTGGTCTGGAATCTGGCCAGAATGGTGCCTGATTTCCCAACACCAGCTCTCAAGTGGTGCTGGAGACCTGCCAGCTCAGCACGATGCCACAGCCTGGCACAGGCTGCAGAGGGTCACCCTCTCCACGGAGCAGCCAGGCAGACGCTGGGTTTGTAATTCCTTGCCTTGTGGTTACTCCGTGCTCCACCTGGACCTTCCCAAGGTCGTCCTGCTCCAGAGAAGGAACAAAACTGTTGCTCAATAGGGAGAGTTTTGTGGGCATATGAGACAAAGCTTCCAAGAAATTGGAAGGAAACCAGGAATGCTTTGGTTGCCAGATTAAAAACAAACACTGAGCAGTCCCTCTCCCTCCCTCCCTCCATTCAAAGGCAAATAAAACATTAGCCTTTCCCCCCCCACCACCCCGCCATGTGCTCCCAGCAAGTTTCTGTCCCATCCAGAAAATAACAGTAAAACTGCTGCCTGGTGGGAGAAAGAAGAGGAAGCAATGTCACTGACTTTGTTGAATGGTGTCCCAAGGCACATAACTGAGAATTAGAGAAATACCCTCTGGTTTGGAGGATTAAGACCTGCAGCAAAAAGGTTAGAGGAGTACACTGAAATAATGCCTGACCAGTTCTTCAGGAAGTACTACACAGGTTACTCATGTCATAATTTTTGAGGGTAGTTTTCTGTGCAGTCTGTGCAGAGACCCAGAGGATCATTCACAGTTACACCTACACAAATAGTTGCTTTTTAAGACTCACAGAAGATGTTTAGAAGGCTATTTAAAGAAAAAAAAAAAAAAAAAAGCTGACTCGGTGAAAGCTATTAGATCAATATTCTTGGACAAACACCATTTTGTTTCCTACATCAGGCAGTGATCAAGGAAAAACCAAAACACAGAAAGACAATTAGGGTGAACTAAAGAAAGATCCTCTGGGGAGGTGTCTTCTTCTCCAGTACAGAGCCTGGGACAAATTTAGAAACAGGCGTAACTACTGGATGGCTGATTTAGTGTTTTCCTTGGATTTTTCTCAGTTCAGTAAAGAAACATATTTGCTATAAAGTAAGAAAATTCTAACTGCAAGTATTTTGTTTTATAAGGCCTTTCTCTACATGTTGAAAGTTGGAGAAAGAGGGTTTGATGCTGGAGGTCAGAGGTGCCTTGACAGCCCACCACACCCTTTCTTTTCAAAGAAGATTTACAGGCTTTACTGGTATTACCAAGCATTCCAACTGCAAGAAACTTCATTTTTTGAAGCTGAAATTGAAGAAGAAGCTGAAGGAAAGAAAGAAGCCATAGCTCCCCACTTTGTAAATCAAGCAGCAAACTCCAGCAACTGAAGGAGGTGATGAGGTTGTTTCCTTAAAGGAGCTCAAGGCAGGACTCCTGTATTACACTCTGTAACAGTTACATGTGCCATCCCAGCACTACTCTCATCATGTGTGGTGGGGTTTGAGGGAAGGAAGAGGACAAGGTTAACAAATTTGGAAGAAACTCTGTAAACAACCAGCTCTCAGGTCTGACCATATGCAACTTGCTGGATTGGAAGTTAAAATCACTCAGTGAAACATGTTTTTTATCAGAAGGAAAACAAAAGTAAAGCTTACTGGTTCTACTGAAACCAAGCAAAGCCAGTGAAAAGAAAGTAACCATAGCAGAGGAGACGAAAGACAAGTAAAATCAGACAGAAAATCTAACTTCAGGTCTGAGGAATGCAGTACTAAAGCTCTGTAATTGCTGTGAACCAAGTAGAAAGATGCATGAGTAGAGATGGCCAGAGATTTGCAAAACAGAAAAGGTAAGCTTGAAAAAAGAGGAGTAGAGCCAACAAGGACAAACAGGTTCAGATTTGAAGTGCTGACCTGACAGCTTTGGTAGCCTGCACAAAAACAAAAGGGAGAAAAGGGAATGCAAAGAAGATTTGGCTGCTTCTGCCTTCCAGCAGGAGTTATTGCAGTGTATGATTCTAATGGGCGGCATCAGATTACTCAATATTAGCTTTACTTTGTGTTGCAAACGGCAAAAAAAAATCTGATAGTATGGTGTTAAACAGAATCTTACAGAAGAATGTTCCCTCTTGGCTGAAACATGCCATTTTTGTCTGTGTGTGTTCCTTCTACGTGCAATTTTTATCTGTATTATTTCTTCAGTTTCGGAAAGTTAAGACATTAGTACCAGGGAATTTTGAAGCTTATCAGAAAAGCTCTAGAGCATTCCTTCAGTTCTTGTATCTTAGGGGTTTATGAACATTTCCTCAATTGCACAAGACATAAAACACTGGAGGATTCTGCAGGCAGAAATTAGGGCTGCTGATAAATCCACCACATGGTATTTCTTTAGTCAAGTAATTACTTTGCTTCAGATAGGAAAGAGAACAGCTTTTGTAAAGGTACCAGAGAGAGACATGGCAAATGTGCTTCCTGTGACCATACGTTCAGCAAGGAGAACACCCCTGTTCAGTTGCAGCCCAAAAGGTCCCCAGAGGAGGGACTGCTCATTGCAATGTCAAACACACCATTTGTACACTCTGATTGTAGTGCATTATTCCTGGACTGTTTTGGAAGGGGACACAAAGATAAAGTCTGCTGCTCCCTTCAAAGTTGGCAAACCTCCAGCAAGATTTCCTAACAAATAAAGGTCATCATCAGCAAACAATTTGTTTACCTGAAGTATATTGAAGTATACTGTTCCATGTAGTGAACATTTTTCTTCTCCATGATCAGCCCAACAGGTTTGTAAATAACACTGATATCAGTGGCTCATGGGTGGAGGCAGTGCTGTGTAGACGTAGAAGGATCAGCAGAGGTGCCTCTGACACCTTTTGACTTCAGAGTGTGTGAGTTTGCGTGTGCAGATCTTGTCACATGCACTTTTGTTTTCAGCATGTTCAAGTCACGCTCCACCACGTGTGTCATGGTTTTCCAGTCTGATGGAAAATACAGCTCTGTGGTTTGGCCTCTCTTGCCCATGATCCCTGCAGATCAGTGGACTACTTCTACAAAGAATAATTATAAAAAACCAGACTTGTAGTACTCTCTCAGTCTTGCACTTTCATAGGATTTTTTTTAAGGATTCCTATATCCAAACAGTTAGAAAAACACAACTAGCTGAAGTAGGACTGTGCAGAAGATAAATGTAGTCAATTATAAACATTATAAACATCCCTCTGAGAAAAAAATCTTGGAATTTCAGATATTAGACAGACATAGTGAAACCCTTAAGCTCCCACTAGCCTGTATGAACTGTCGTCTTCAAGAATAGAACATGTATCCAAGAGCAAACCTAGGATAGACTTGGTATTATGGGCCAGATAACTGGGAGACATTAAAACCCAGCCCCAAGGGCTTCTGTCCCTATTAACGTTTTACTAACTTTTGTTTTAATTTGCTGTAATCTAACTGTTTTGCTCTGGAATTTATTTATTACCCACATAGATGTCAGACTGAGTTAGAGCTTCTACTGAAATATGTAAAAGAGCTGGAATTGCCACATGAAACTGCCAGACTTTCCAAACATAATAAATAATTCACTTAGGAATAAAATCATATTCATATTTGTGGATTTTGTCACAATGAGTTCTCTAAATATAGCTTTTTCTCTGAAGTTTTGCAGCTTAAAAAAAGTATTACTATTTTTGCTATTATATTGCTATCCCCATCTAATCTGGTACACAACAATTTATGCCTGCAGCAAAATGCCTCAAACACAGAACAAAGCTGATTTCATCAATATGTAATCTTACATGTAATCTTACCTTATCTTCTGACTTACCCTTTACTTCTATGTAAATTTTTTTTGAGAAGCCTTATACAACAGAACACCATTCTTATTATTGCTACACAACAAATTAAACTGACCTACTGGAATTCCATGTCACCAGGGCATGCAGTGATGACACTGCAGTCCCATCATGGCATTCCCTGTGCTTGCAGAAATTACTAAATCACTGATGTGCATAGGGAATATTTGTAGGGAAGAGGTATTTTCATGATACTGCTTGCATAAACTGATACGGGCACAAGTGCACAGAGACATTGATTTTGGGCACCTCTATTTCTGGATGTTTCAAAGAAGATACTTAGGACCTAATCTGGAAAGTACTAAACTTACAGAAGGTTCCAGCCATCAGTGACTGATGAGTGAAACTAAGCACCAAAATATGAGAAATCTAAAATTTAAGAACTTTGTTTCAGCCATCTTTTTGGACAACACTGTGGCTGAGAAGAGGACATGGAAAAGTGCTTTTTCTCCTCTCAAGGAAGAGGTTTCAAGTTGTGTAGATGACTCATTTCAGACAAAACCAGGGGTTTACCAGTTACCCTGAACTCTATACAGTAGATTCACTTTTGAAAGCAGAGTGTCACTGAAACTCTGACTGAACATTAGAGCATGCAATACCAGTACTTAACAGAGATGCCTGATACATGCCTCAGGGGATTATTCATGCCATCTACCTTAGTAATCCAAGTGTGATAAGCACAGTCTCCTAGGAGAACATTTCCTCCTGCAGACAATGCATGAAAAGACAGGTATCTCCAGAAGACAACAAAGAGACCTTAGGGCAAAACCCCATCAGTTTAGACCCTCTTCCAAATATACCAGTACCCCCATGCTCTCATAAAAGTCAATCCAGAAAGAGAAGCAATGCCAGCAAGTAATTCAGGTTTATAACAAACTGTGGGGGTACCTTTTGGGACACTGAATATAAGGCAAGCCAGAGATCCTGCAGTGCAGTGGTACCTCTGCAGCCCACAGGGATTTTCTGTGCTGCCCCAGCAGCTGGTCTGGCACCAGCAGTTAATGTTCATGAACATCTGTTTCACTGCCCTGCACCCCTGGCTCAGCTGGGACAGAGTTCTGAGGGGCAGGGGGGTGTTCACAAATGTGTCAGGTTAATTAGCAGTGGGACTGTTTTCTGAGTGCTACACTGAACTTGCAGGAGCTTATAGACTCAGTTTTTATGACAAGCAGATCCACCTGTAAAACAGACACACTGCATTTTTAAAGTATGGCTAATTGAGATCTGATTTTTAATGTCTAAAAATCTTGGGGTTTTTTTTAAAAATAGTATTATTATTGCATCAAAGTTTTTTCCCTATCTTCAAAGTAGACAGTCTTCTACAGCAATCCATAATTCAGCACTAGGTGGCTCTTTCTTCTTTCAGAGAAGGTCTCTTACATCACTATATCACCTAACAACTTAACCAAAGTAAAAATCATCAGGCAAATCTAAAGAACTTTGTTCAGTAGGATTTTAAGACAAATATTGCAAAATTGCTCATTGTTTCCTAACTGCAATGCATTCACTGTAGCTCAGAATACAGAACTGATTATCTGTAACTTGGCTTGCAGCCTGAGCCTTGAGCAATGTTTTATCCACACGACTTCCTAGTATTTTATTCCTGAAAAAAAAGCCCAAAACCACAATGTGCCTTCACCCAACTCACAGATGCAAGAGCCTACAGAGAGGAAGAGGATGTGAAGATAAAATAATTATACTTTTCTACTCGGCTTAGGTTTTGCCAGGTGAGATCTAAAACAGCATTCACAACTTCACCTCCCCTGCTCTGAACAAAGCTCATGACCTCCAACAGCATGTGCTCTCTCAGCCAAGTGGTCTGCAAAAGCAGAAAACTCTGATGAATCACAGAGCATTTAAGAGACTCATAGATGGCAAAAAAATCTAATGGCATTGAGGTTTCTAATACAGAGACCAGCATAATTGTTTAATTGGAGCATTTAGCTTTCTTGAAGAGGCTAACAAGGAAATGAGCATTTCCTACAGCAAGAGAGCACTCTGGCAAAATGGCCTCAGGAAAGGGGTTCTTAATTTGCCTTTCAGAATTTCCCAACGACCAAAAGCACAATCACTTCATTGCAAAATCACCATGCTTCTGCAGGATAAGCTTTGTGCTAAACAAATGCTTGCAGCAGTACCTGCGATTAGGTGAGATCATATGAGGAAATAAAATATGTTTTGCCATGGTGTGGCTGAACAGCAACTTCCTCCATCAGCTGAAACGGGATAATTTGTTTACAGAGCAGGTAAATGCTTCTTGCTGGGCGAAGAATGAAGACTGGAGCCTGTAGAGCTAGTCAGTGTGAGCCAGCAAAAGGGAGATTTATGAAAGGCTGCTTCTCTGGGGACTTCTATGGACATCCCCATGAAAAGGAAAGTAGTGACTTCTTTTGGTCACCACACGAAGGGGAACACGTGGCTGGCTGTCCCTGTTGTGCTGTTCTGCCTCTGACTGAACACCTCTGCTCCTTTGGAGTATTTTTCTTCTCAAACAAGTAACAAGAAAGGGTTAAAGACCCCAGTGAAGTTGAAGAGAGCTTTCCTCTACATATTGTCATTAAATATTTGGTCTGAGACAGAAAGGGAGCAAGGCCAAAAGGAAATGCTCTGTATGACAGCTTTGGGTGCCAACTGCCAGCATTGCCCTGCTTTATCATGAGCTCAGCCGGTCTGAACACTCAGTAATGTTACAACAAAGACTATAGGACAGGCACAGGTGGCATCATGAACATACCAACGACTTATGGCAGGATCCACAGCAGGAAGGAGCTCTGGGATCAACCTCTCAATTCTTCGTGTGTCTCCAGCCACCTCTAACTCGGGTTGCCGGGCCTCATGTTACCGGTGTCGCAACAAGTCCTCAGCACTGTCCCCTGCCCTGCAACCCACGGAAAACCTGTGGACATTCCTCAGTAATTATTCACAGGCTTTCAACAGACCCTCATGCTGAATCCACCCTGTTCATTCCACATGAATCTCTGACATTTTTTAAAAGGTGGATTTTTTTGATGGCATACCTTACGAGAGTCTTGCTTAACCCAAGTGCTGTCTTTGCAATCAACAAGTAGATAATTTCCCACCCTGCTTGAGTATGGGTAAAATCTGCTCCTGCCTTCAGCATGAAGCTTGCTCTGGGTACTACTGCAGCTGAATTTTCTACAGGGTAGCCCAACATTAACAACTTTTTGTTTTCATTGCCTGTTTGTGTTCCTCATTCACACTAAAGTTACCTGCAAAGTATCAAACTTGAGAATAAAAATAGCTAGAAAAGCAGCTTGTTGTATCATAGTTCAGATTCGTGTTTGACTCAGAGCTCAAGGAGTAAATATTCCTGACTCTATTGCTAATTTCTTTTTCGGGTGTTCCAGTGGGTGAACGAAAAATCTCTTTGCATTCCTGCAGCGGAGGAGGATCAACATAAAATCAGATGAAAGACTCTCAGATCCCAGGCTGAGTGCCAGTGATGTCCACAGGGCTTTACCCAGTTAATACAGCATATTTAGTGTCATACTATAAAGTCTATTTTACTTAGACTTGTCCTTGAAAATAACTCCCTTGAGTTGTACAATTTCCCTAGTAAAAGCCCATGTATACTGAACTACAGCAGTCTATTAGCACAGATTTAAAAGAAAAATTAATCTTTTCACTATTAAACATGTTGATTACATTACAAAGTCTGTCTTGGTCTAGAAGTACATTCTTAAGCAGACCTTTGTCAAACACTTTTACTGCACACTGAATGCACGTGGAGGAATCCTCTTGCAAAGAAGCACAATCACTTTGAAGAGCAAATTCTGCATGCTGTACTTACCTAACAGCCTTTCAGAATTTCCCAACCACCGAAATGCTGAGCAGCATTACTAACAGCAGACAGCTAATACAGTAAAACAAGGACACTCAGCACTTTATGGTAAAAAGAGAGTCATAATCACAACAGTAGAGATATGTATAGAGAGACAAATTGTGGTCCTTCCCTTGGAAGAAGCCTGGCTGTGATCAGTGGAGGTGTTTGCAGGGTGAGATGGAGCACAGGAGTGTCAGAAGATCTATTTCACTATGTGTAAAACTCCTCAAAGCACTCACCAGAGCAAGTCAAAAGACACAAAGTAATGCTGCTCAGCATCTACTGAGAAAACTTACCATGCTCCCCTGCAAGGGAAAGCCCTAAATAGTTGTATGTCACATAAACATCATCTCTTGGTGATAAACATCACCATTTTCTCCAGAGACTGGGTACATATTTTCCACCCTGCCATGACACAGCTGCATGCCTAGCACACACTGTATTCATCATTTTCACTTTCCTGTCATTGCGAAAGAGCTCATGTTTGGATGCTGTCCTGGCTGTTCTGCAGATGTTTTGCTGTGCCTGTTGAAGGAGGCTGTGCTTTGGGTATGGCACTGCACCCTGGCTACTGGGGCATCCCAGAGTGCCTGGGGCTGGGATGGCTGATGGCACAAAGGGCCAAGTTTAGGGCACAGGCAAGTTACTTCAGAGTTCAGTCTCATGCCTCCAGCACAGCAAACACCTCTAGATGCATGTACTTCCTCCACGATGAATGAACTGCAATATGTGTGGGCAGACAGATTCAGAGCACAACCTCAGAGGCATCACCAGGGAATGCAGAAGACAGAGTAAAACCCAAGTTTAAACAGTAATAATTAAATGCTGGTTCTGTCTCCTCATGGATATATTATATGAATGTGACATCTTTTTATTCCATTGCATACAAGCTCTCCCACACACCATTCAAGAGTAATTGTATCTCATATATCCAATACATCTCTGTCTAAATGCATTTAATGGTTATACCATTTCTCTTCCTGTTAGAAATGCTTCTTACAGTTGTGCAAGGTAAGTGTGATTTCTAGAGACAGCCTTGTCTCTGTTCCCTTTTTGCTGTCTGTCGTGTAGACTTGACAGATGTGTCGGATAAGTCACATTTGCGCTATTGCAGTTGGTGATTTTCTTATTTAAATTTATAATACTAGAAGCCAAAAATCACACTGGATCCTGGCTTCCCATAACTGCTTGTCTTACAGGCATGAAGCAGAGCTTTGTGATTTTATGTTTGCTTACTCCAAAGAGCTACTGGTTTTCAGAAGGGGATAGAGGGCAAGTGCAGATGTACCTCATGGCAAGGAAATTAATGTCATGACACTCATCCATTTCCATATCCCTCTGCTTTGTCCCTGTGAAGTGCTTTGAGGATTAACTGAGTTCTATCCGGATTTTACAGTGTCAAATCCAAGCTCTGCCTCAGCTGAAGAGGAAGTGGAAAGTAAACATTTGAAAAAGGCAGAGAGGCTGGCTTGCTCCCTATCCTGGGACACTCTACTCCAGGACCCCACTGTTTCCAATAAACAAATCTCTATTTTTACCCATTTTATTTTTTTTTTTTCTTTTGGTTCTAATGAAACCTGGCAAACAGGAGGGAGCATCCTCTCTCAGACAGGTACCTCCCTGCATGCTCTGCCACAACCATAGCAATGGGCTGGCCACTGCACCCAAACCAGAGGATCTGGGATGCTGAAGACAGCAGCCTGGGCTCCTTCTGTAGACAGATATCTGGTAAGACAAAGCCACAGGAGACTCAAAACCCTTCCTGGCAGAGCCCGTGGGCCACAGGAACAAGCCCCTCTCTGTTGCACCCAGCTGGATCCTGCAGCAGGCAGATGTGAGGAAAGCACATCCCAGAACCTTGTGGAATGCAGCAGCCCTTCCCAACAACAGCAGTCATTTTCCTCCATGGGAAGGGGATTTCAGATGAGATCAGCAACACTGCCAGCTTGGAGCAAAGGCTTCCAGGCCACCTCAATCCCCACGCTTCAGGTTTCCTGCATTCCTGCCAGGATCGCTCAGAATATCCAAAAGGCCTCATTTTCATAGGGAAACATGAGCAGTTCACTTGCTGCGTGGCACCTCCTCGCCCTTCAGCCAGGACAAGGAGAGGTGTTGAGAAGGGAAGCCAAGTTGTGGCAGTTGGCTGCAGAGTGGCAAGATGATATTCCTGCCCAGAATCTGGCAGGAGCAGGACCAAGTGTGCTGAGTGGGTGCCAGCACAAGATTCAGTCTGTGTTGACTTCTCAGGGAGAACATGCTGTACCAAACATTTCTTATTGTATATCTTACATAAACAAAACATTTAGCTCACCACCCAGCACTAGCTCATAATGAAAAAAGCCAGTGGCTTTCTCTGCTGTGTACATTGAAGCTGTGTGGTCAAGTCAGCTCAGGGACGCAGACAGGATGTTCAAATTGGTTTGAGCAATCATTTAAGCTGAGAGCAATCAACGAGAGCTAAAAAAGGAAGCCACCAACAGGTTTTGCTGAGCAAATACATCAGAGGCAAACTGACCCATGTAGGAAACCATCCCTTCCATCTCTCTTTGGGGAAAGATCATCTGAGAGGTCCAGAACTGCTCCAGGACATTCCCCTCTCCAAACCCATCAGAACTTCCATATGGTACATCACAAAACACCCCTTTCACAGCAGCCTTTCCTCTCCACTGACACTGCTGCACCACGGCAGAGCCAAAACCCAGTGGCTGCTCATAAATTCATCTCTCTGCACTTGCAGATCAGGCAACCCGAAGCGATCACACACTCTCCCAAAGTCCCTGCCAAAACTGTGTGAATGGCTCTAGTGTCCCAAAGTCTGGGTGGGTGCTGTGGGATGGCCAGGCTCACCTGAGGCTTGCACACCCCATGAAAGGGCTGCAGGACTCCTGCCTTGGAGAGGAGTCTGCATTTTTAGGAGATCCTAAGGCAACACAGGGCTTGCAAAGGACCTTGCAAATATTGGGGTCTGACTGACAGAGGTTGCAGCCCTGCACAACTATCAGAATCATTTTCAAATATCAGCAAAATTTTCTCTTGAAAGGAAAAAAGAAGATTCTAAATCGCAAGGAAAAACATCTGCTTAAATTTCTGTCTGCATTCTTTTGATGAAAATCATGAAAAAATAAACACAACATGCAGAAACTGTGAAACCCCTCCCACACACACATTTTCTTTTAAAAGTCCCTCAAAAATCTCATGAGAACTTGAGTATGATGGAAGAAATTCTTAGAGCTCAACATTAATCAGTTTGCTCTAAAAATAAAGCAAAATCCTTGATACAGCACCTCCCCTGTTTCCCCCCTCTTGAGACAGAATTTTTGGGATGTTTGTTAACCGCACTGCTCAAATTCATTACCTATTAGAGGTACAAGGCAGATCCAGCAAACAAAAATGTCACACTGGGGTCACTCAGTTTGTCACTCTTGCAGAATATGACCTTCAGGGTAGACTTCTTTTGAAATTGCATTTCCTCTCCCCTCTCAGTTCACCTCACATTCAAAATTCTTTGTTTAGTTTCCCTGTTTCTAGGAAAGTGACACTGGGTGCAGCTGCCTCAGCCTCTGCAAGTAGTTATCAATCCCTGCCCTCCAGCAACCAAACATGAGCTTGTCCCACAACAGTGGGAGATGCTGCATTGCTGCTCTCTCTCAGGAAAGCTTTATTCTCATTTTCTCCAGCCTCTCACAGCTGTAAATGAAACTGGATTTCAGATTCCTGTAGTATTTCCCTATCAGCATAAGTCTGCACAGCAGGCAAAAGGCACAATCCTTGTTAAACACTGCTGGTTTTTAGCAGGTCCAACCTGACATGCAGAGAACGTGCAGCCTGTGCCTCCTCTCAGGGCAGGAACAGCTGCAGCACAGGTACCATGGAGGTCAGATGGTGCAGGTTAGCTTTTGATTTGAGACTCCAAAGACGTCAATTAATGTCCCACTTGTGTTCTTTACTGACCTGAATTGCAGCAAAGGTACAAAGCTTCCACAACCTCTCATTACCCCGCTGAGTTTGCTGCCTTGAGCACCCGGTGATTTTCTAAGTGTGCCGGTTTGTTTTGCTGTAGCAGAAGTGCCTTGCTGTCCTCATTGCTAAGCAATTAACAGTTTGTCCTTCCAGAAATATCCAACGCCCCAGACACTATTAGCTCCTCGGAACATTTTCAACAAAAACATTCCAGGGGAGCTGCATTAGTACCTTTGCCACCGTCAGGGATAAGCATCTCTCCTGCCACATAGCCCACTACAGAACACCAGAACAGGACAGGGAGAGGGGGTTACTTATGCTCAGGCCCTGTTCTGCCAAGTTCTGCACAAACTTTTCACCTCACATCACTCTGAGACTGGCACATTTATTGTATAATCCAGTGAGGAAACTTACCCCTACCCTACCAGAGAAGTGAACCTGCACGAGGTTCCCATGGCTTCCAGCCAGCTGGGACTTTCCAGGGAGGCTGCCTTGACCCCTGGATCAAAACTGAATGCAAGCCTCAAGAGTAACTCATCAGAGACAATTTCCTGAAACTAATGGTCACTCACCCTGGGGAAAATCTGCAGGCAATGGTAAAAGGTGCTAACAAACCCCTCTTTTAGACTATCAGAGGGTCCAAGAGGACCAGTATCTCTCCAGCAAAATAAAATTTCAAATAAATATCAAAAGCAACCTCAAAATAGAATCAGTATTTCCCAAATACTTTTTTTCTCATTCATTCTTTTAGTTAAAATGAGTAAACTCACACCATGGTTTTGCTTCTGAGTGACAAGACAGAGTCACTCAGTATTTCTGTATGCAGTACTCCAAATTTACATTAGTAATTGACATTTAAAATGCAAAAGGTCCACACAATCAGCAAGTCCTTGCCACGAAGGCTGCTGGACAGTGTGTGGGGCTCAGCATGCCCACGTAGCAGTGCAACACTGCATGTTCACTTCCTGCAGCACTTTTGTCACACATGACCACACTGAACCGAAGAAAGGACCATCTGGCCTATGGACATGTTACTTGCCATGAGAAAGGTATAAAAATGTGCACTTTGTGGTTTTACTTTCCCACAAGAATACCCTCTCACCTTCAGCATTCTGCAGAGCCATGTCTCCACACAGTCTCAGGATCCCAAGCTGAAGCAAGCTGGAAATATATTTGATGCATTTTACATACATCTCTAGCCATTTATTTTAAAAAATAAAAATATACAAAATAAATGTCAAAGTATTTTCTTACAGGTAGGTACAGAAGTGTCTGCACTGCTTTATTTACATATTCTCTAGTGAGAAACCCTTTTAGAAAATCAGTTTAGGGTATAATACTGAGCACCTATGCAATTGTAGCTATGGTGTAATGGTCCTTCAGTATATTTAGACTTCTTGTGTTACACATAACACTTGCCTGATCTCAGCCATACAAAAAGCTGATATTTAAAATGCCATCAATATAGTTATTTGTCAGAGCCTTCCCTCTGTGTAAGACTTGAGTTCTTGTTGTGAAAAGGAAGGAGGAATAAATCCCCATGTACGACAAAAGCAGATTCTCCTTCAAACAGCTGGTGAATGAATGGGCACAAAACAAAGGGAAGAGGAGAGAGGAATGTCACCACTGCAGGGACATCCAGCTGCACTGACATCACCCCACATCCCACCCCAGTGCCTACAGGAAAGACTCAGGTTCCCCTTCTTTGCCCACGGGGGTTTCGGCGTCTGGGAAGCAGCTGCCCTTCCTGGCGGAGGAGCTCTCCCGGTGGCTGTTGAGCTGATGAACCCTTCTCTTGAACAGGCGGTGGAGCTTCTCCTGGAACTGGTGGCCAATGAAGCAGTACAGCAGGGGGTTGATGCAGCTGCTGGCGAAGGCCATGCAGATGCCGAACGGCAGCGCCGCGTCGATGACCCCCACCACCTCACAGCTGGTAATGACGCCCATGTCAGCCAGAGCATTCACGAATGTTAAAACGTGGAACGGCAGCCAGGAAATCAGGAAGGCCATGACAACAGCAGCCACCAGCTTTAGGACTTTGTCCCTCTTCTGCCTGCTTTTCCCAAACTCCTGTGCTTTAAGCAAGTGCCTCCTGATCCAGACGTAGCAGGTGGTGATCACTGCCAGGGGGATGAAGAAGCCGAGGGTGTTTTTCAGGAAGGCGGTTGCCACAGACCACTGTGCATAGTTCTCATAAGGAAAGGCCATAATGCAAGCAGTGACCTCCAAGCTTTCAACATAGTAAGTGTCTCGGAAATAAAAAGTTGGGAGGGAGGACAAACAGGCGAGGCCCCACACAACCAATGCTACCAAATAGGCTTGTTGTGGAGTTCTCCTCTGGGAGTGAATAGGATGGACAATGGCGTGGTACCGGTCCACGCTCATGCACGTAATGAAGAAAATACTTGCAAACATATTCAGACACAGGACAGAACTGGAGATCTTGCACATGAGAGACCCGAAGAGCCAGTTGTATCCCTGAGCATAGTAGGTGGCCCAGAAGGGGAGGGTGGCCAGGCACAGCAGGTCTGCCACGGCCAGGTTGAAAATGTGGATATTAGCAACTGTCTTGGGGCCCGTGTGACGACAGAGCACCACAACCACCACACTGTTGCCAACCAAGCCAAGAACAAAAACCGCAGAGAAGAGGGCTGGAATTAGTGAAAACTGATAATCTGAAGAGGTAAGGGGGCAGGGAGGGGATGAGTGCGGCACAGCTGACGAGTTTGTCAGTGCTGTAGACAGGACTTGGAGACTCTCCCTGGTGGTGACAACCAGGGAGTAGTTGCTCTGCATGTTGGTGCTGGTGGAAAGGGAGTTTCTTCAGGAAATTCATGGGCTGGCAGCACTTTCCTGTCACATTGCTCACCTGCGGATCAGAAACCGTGTGTTAGACGTGCACTCTGCAGCTGTCTTAGCTCTGAAACCACACAGACACGATAAAATAAAAACCATTTGAAGTTTCATCAGTAAGCTGAGTGCTGAAATACCCAGCAGCCCTGCTGAACTCCTTACCTCCATCCCACTGACAGAACACAATTAGCCCTAGGGAGGTCACAGCACTTTTTAATTAGGCTGGCAGAGAAGAGAGCAGCTGGGTTTATCTGTGATTACAGATGGTGCTTTCTGTGGCCAGCAGAGCAGAAGGATTATGGACTCAGGAGCTGGAGACACTTTGGGAACTTCTGTGACCCAAAGGCCATGCTGAAGCTCCTCATGATCCTTTTCTCAGTTTTCTCATGCTATTTCCAGCACTTTGAGCAGTTAAAATAATATAAAAGGCAGCAGTCAACTGTGGGGATCAGGTAAGTCACACCTGAGGGTCTCCTGGGACTCCACAGGCATGAAAGCAGCCTTTTAGCAGGACTATTAGGAAAGCAAGCTGTGATTTTTAAATTTTTTTTTCAATTCACAGGGCTGGACACAAAGACACTGAAGGGTCTTTGCAAAATGTCATTCACAGTCAGTGTCCTTCTGAAGCATATCTGTATCTCCTTCCTTCATGACAGCTTTAATCAGAACAGTAAAAGAGCTAATTTCAATGTAGACACAAGCAATAAACTCACTCCTTGCAGGCACTGGATTTAACAGTATTATGTACCATTCATTTAGAAATATCAGAACCGGATTTCAGTAGGGGAAAATGTAGCTATAAACCAGCTAAAATAAGACAGTTAATTGATAGGTCTGTCTTTGTTGCATTTCAACAGCTTCTGTCTGCACTCTGAGCAGGACATTTTGCAAACTTTAAGACTTTCTAAGTCAATGAAGAAAATATACTACCCAAGTATTTTATTTTACATACTAGAAAGAGGCAATTAATTTTTAATTAAATTTTTGTGGAACCAGTCAGGCATTTAATAATTCTCAAGGAGCCCTAAAAATAACAGAAATTTTCACCAAGACAACTGATTTGGGTAATGAGCTCTCATTTAACAGAAGGCAACTGATCATTTCAAACATATTTTTCTGTATCAACAATTTAATGTACAGTAGCTTATCATTTGCTCAATACAAAATATGCAATATACTACTTTGGATATACTGACAAAAATATAATTTTAAATGTGTTGTCTCAACAATGAAAATTCAGCAGGGGAATTTCTGCAGAGTGCTGGTATTTAAAGTCACAAATAGTTGATCATAAGCCCATGTTCTGCATTCAAACAGGTCCTAAACCCAATGAAAGCTTTTTTGTTTGGGAGCACAAATATTCAGAGAGGGTCTGGAGTCCCATTGCAGCCTTAACTCTTATGTCCTGAGCCCTTCACTTTAACACAGAGAAGCTGAAATCTCAGAACTAGTCACAAAGCATTACAAACCTCTCTGACTCCTAGCAGAGGGACCACACCATAATTACTTGTGCTGCATCACAGAGAACAGAATTTCATTGACAAACACACTCCCCCTCTCTGGTCTTGAGCAAGGGATCTGCTCTGAGCTACTCGCTCCTACTCTTACTGCAGGCACGGGACATTCCAGCACAAACCGAATCCAATCAGTGGGAATTATGTTCCAACAGCAGATGGAAAACCTACCTCTCGAGCCTCACACTCGCCTGGATGCGGCTCTAGAATTCCGTGCTCCTCTTCTCCGCTTTCCTTCGGGTGAGTGTCGCCAGCAGCAATCTGCTCTCTCACATCTTCCCTCTTCCCGCTGGGACTCTTCACATACATAACTCAAGAACTGAAATATGAATGCCTGCCAGCTTCTTTTCCTTTTGGAAGCAAAACAGTTTGAGAACCCCCCTTTCCAAGGCCACGTGAGCACATGCGGTGAATCAGGAGAGAGCAACAAGACAGCCAGAAAAAAAAAAGAAAAAAAAAAAAAAGGCAAGAAAAGGGAAATTCACACAAACCACATCCCTGTAGTTTTCTACTGCAGCTCTTGGGCCAGGAGGATACAGCCACACGCAGCCCCTTTCTGCCCTCCACGTGCACACACAACATGTGGGAGCCTCCATGAAAGGAGTTGTGCATCTCTGAGGGCAGGGGGATTCCCATGCAGTCCCTGGAGTCCTAGCACTGGCTAAGCACTTCCATTTGAGAGTGAAATAGGCTGTTAGTCCTGGCAGAACTGGCTGTAATGTGAACACAGAGAGAGAGAAAGTGGAGGAACATCACTGCATTCACAGGAGCATTGCCTGTGTAAGGGAGCTGATCCCATCTCCCAGTTAGAATGGGAAAGCCACTGCCCTATTCCTTGCAAAGACATGCACACTGCTGGGACTGAGGAGAGCAGCAGGACAAACCCACGTGGCTGAGAGCAGGCTCGGTTCTGAGGCTGCACTGGGGTAGGACGTGACCAAAATGAGCTCATGCCAGCTCCCATTCACACAACACAGAGTTCTTTCATCTGCTCCTTCCTTGCCTCACATGCTGCGCCTGGCCCCAGCCTCCTCTTCCTGGAAGGAGCTCCAAGGGGGCTCCTGGAGGATGAGAACAGAGGGAAAGGAAGCACCCAGAGGCTTAAACATTTTGCCCTGATTCCTGAGTGTGATCTCCTCTGCAACAACTGCCATCTACCGGGGGCACGTGTCCTGTGCTCCCCAGCAAGGCTTCATCTGCCAGACAGAAAGCAGCCACCGGAGTCCCTGCCAGTGACGTGTCCCTTTGCCCCAGCCAGGTGCTGCTGGCTGGCTCTCAATCAGCAGCCAGCACTGGACCCAAGCACATCCCATCCTCTGAGCACCAGCACAGCCTTGCAGCGAGGTGTATCCACCTGTGGGGGCTTGGGGGAACCCCAGTGCCTGCCCTTGCCCCAGGACTGTGCAGCTGTCACCAGCTCTGTTGATACCAGAGTGACCCAGAGGAGAGATGGAGCAGGGAAAACAGCCTTTTAACAGCATCTTCAGGGGAACCAAGGGCTGAGCAGGCTGTGGAGAACTGTCTCACCAGTTTCACCATAGCCCAGCTATGTCTTTGACCAGAAAAAGCTTATCAGGAAACTCATATAAATCCATCCCCTGGAGGTGAGTGCTACATTCAAGGCAGAGAGAAGAGTCCTTGGCAGATTTTGTCTTTATCTGCCTCATAATTCAAACTCCAGTTCTTAGCATTTTCTGTACNTCTCCAAGTGTAAGGGAGTTCTTAGCATTCCAGTTCTTAGCATTTTCTGTACTGAAAGGAGACTCAGTTATTTAAAGAAAGGGAATCCCACACAGCATTTCTATTTACCACAGCACTACGATTTACTGCTTCAAGGACATGATGACATAGCAGTCAATGGTCAGGACTGTCAGGCTGCAAGCACACAGTGCCTGTGCTTGGAGCAAACATGGGAAGAGAGAGAAAGTCATGAGTCTTTCTGCAAAGGAGCAGACATGCACCTTGTGCCACCAATTTCCCCTGTACACACCCTGCCTGGGGTCTTGCAGGACTGCTGGCCCTCTGGTGAGTGACCTGAGATGTCAGCACTCACTCTGAACCATATTTATTAATTTTTTTGGTAACAAGATGTGCCAGGACACGCTTCAGCCAGGAGTCCTTGCTGCTAGTTGCACACAAACAATTGATAAAAGATTTTGTTCCATTCCTCAGCAAACACCCAGTGAAGGAAAAATGCACAAGAATGTTTATTTTTCAAAAATAACAAACACTAGTTATTTAGACTTAAATATAAAGGTTTCCTTTCCACACAACTTTTGATCCTTACAGATATTGACTGTGTTTATTCTGTTTTGCCTACAAAACTGAGACTTCAGCAGACAAGAAATGGCCCTGATGCACCCAGTGCAATGGGGTCATGGCTCAGGCTGCCCTTTGACAAATCCTGCTCCCATTCTTTCCCCTGCCAAAGCTCAGTTCATCTGATTCCTTATCTGATCCCCAGTCCTCACTGCAAAGCTTCCTCTCACTAATGTACAAATCCCTCTCTCTTCTATTTCCCCCACCATTTCTTTCTGCCCCTCACTATTTCTGAGCATCTTTTATGGCTGTGAAACAGATGCCCAAGCTGTCCATGCATAAAACAGCCTCGTGCCATGTAGTGCTGCAGCTGAGCTAATGCCCCCTGAGCTTGTGGGATGTGCTTTCCACAGCCAGGCTGGTAAACCCAGCACATGGATCTGCTGCAGCAGAGCCCAGCACACATCTCAGCACAGGGCAGAGCTTTTTCACTGCTCATCTGGCTGCAAAGTTACAAAAGCTGCCAGTTTTCAACACAAGACCTGGTTGATTTTAAAATAATAGAAGCTTGAGGTTTCTGGGGGTTGAATTTGGGGAAGGATTTTAAATATGTCTTTTACACCAACTAAAAAAAATCACAGCTCAAGAGGAGCAAGGAATTTGCTGCAGGCTCACATACAGCCCTTAGGTTTCTCATTCTGTCCTCAAGCCTAATGCACCTAAAGAGGTCAAAAGGTCACCAGAAGTGTTTAAAAAAAAACAAACCCAAAAAACCCCAAACCACCACCACACACAATTCAAATGGCACCTTCTGATCAACTGTACAAATAAAAAGAAAAGGATCCATGCACTCCAAGTCCTAGGTCTTGGATTTTGCAGGGAAGTGCTGCTGCTGTCAGGGATGGAATATTCCAAACAAGCAGCCTGACTGACAGTGCCAGCAGCTGTCAGAGCCACCTCTTGAGGCTGAACCTTGCCAGACTGCCAAAGGCTCGAAGTTATGTGAGATCCAGATGCAAACTGTATTCATGAGCTTGATTTGTTCCTTTTGGAGAAAGCAAGAGGGAAAAAAATCTTTTATAAATGTGCTCCCCAGGATGCATAACTCAACATAGATCACTGTGGCTGTTTGGTGTTGATTTACAGGAGGATCCCCTGACTCCCTGGTCCCAGGGCTGGCAGCAGAAGTTGGAGATCCAGCACCAGCTGCCAGGGCAATGATGATTTTCATCATGCCAGACCCTGGAATTAGCTCAGATGGAGCATGGTGCTAATAATGCCAAGATTGCAAGTTTGATCCCTGCATGGGCTGGAAGACCTGGCCTCGATGATCCTTGTGGGTCCCTTCCAACTCAGAATATTCTGTGATTCTGGGGTGTGTTGTGCCAAACAACAGGCCTTCTGCACACATTCTCCAAAACCATCCTGCCTGCAGATGGGTTCCCCCAGCATTCCATAAACTTTTCTAAGCATTCCTCCTTCCTGCATTTGTTTGTTTAAGGGTTTCTTTAGGGATTCATTGCTCAGTCCTGCAAGTAAGATTGGACAATCCACCTCACCCTTCTGCAGCCCCAGAGCACTCCTTCAGAGAAAGCTGATTGCTTGCATCCTTTCTGGGGACTCAGGGAAGGGAGCAGTTGTGAGTAGTGACGTTGAAGGCTGAAGGCTGAGGCACTGAGTCCCATTCCTATCTAACATCCATGGTTCTTGCAGGGTCAGTTCTGGGTCCTAGCACTGTCTCATGTACCTCTGAAGCATGATCAGTTCTGGCAGTGGGTGTTTGCAGACCCAGAGTTTTGGCCAAGAGGGAGAACTGCCAGCATTCTCAAAGGCAAGACCTCCATCAGTGTTTCATTCTCCCTGCTGGAGCCAGGATTTCACGTGGAAGAACTAAGCAGGCCTGGGGAAAGTGCTGCTTTTTCACTTCACAGCAGTGATCACAAGGGCCACCCAGACAGGGCCCATCAGACACTCTGAGAGTATCTTGTCCCATTGAACAGACCTTCTGTGCTGGAAGAGGTCAGTTTTGGAGCAGTTCAGTGAGCGTGACAGAGGCATTTGGGAGGGAAGAGGGATGCCCTTTCCACCTCCAGCATGCAGAAAACTTACCCAAAGCATTTATTTTATGAGAGATGTTTGTGTCCAGCCAATAGCGCTGCCAAGATTGAGGTTATCCTCCATGACATTGCTTGTTCAAATTATTGGCTGTAAGCATTTTACAAGCTACTAAAAATAGTAAAGAAAACAAGCAGATAAGTGATTTTGAAAACAAGCTGCACCCGTTGCTATTAAAGGCAGGGAGCACACACAGACCCCGGCACCGCTGCCTGTTCTTGGGGCATGCCTGCTCTTGCTGGAGGCAGCAGGACTTGGTCAAAACTCCATTCCTGACTGCTGCACAGCTCCCAGCTGTGCCCCCAACACAGATAAACCATCAGACTCCAGGGCTTGCCAAAAACAGGCACAGAGCCTCAATGGCCGTAGCAGCATCAGTGGCAAAGCACAGCATTTCAGCAGCTGAGATCACAACAGCAGCCCACAGTCAGCTTCCATAATTTAGCATCACAGGTGATTTTCTCCTGGTCACTTCTCTCAAACCAGTTGCTGTGATGAGCAGCAGAAGTCAAGATAGTGGTGCCCACAGCTTGTGGGAGAGAGTTCCCTCCTAACTTCTGCTTCATTTGTACTAATATAGTTGTATATAGCCTGGCATTTAAAGGATGTGGGAGAATGCTTCACATTTCCCTTTAGGGTCTCAAGGTGATATTTTGGAAGAGTTAGGACTCTGTGGAAAGTTTTATAGAGTTACAGAGCACCCAAAGGGTCTCTTTCCAGAGATCTTTTAAAAATAAAAATCTTCCTCCCTTTGCTATTTTGAACTATAATCACTGCAAACAGCTTTCCCACTTTTTAAGTGTTTTTACTAGAAATTTCTCATATGTTCCAAGAATACTGAGATACACAAAAAAGAGAGTTCACCAGCTAGATAAGGCTTTGGGGGTGTCAGATTATTCCTGACATTTGCATATTCTACCTTATTTAATCAATCTTTTAACCAACAAAGCTATTACTCATTCCATGTTTTCCCAACAAAAAGTTTAAGAAAGCAAACCTTGCTCTTTTAACTTATTAGACCAGCAAGATCATCCCAATGTAGATGTTTTGACTGCTGCCTCGATCTTCTAAAGAGAATTCATCTCCTTAAAATCTACAGTATTAGGCAAGGCTCTTGACATCAGCTACAAACAATTTCTGAAGGGGATGTGCTGGGCTATAAATCCCAGATGACAGATAAATCAGTAACTGAAAAAAAGACAAAAAACACAACCATGGTCATGTGGTGGGTGGAATACATTTTAACAGAAGACCTACAGTGGTTCAGCTTTTCCATTAAAGCCGGGTGGATGAGCTACCTCAGCCAAAACACATGATGCACTCCAGAAACCCTCCAAGCAGATGGAGCGAGACAATCAAAATCCCTGCACGTGGAGCACGAAGAGCTGAGCCTGGAAAGGAGAACCCAAGAGCAGGATGCTAATATTTGAACGGACCATAAAGGGAAAGTGTGTCAAAAAGGTAGGGAAAAAGCTCCTGTGTCAGTTCTTCTCAAGGAGCACATCCTTACCTTGTCTCTGCAGCACGTGGTGTGGCAGTGACTGCACTGGAAATGCTCAGGAAGCTGGAGCTGGACAGGCAATGCTGAGCACTTCCTGCACAGGAGCACTGCAGCACACACAGGGCATTCCTGTGGCCTCTCTCTTGGACCAGCACTCAGCCCCCAGCAAAGGTTTAGCTCTCCACAGTGCTGAGTTTTTCCATACCCCTGCACTGCTGCCACCCCAAGGGCAGCTGCAGCCAGGGCTGCCCCCAGTAAGTTCAGGCAGCCACAGCCAAAACCCCGGTAAGGCAGCTGCCACCCCACCTCCGTGCTTTGTGGAGTCTTTACAGGGAGAAACTGGGATTGCCAAACCTGTGACAAAGTGTAAAAATCTGGGCACTTGATACTTACGGGTTTCCTTGGCCCTGTAGGCTCTAAAGCAAGGAAACATTCTGCAGCTGCATGGTCCTGTTCCACCACAGTGTTTTAGTCCAGTTCAGCAACATCTGGCAGCAATGAGCTCCACAAGCTGCATGCTTTTGGTCTGAAAATTTCCAATATGAAATCAAGGAGAGTTACAGAGAGCACTGGGCTTAACTAAGAGCTAGAACATGGTTACACTGCTGGAATTACAACCAGAATTACAACCAGAAATAAAGCCTGTGTAGAATAAAAAGTTACAACCAGAAATAAAGCTTGTGTAGAATAAAAGGGACACCAGAGTAAGAGATACATCTTTTTCAGCCTGAGCTACAAATTTCAGCTAAAGGCAAGAGCATTCCCAAGCACACAGGGCAGCTCACTTGTCCTGCACAGAGATCAGCAGAAACCTGAATCCTTAACAGGGTTGCACTGACAAAGTCACGGACTGATGGAAGTTCCTAGCTGTGCTGCATCAGGAGGCAAGAGAAGCCATGGAGACCCCAGCATCAGGACACCCCTCCGAGGTGATGTCTTCAAAGGAGCAGTCACAGCTGAACCAGCAATACAGAAAACAAAGATTCGCCCACCAAAACCTTTAGCCTGACCCCAGACACAACCAGCTGGAAGGGGTGAGCAGTGCACATTTCCACCTTCCTCTGGGGCTCCCAGGACCAGCCCCTGGGCACGGTGCCAGCACTGCTGCTCTTGGTGGAAACCAGATTTTGGCCCCCAGTAACTTTGCACCAAAGCCTGTCTAACTAAATAAATGATGTTGTTTACAGCTGGAAGATGTTCTCCATTACACAACATGACCATCCTGGCCAAGCTTCCAGGGAGAAGCTGTTCTTCAGGGGATTGTTGCTTGAAAAAATGAAGAAGAAAACAGAACTAGCTGAAGCCAACATAGCGATTTTACAGCACAGGAAACTTAATCTGCTTCTGCTGAGAAAACAACAGCGCTGCAAACTTGTCCAGGTCACACTTACTGTTGGGCACACTATGTGTTTGGGGCTTTAGCCACTGTCTGGACAGAGCTGGCAGAACAGGGGAGAGAAAGAAAACCCAACCTGTAAAACATGAAAAAACAAAAGCTGAGACAGACCAAGAAATTAAGAGCAAGGAAATGCACTGGAAGGCAGGGGGCTGACAAAAGGTGCTTCCAGCACATCAGAACACATATGAACTCCAGCAAACAGCAGTGGAAAAGAAAAGTTTAAGGCGTGACAAAAAACAAGAGCAGCAATTGGCTGCCCTAATGACACATCAGCTGCAAGCCCTGGGTCTGGTTCTCCTCCAGAATGATCAGTCTGGAGACTGCTGATCCCTGGCTGTTGAGTTCATCAATCAGGTCCCCAAATGCACTTTCCCTTTGCACTGTGGATATAGGATAAAAAACAGGGCAGGGGCAAGGACACAGATTTTTAAGGACCAGCTCCAGTTGCTCAGTGGCATCTTCAGACCTGCTGGAGACAAGCAGTGCCCTGGGCAGGACAGTGGGCCCTTGGGGTGCTCCATGCTCCACCCACAGGGTTCATTTTTCACCACTCATAGATGGCTCAGGGCTCATCCCAAGAAGAGACACTGCCAGGACACAACACTCCCCTGCTCTTTTCCAGCTGTCAGAGAATGTGAGGCTTGCACAGCTCCTGGCAGTCTCCCATTTCACTGCAGGGGAGCCACAGCCATCACCAAGGCTGTGCTCAGGGCTTGGTCACAGCTGCATTTCCCTGAGCCTGAGCCCAGGGCATCTGTCAGTGTGTGCAGCCACGCTGGGGTGAGAGCTCTCACCTCACACCTGGGTGGCAGAACCACCTTCCGCTGCCTTTGCTGAAGCTCTAGCTGGAGAAAATCCCAAAAATTCTCCCAGAAGAGTTTTTTTGAGCCAGCTGCCAAGCAGACTCTGAGAATGGTGATAACCCATGAGCAGGAGCCTCTCCCAGACAGCTGCCAGGGGAAGTCTGTTACCTGTTGCTGTTTGCAGAGGGCAGGAGGTGGGAAAAACCACTATCAGAGCATGATGCTGGGCTGAGAAGTCTCCCTGCCTCTCAGGGCAGCACTTAATCAGCTTTGACGTGCCTAAACACTTAATCCCTACGGGGCTGCAGCAACAAGAACCAGCTGATTTATTTTCACTGTGCACAGTCCAACCGACCCTGCCATGCCTGTGGTTCACCTGCCCAAAAGGTACATGCTCTTCTGCTTGCCTCCTTCTCTACTATCCATCAGGTATTAGATGCTGTGGCTGATGTGTGGCTGGTCATGTTCTTTCTCGTTATATTTATATTTACTTGTGCAGCAAAGGCTGGGCTGAGTCTGAATGTCTCCAATTCATGCCCAAGCATGTGCAAATGTACACCTGAAGAGACCATCCTCTGCAACAGAGCTGGACTGAAAACCCTACCTGGAGAAATAGCAGCATCCACCATCTCTCTAAACCTCTCCAACAATTATTTGAGGATTCTCAACACCAACACCTTCAGAAACCTGACTTTCCTTCACAGCCTCTGGCTAGATGGGAACAATCTGACTTTCCTGACCCCAGGAACTTTCCATGCTCTCAGCAGGCTGCAAGAGCTGCACCTCAGCAGGAACTCACGCCTCACCTACCTGCACGCAAACACTTTTAGAGGTCTGTTAAACCTCATCAGCCTGGATTTGTCCCACTGCAACATCTTCGAAATCCACCCACTTCTATTTTCACACTTGCCTTCTTTGGAAAGGCTTGATTTAGCCTCCAATAACATGCGGTATGTCCCACAAGCCTTTAGGAACCTCTCCAGCCTCACGAGGCTGTCCCTGGAGGGCAACCACATAGAAGCCATCGGGAGAGATTCCCTGAAGGACCTGGAAACCCTGTACGATCTGAATCTCAGGAAGAATCGGATATGGATCATTCAAAATGGAGCTTTTGCAAAGCTTCTCAGATTGGGCATGTTAAATTTAGGACACAACTTCATCACTGATTTGCCTAATCAGCTTTTTGAAGGATTGATCCAGCTCAAGACCATGCACCTTGAAGCCAACAGAATCACTGCAGTCGACTGCACCTTCAGACAGCTGCTCAACTTGAGAAACTTGTACTTGAACAACAACCGGATCTCCTCGATCTCAGACTCTGCTTTTTTACACCTGAACAAGCTGCACTTCCTTCACCTGAGCAGAAACAACCTCAGCTCCCTGCCCGTGCGCTTGCTCGCCGAACTGACCAGACTGGAGTACGTGTTCCTGGCCCACAACCCCTGGAGGTGCGACTGCGGCCTGCTCTGGTTCTGGCGCCGGGCGGCCACGCGCCGGGCTGTCATCGAGGGGCTGGACTGCGCCTTCCTGGGCCCTGCCAACACAACTGCACCCGAGGAGCCCCGCCCCGGGGACCTGGGGGACTGCACGGTGCCACTGCAGCTGGCCACTGAAGACAAGTGCGGGGTGGCCGGTACCAGCGTGGCTCCCAGGCCCCCCGCTCTGCCCGGCCAGCTCATGCTGCTGGCACTTGCCTGCCACACGTGGTACAATGAGAGGGGATGGGGCACCATGGTGGCCACGTTTTAATGGTGTTTCAATTCCAAAGTGGAGGCTACTTATTTGTTTTCTTGAAATTTGTTTATGAACAATGGTTTTCATGACAGGTGGATTTTATATGGAAATAAAGGGATTTTATTATATAGGAATAAATTATTTCATTCATGGGCAATACTCTAATCTGAAATGCTAGCATCAAAATTCAATGCAAATGCTCACACTGGCAAGTTCAGGGCTGGGGCTTGTGCTGGTGATGTGGGGCTGGGAAGCATGTTCCCCTCTATCCTCCTGATTTCCCAACTGACCACAGCCAGGTGTGACCTCCCGGGGAGGGGCTACCTTTCTGTGCCCAGCCCACACCGGGCATGTTGTAAGTATTGCTGAAATAGGAATAAATTGCACGTGCTCCAGGACATCTGCAGTCCTTAGAAAAGGCCCAGCCCATCAGCATCACTGTGAGCATGTGGTACCTTCCCACAGCAGGCACGTGGGCATCTCTGCTGTTAGAATGTCAGTGTTGGAGGTGTGGGCAAAACCACCACCATGTAAAATGTAAAACATTTTATCACTCAGCTGTTCCTCACAGCACTGAACCTCTGCAAAGAGGTCATTTGTCTCAGGGAAGGTCTGTACAAGTTGTGTCTCCCTACATACCACCAAGGAGCTCTGTCACAGCACAATTCCAGTGCCATGCCCCCAGTCTGCCTCCCTTCAGCTGCTGGTAGACACAGATCAGCCTTCTCCGCCCTCCCAAAAGGAATTTTCCATTTGTGCAGGTATATTAAAAACCCTTATCCAATGTTTACTGTGTGCTCGCAGAAGGAAGCAATGGAATGTGTGCCAGACACACCACATTTGTCCCTGTCCTTAGAGGAATTATCCCAACCTGATAAGAGGTGAGACAGAAATAAACCCTTGTTTGGGGCTGAAAACACACAAACCAGCACAATTTGACATGGGAAACCTGCCATGGAGTGCAAAGAGCAACCTTTGCTGTTACACCAGGGAAGGGACTAAGTGGGGCTTCACAACAAAACCACACATGCTGCATCCACGTTATATTTGTGATTAGGTTTGTGCAAAGTATTTAACGGTCAATACAGTAAATTTTTGCTTACATTGTTTGTGCTGTTTCACCATCCTCACTTTTGTCAGCTTCACATACTTTGAGAAGTAGTGGAAAAAAACTCCAGCTGGTTTCTTGCTTTTCCATTACTTACTATCAAGCTGCAATAGAAAAAGGCAGAAGCAAAAAAGCGAGCAAAGTCCACCTCAGCAATTTCTTAAGCCCCTAAAAGATCAGATTTTTTCCATTGAATAATACAAATTGGTGAAAAATTTATATGGACAAGAACCTTGCCTTCTCTGAACACTTTGAGAAAATATTCCTTCCACTTTTACACCACCACCTTATTAAACAGTAACAGGAGCACAACTAAATTGCTTCCTCTGTGCTATGATAAAAAGTCATAGAAATATTTAACAAGTTATACACAGTATGCTCAGGGAGAACATGTGGCTACATTTTTAATCCACAAAAAATGAAACTTGCAAGGAATACAAGAAGAAGGCCAGAAAACACAGGCCTTGAGAAGGCAGTCTGGGTTTGCAAATACATTTGAAGGAGGACCATTAAGATGAAGGATAAGGAAAACATGCAACCACAAGGGCAGCAGCAAGTCAAACTGTTAAAAAAAAAAATCAATATGAACAAAGCTGGCACTGCTAAAAATCCTTGGAAACAAAAAGCATGTAATTGAAGAAGCAAAACGAAATACAAATAATAACAAATAATATTAAAGAGCAAAAAGAGTTGCAGGAAGAAGGAAATGTACTGAAGTTTACATCTCCTGTTGGAAATTTTGGGTGTGTTTGACAAAACAAACCATTTGAAAACCTGCTTGAGAGTGTTTACTGGAGAGAAAGCACGGGGTTTGTCCTGATTGCCCTGCACTGGACCTTCAGGGTGAGAGATCTGCTTTGCTTGGACCCCAAACTTTTCTTTCTTAAATACAACCAGCACAAGGAGATGCCTTCCCATTCTGTAATTGTCAAAGTACCCACTTCTCCCCCTTTAACCTGGTACTAGGAAGCAAAAGAGGCACAACAGGACAGATGCACGTGGCCACTTCCAAAGTCCAAGAATTTTGACCCTCATTACACCACAGCCCCAGCCCGTGCCATAAATCACCAGAACAGTTTCAGTGGGATGGCTGTGACTCTACTTACTGCATATCGCTCCATCTGGAGTGAAAACATGCCATTTCCTGTGGGAAGCTTTGTTAACATACTTTTCTTGTGAAAAAATTGTACCAGTGGAAAGTTCCTGGCCAGCTCTGCACAAGGCTTCACGCAGGGAACCACTGGGGTGGTTTGCTGACACCACGCTCAGAGCAGGGAGCACTCCCAGCCCCTGCCACCACAGCCCATGCCCATGGCAGGGCTCCTGCTCACCTCCTCCCAGGTGTCCCAGCCCCTCTTCAGCTCCCTGTCAAATTCCTCCTTTTCACCTGCCCTTTTTTCATCTCCTACACATAGAAAAGTTAAGTCCCTTTCACTCAATTAGCCCTCATACAAATGTTAACCTCTGAAGCCCCCAAGGCACAACAACACAGAAGCTGCTGCTTCAAACAAACTTTGCTTTTAAGGGACCTTTCCCTGCTGTGCTCCCAGCAGCACCAACCCCTCAACACGCTCTGAAGGACCAGTACCTAGCATCAGATTTACATCAGGCCATTAAAGATGAAGAAAGATTGTGTGTGGCACTGCAGCCCAGAGGCAGCAGCTGCAGCTGAAGACAGGCTGCCATGCTGGGTCAGTGCAAATAAGGAGAGAAGCGTGTATTTAAATGTTTTTATTTCAACTAATGCTTTGCCACCATATTACATCACTTTGAATAGCTTGGAATAGCAATATGATCTCAAAATATAGCAAACAGCTTGCCAAAGCAAGAGAATATTAAATCCTATGGATACAGCATCTTCCTTCTTTGGCGACAATGCTTCCTTTCATTTATCTGTAAAAATAATTTTATATTCCAGCACATTTGCTGTTCACTTTATTGAACCCTGCTGTTTATACCATTTGCCTCTTCCCTGCACAAAACCTCTCCACAATGTAGTATGGTTTTGTATCTAACAGAATTTTAAATAAAAAAGTTATAGTTTTCATGCAGATTTTTGTAAAAATTATTTTCTAGGTGCACAGAACTGAACCAAGATGCATACAAAAATGCATTCACTTCCACTCTCAGGTGTAACCATGCCATCAGCAACATGACCATACATTACTGCAAGAGGTCCAAGGATGGTGGTATTATCATATGTAGTATAACCTTAAAAAACAAACAAACCAAAAAATCCTTTTATAAGCAGCAAGAGAAAAAACTGCCATGCTTTATTTGTAAAGTAATCAAAATAGTTAGATGTACAAAAAAAGCACCATGTACAAAGAATACCAGAGGAAGTACATCTTCCTAATTACACATTTCTCATTTAGCATTGCGAGCTGGCCTGCAGGTCCCAACTTGTACTGTAGATTTATTTGCAAAATTAAGGATGTGGTCAAACCTAAAATATGCTTGGACTGTATGATAGAAATTAAAGTGGACTGCAGATAGAAATTAGATTTGTTTCCATTACAACTCATACCAACCACCTTATAGCCCTCAAGGGTAAAAACCCACACGTCAAGTATCTGAGAAATAATGGAGTGAAAACAGCTCCAAGAGCAATATTGCAAGATGCAGGTCTGCTATGAATGCATTTCTGTGAGCTCTTGATAAGTTAAACTTTCCTTTGGGAAAAGAGCATGCCTGTTGGTTAAAACTCCTCCCCCTGAGAATTTTGATAAATTTGTCTTGCAAAGCAAAACAAAGTCCTTTGAACTTCAACAGTTCCAAGGCCAACAGCATTTCAACGTGGTCACAGCCGATCTGCTACTCATGCACCCAGGGTGGCAGGTTGGGTTTTTGTTGCATTTTGGGTTTTTTTTTCTTTACGTGGATCATCCCTTTTATACTCGCTTCATTCCTCTGCCCATCAAGCAGGCAAACACGGTCATGACCATCTTTGGCTTCACCTCCACAAGATCTTCTGGAAGAGCATAAACTCTGGCACCAATTCTTCTTGCCATGGACACAGCATACCTATTCAACACAGAAAGATGAGGCGGTCAGCACCGAGACTGCTACCAGTAAATGGCAAGTCAAATCCTGCCCCATCCAACACAATTTCACCTAGTCTTTATTAAGATTCAATATGTGGAACAGTTTAATCACACCACATCCTTTTGTTTTAGAAGTTTTTTCTCATTTTTTGCTGTTTTCCTTTTCCACAGTAAAGTGTTTTTAATGTGCAAATTGACCTTTGAATGTCAAGTCCACTTTACCGACAGTGAAAAAAGAATCTTAATTAATATTTGTTAGGGCTAATAGCATATATAATGAAGAATTAATCATGTAATACTTCCTTTTCTGTTTGCTCCTTATGAATAACAAAGTGAGACTATTATCTGCCAGAAATTTTGCTGTCATTCTGCCACTGCAGAACAGTCACAGAACACACATTTCAAAGGCATGTTTTAATAGGCGTACTTTGAACTTGGCAGTCTGTGATGATTCAACAAGGCATAAGACATACAAGGGTTCGATTTCAAAACTCTGAGACACCAGCTGAACACTTCAAATGCCTGAACAAACAGGTGAGAAATAGAGCATCACTGGTGACAACTGCTGGAGCTGTTCTGCATTTCTCTCAGCAAGCCAGAGTTCAGCCAACTGCTCCCTCCAGCGTCACGGGCAAGGACAGCAACTCAATTTCAGTAAGTGCTGCCTGTGTAAAAGGTACTATGCTAAAAGAGACTGAAAACCACAGTAAAAAACTGTGGTCAAAACACCAGCTTGAGGCCAGCACATTGAATGTGCACCCTTTCAATGCAAAACAGCTTTTGAGAGAGCAAACTTACTTAGCGTTATTTTGCTTGTCATCTTCCGAGAGGTGACCAGTCTTTACTAGGTCATAGTTGATACAACCAGGCTGGATGGCATCGATTAAATCCACAACTGCCAAGCTTGTGCTGATAGTCTTGTCCTAGAGAATACAGGGACAGAGAGGTAAAGACGAGTGTCCAATCCTTAAAGCATAATTCTCACCTCAATTCAGCTGCTCTGCAACATGCAACCAAGGAAGTTTTAAACGAGCCTTTTCAAAGCAGCAGTGTTAGTGAATATTCCCAGGTGGACCAGAGGGAAAACCAAACTGCTGCCTCACCTTTGGTGATAATAAAATACTCCAATTTAACGCAAGTGCTCTGAAAATCCAAAGAAGTAATCACTGTGCAGGCAGCAGCTCTGCCCCGCTGAGCACAGCCCAAGGCACAATGATCACCTCCAAATGCACACCAGCTCCAGCCCCTTTGTTTGCCAGCATCTCAACTCCCATCTCTGCCCCAGATCCTGACCACCCCCCCTCCTCTGCCACTATTCCCCACTATGGGCAGTCCTAAACATTCTCCTATCTTGTAGTTTGAAGCCACTCTGTTCCCAGCACAGACTGAATCCTGTCCTGTTTAAACTCCTTTCTAAGATGGCCCTGCTGTTCCTCCAGCCAAGGAAAAACTTTTTGGGCACTTATCTCCTTTTGTAGGCAAGAAGGGAACCTGTACCTTGAAGTTCTGGATGGAGGTGGATTTGCCAGCTTCTTTCAGGGTCTGGTTTACCCAGCTGACTATAATGTCATCGTTGGCTTTCTGACCATCACCCAGGTCCTCGAGGACATTCAGTGTGTACCTGAGAACCAGCAGAGAGAACAAGATTAGGCACAGAGCCAGGACAAAGCCATGCAGCCAGGAAGCAATATGAGCCATGGCAGCTTGGAAAGTCTTTACATAGTCTCAGCTCTGGGTTTAGGGGTTTTTCAAAACTCCTTTAGCAAAAAGAAAGAACCATGTAGCTCATCTAAAGTGTGATTTCTGTTAAAGCATTTAGTCTTTCTAGCACTTCATGTCCTTTATTAGGAGCTCACAAAATTGCCTGGGCTCCGGACACTTGTTAAACTGTTAGATCATTGAGCATTTGCTGCAAAGGGGTAACACATTACCTAAAAGGTGTGCATTACCTCAGGAATTTGCATTCAGACCTCTAATGTCAAATTAGGAACTACCATGCACCTTTTTTCCAGACATATATCTGCATAATCTTACAATTCTTCAGAACTAGGTAACAGGAAGATCAACTTTATCTGTTACTAAGTTTCTTCTTTCCCCCACTCCAAAGCAAAACAGGGCTATAAAGCAGCCCCAGAATGCTTTCCCTCAACTGCCAATTAAACATCAGAACATAAAAGTTGTGTAATGTTACTGCTCAGGGTTTCTGCTTGTGGACCAGACTTGAGCAGATGAGAGAGAGGTGATCCTTGTCACAGGACAATCACAGGTCCACCAACAGGCTGTCCAGAGGTGTCTGCTCCAGCCTCTCATGTGCAGCTCTGTCACAGTTTTCTCCAGGTGTGTCTCAGACACCCCCTGAAGGACAGCAGTTTTACAATCATTCTGGGCGACCTGTTCCAGGTGCTGCAACACTCTCATGGAAGAAACTTCCAAAATTCTGTACTTTATTCACAAGTTTCACATGTTGAGAGGGGTCCTACCTTCTCATCAACTGCCAGACCAAGGCCAGTGTCAGCGTTGGGTTTCCGTCATTCAGATCTTGCCCTCCGATGCCAACCAGGGAGAATTTAGCTGGATGCTTTCCCAAGTCTACAGCATAGTTACAGTTTTCCAGCTACACAGGACAAGAGTTTAAACAGAAAAATCACTCACAAACACACTCCCTTGAATGGAAGCCTCTAACAGGAATTTTTAGTGTCCATGGCTTCCTTTAAAGTCTTTTGACATGTTTACCTTTTTCATATTTGCTCCAAGTTTAGGGTACGGAGGCTTGTTAACCTTATTCCAGTCAACAGGAACTTTGATCTTTTCATATAATTGTAGTATTACCAGTGCATCTTGGAGATCACTAAAGTGGAAAACACGGATTAAGTCTAATGTTTCGAGATTTAAGTGTACTCTGACTTTGTCAAATCATGAATAATTTCAGTTCTTTACAGGTGGTTGCAATTTCAACAACAACTCTAAAAAGAAAAAAAAAAAAATCTGGGTCTGCCCAGAGCCTAAAGCTTACCCGTAGAGGTGATTGACATGGGGGTTCACACCAAGGGAGTTCATCCAGTTGCGGAAGGTCCGTTCCTCACGCGTCTCTCCTACATGATGAGAAACAGGTTCACTGCAAATTCTGCAAGCTCAAAGCTGAGAAGGGATTTCCACCTTGCAAGGAAGGGAGCTTTGAGCAGCAGAGCTCACCAGGAGGTTCTAAGCAGAGAAAGAGTACTTTTTTCTACTATGATTTTTTCACAAAATGACTTGCTATCTAATCTTGGATGTCATTTTGATTTCCTCAGGCCTCAGAAGAGACTTTTGCACTTTCTGCAAGAGAAAGGAGCAGAAAGGTCTTTCACATGCATGTTAGCTAACTGCTGTCACAGCCCAGTCCCAGTTGTGCCAACAATTAGTGCTCCCACGAACATCTCACTGCATTTCTGAGGTTTTCTTGCCCATCACAGGAAATGGCAAAACCAAATTCCCCAGCATGGGGAGTGATGGGCTGCTGGCAGTGTGCCTACAGGTTCAGGCTCCACAACAGGGTCAGAGCAGCTGAACAGGCTGCCAAGTGCCCTTCTCATCTGCCCCAAATGAGTAAACAACCACTGCAGCACCGAAGCCTCAAATCATAGGTGTTACTTCAATGGAAGGCAAGGCACAGCCTCCAGTGACACAACTGTTCAATTTAGATAGTCCCCTCCTGCTAATTTTGTGACTGATAACGGCCATCACCTTCCAAAAGGGTCCAGTCAATGTCCTGGTTTTCAGGCTTGGTAAGTGCTGGGTACTTGTTGAACAGGTTGGCAACGAAGGCCAGGTTCAGTTTGGGGTTGCCACTGACCACGTCAGCCGGTGTGACGAACTGCCGGCAGCCGAGCCGATCCGCCTGCTGCAGCATGTACTCTGCCCTCCGCAAGTCATCCTTCTCCTGCCAGGGATGCAGTGGACAAGAGCTGTCATGGAACAGACTGGGCTACAAAGCAGATGGGAAGCTCCTGACCACTATCTGGAGCAATGTCACAAATCCACGTTTGGCATCGGTCACTAGCGAAGCGAAGGGATGAGGCACACACACCAACCCCTGCTGCTGCGCCACTGTCATGGCTTGTCTTGCTATTTTTCTTAGCATGGTGCTTTGCAAGCTCACATGCTGTCAAATTTTAATGCTTTTGCAACTTAGTGGTTCAAAAGAAGTCAGTATGGTCCCACATGGAGCAAGCCCACAAAGGATTTCTCAATCATCTCTGTTAATTGGAGGGTTGTGACCAGGCTGGCAGCAAGCACTCATTGAGCACACACCTGAGGTGTGCACATGGCCACTGACACTGTACACGCTGTAGAAATTAAGATACTGGGTTACCCAGATGTCAGGGGGCAATGATAGGGTACAGGCAGTTCATGATTCTACAGGATGAGGGCACAACAGCCTGAATACTTACATTGAAACCTGACATGTTAATATCAATCTGAGGCTCTCCTTCTTTCTGCCCTTTGGGTGCAATTTGATTGAGGAGGTGGAAATAGGCTCTGGAATCCTGAAATGAATGAAAAAGAAAATTCAGCTCTCCTGCACAGCAGTGAATACACCATAACAATTCATTTCAAGCTCATTTTTAACAAGTCACCGTGCATAATTGGCTTATGTACCTTTACTGAATTCCCAAAATCTGTAAGCTTAAAAGAGAGCACAATGGTAGAAATCCAGGCAGCAGGAAAGGAAACAAAGGGAAAAGGTTAGAAATATTTAAGATGACAATTATGCGGTTTGACTGTTTGAAAGCTGCCTTTGCTACAAGCTCTGGTGTCACAGCCCCCTCTGCAGTGGCTGGAGAAGGAAATGACCCCATGCTGCTCACACACATGGCCCCCAGATGCCCTAAGGCAGCCATTCCTACTGCCACAGCCATGATGAAAATGGCTCCGTGAAGACAAATTCCAAGTAAAAAGCTGATTATGAGCTGTCTGAATGTTTTCTTCTGTGCCTGCGCATTAGCTAGGACAGCTTAGAGGAGAGAGGCCAGGGATGGTCACAAAGCAGGAGAAGCCAATAGCTGTAGTGATTATTTATCAACTACATGTCCTTTTAGTCCTCAGCACTAAGGAGGACCTCAGCATATCATGGCAGCCTAGGGGATGCACCAGAGAAGCCAACACCTACCAGCAAAACTGTAAGGAATTCTGAAGGTGGAAATAAGAGTGACCATGCACACGTGCACACAACAGGTCAGATCTGTGCTCCTCATACACCTCAATTACCTTTNAACAGGTCAGTGTCATACACCTCAATTACCTTTTTTTTTCCTCATACACCTCAATTACCTTTTTTTTTTCCAATCTCAATCTTCTTTCTCCTACTTGAAACTGCTGGCCATGTGAATAAGCTCCAGAAAACTGCTGAGACCAGTGTCCAGATGCCCCACACTGACCCAGAGTCACCATCCTCCATTTCTCACCAGTGCCCCCACTCACATGTGAAAAGCAGCTTTAAGAGTCCCCACTCCCATTCCTACTAAACCCAGTGTGAAGAATAAGAGGTCTTGTTTCCCTTCCTCTCTCCAGCCCACGACATTTTAGATGAAATGCCATCACCTGCCAAGAGTATGTGGAAGTACCACTCTCCAGTGAAGCACTTTCCCCTGTTATCTCCATCAAAATATGGATTAAGGACCAGTTTCATAGCTGGTTAAAACACACAACAGCAGCACTGGAGGAAACAGACAGTTCAACACTGGGCTCACCCTCACAGCAAGAAAGAACAGCACTGCAGGACCTCAAATGTAACATCCCAACCCCCCTGGTACGACCACTCAGTGTATTAGGGTCAAGAAAGGTCCTGCCTGAGGATGAAAGGCCTCATTTTCACATGCAAACACATCTCTGTCTGCTCCCAGTCTTTTCCCAGGCACTGCAAATCAGAAGAGCTCTGGTACCTTGATATCTAAGCTGAAGTTACTGATTTTGTGCCAGCCTGCATTTTCCAGATGGAAGTTGGCCCATCTTAGGAGCAGCTCTTCTGGGGATAGTTTCATAAGGTCCTCCAGAGTTTCACCATCACGAAGTAAGGCAGCCAGTGCTACAAGAAAAACAATTGTGAGCAGAGTCAAACCTGCATGCCAGAATTTGAGCTGCAGCAAGATTTCAGGGGGGTACAATACCAACTACTGATTATGTCAAAATATTCTAGGTATTAGCAGAGTTTTCCTGAGTTGGTTGTTACACAGAGAGGAGTATAAATTATCTAGAAAAATATGTGTTAAAAAGTATTGTCCCTTTTCTTGTATAACAAAATTCTCTGGACTTTTTGTGCAGACTTTTAAGCTGATGACAGGAAGCTAAATGCAAACGCACTTCTATCTCAATGAAAAATGCTTCCAAGCAGTTTCATAAGCACCATTAAAAAAACCCAGAAGAGCCAAGATAAGCACCCTTTCAGCTGGCCAGTGCTTGCTTTGCCATGAATTTTCAATCTAAGCCAAACAATGTCAACACTCCATGATGGGGAAGCTTAAATAAAAGACACTGAAACCCCTCCATCCATCTGGATGCTCTGATAGCACATGCAGGAATATCAGAGCTCTTCAGATGATTTGAAAAGTTTAAATTTTGGAGGCTGTCATGCAGGACCAAGTGAGCACAGGGAGATCTGCAGCATCAGTCTCTCACCACCAAGGACAAAGTGAGAGCTCGAGTTGCACCACTGACAGTAGCAAGGAGGATTTTAGAACAAATAACTACCACAGAGCTGAAGCCCCCCTTTTAAATTTCCTTTTTTGAGAAAGATATGCTGTTGCCTATAATCCTAAAAGGATCCAAGCAGCTTTTGCCACATCTCAACACCATTAGGAACCTGCAGCTGGAGCAGCCATGGGCATCACCAAGCAGTGTGCTCATTCACTGCCAGGCTCAAGCCAAGCTGCATCCTGACTGACAGGCTGGTGCTCAGCCAGTTCTCCAAGGCTGATACACATCAGCAGGGTGGCACAGCCCACCTGCACGAACCTGCTGCACAGCTACAGACAGGCTGAAGAACGTTCAGCTTGGCACTGATGCTCCTTCTTCCAGCAGAGAGGAGGGAGGCAAGAGGCAGTGGCAGGGCTGGGGCTGACAGCACAAGCAACAGATGTGATCATGCTGTAGAAGTAATCACTTAGAATTTAATTTACCTTCATTTCTGCTGAGCTCGATGTCAGCGAACAAGCCGATCTTAATGATCTGCCAGAGGAGCCCAAGGACCAGGTGGGGCTTCCCTTCCCTCAAGTCCTCTGCGCCAATATTGACAACATGGCAGCCGATGGCAGATGCAGAATTCAGGGCCAGGTTCAGGTTCTCCTGCAAACAGCAAAGCCCAGTCAGACACAGTCCAGGGAGATGCTGCTTCCCCTTTCATCCAGCACCAGCAGAGTGGAGGTTTCCCTCTTGTCCTTGCTCCAACAGCAGCAGCTCAGAGGAAACACTCCCAGCCACTCTCCAGCTGAAGCTTTAAGGGAGCTGTGGTGGCAGCAGGCTGAATCAATAAGAACTGAACCAGGGTTTAATTTCAGCCTCTGGTATTTAGTTTCAGCCTCCGAGTTAGCTGCATCTAGTGGCATCAACAAGAACGAGGCTAGAGAAGTGCTAATTTACACACACAAACACAGAGGCATCCTCACAAAAACAACCTGCCCTAGTATGAAATGATTCATAGCCAACACCAATAACCACATTGTTTAAAAAAGACAGTGCTGAACATAATCACCACAGCAATTTCACGTGTGCACAACATTTCAGCCACATTACCCATTTTGTCATTAATTCAGCATTTTTTAACCATGCCCACAGAATTGTCAACTATGCATGGTACAAAACTGCATTTAATAATTAAACAGAAGCTATAAAACTTGCTCCTTTTCAACATTCCACAATAATGCCTTGAGCCATCATGCTACTTTCATTAATTCTATCTTAAGAAGAATTTCAGAAAATAAAATACAGAAATGCTTTATACCTGAATTATGAATGGTGTGAGTTTCTTCTTATTAATTGCTCTTTCATCAATTGTGTCAGGAACAGAAAGATTGATCATTTTGCTGTTAGGAGGAAAACCAGTGATATTTGAACAATGCTTAGTGTTTAATCTGAACAAAACTCAATGCACTGTGACAATACTCACCACAGCACATTTCCTTTAGCCTGCTTGGTTTTGTGTAATTTTTTTCATAAAATCAAGATTGCATAAATCAGAAGTTAATATTTACATTATCAAGAATGTATTTGTAACTAATAGCTAAGCCTGAAACTTTAAACATGTTCCCAGCCACTACTGATCTCAGCTGCTGGAGCAAAAAGAGCACATGAATTATTCACAGTGCAGTCTCTGAACTAGTGAAGACTCATTGCTCTGCTGACATCCACTGCACATTCTAGTAAGAACAAACTTCCTCCTATTGTAAAGGTTTACTACTGCTGGCAAGAAAACCTGCCCCAAAAAAGAACAAACACTTGGAGAGCTCAGTGGGGAGCATGTGAGCACAATGAATTTTTAATCAACACGAAATATGGCAAATTTAAACTTTATATTATGAACTACTTCCTACTTAGTTCAGTCTTTGCCTGAAGCCATGAATTACTTGAAAACTTGGGAAATAAATAAACTAAAAATATGCATCATGAGCCAAAGTTAAAAAATAAAAGAAATTAAAGAGAACAGGTAACTCACTTAAACTTCCTTTGTGTATTGATACAGAGATCCTGAAATTCCAGGTTGATCCAGCTCCCCACCATATTAATTCACTTACAATAAAACAAATGAACCTAACCCATAAAACCAACAAAAACCTCATACACAGAAGATTGCTGGTATTTAGCAGCCCTGGAAGCCTTCTGTTCTCAGCATGTAACAGAATAAATCACCTAACTTAGTGCAGTTATTAAAAAGAACAAGAAGACTCCCAGAAAATCCATTTTTGGGTTAATGCATAATAAGGTCACTAACATTCCCACGGAGGACACTGCCTAAACATCCAAGAGAATGGGCTATTTGTCACATGTGCCCCTCCTCAAGCTACCCAGCACCAGCCTGAGTTTGCACCAGGACAACTCCTGCTCCCGCAAAGCACCTTCTGCCCCCTCAGCAAACTCAGTCTCAAGCCCAAACAAAAGCACTGGATGAAAATATCAGCTGGCACCAAAGCTGAGGCATCACACAATGGCAATGAAAGCCTGGGAGACTTAGCCTCTTTTTATATGTGCAAAACGTTATGCAGACACACCAGTCACAAAACCAGCCTAGAACAGGATGAAAACTCCCCTAACTACACTTTTGGAAAGTTATTTTGCTGATTTTTAACTTTTTTTTTTTTTTTTTAATTCAGGAGCCATCATGACTTACCACAGCACAATCCCATCTCCCACAGCTTTGAACAGGTCATCTGTATTTGGGTTCATTGGAATAACGTGCCTACAGTCGGGATCATTTTCCAGGGCTTTGTTTATCCAGTTTACAAAGGCATATTTCTCTTCCTCTAAGATAACCAATCATAAATTTAACACAGGTTTTTTCATAGCAAAGATTTTCCCAAAAGAAGCAGAGTACAATAGCCCAGGGAAGTAACAGCCCCACTATTATTACCACACATTTTATTGGTCACACAAAGTTTAAAGAAAGAAGACTCTCACAACTATCAGAATATTCCTGTTATTTACTTGTTACTTAACAACTTTATCATACTTAAGTGTGACACAAGGACTTCATCAGCAAGCACAGCTAATGAAGCAAATAAGAACACATTTAACTAAAACACTGTTAAATTTGCAGCATATAAATTCTGTCCTGCTTTCACCCTGACATGAGATCACTCAGCTCTCAGAGAACTAGAGCACAGCACATGGCATGGTGGTAGAAATGGGCTGGTTTTGGCATAGGACCTCCAAAAACCCAAGAGAAGAGTGGGAAGCAGAGTGATACCTGAGTAGGAGTGCTGGGTCCCCTCGCTGGAGAGCTCTGAGGTGCCTCCAATGGCACAGATTCCCTCCTTCCTGTTAATGGCTCTCCGGAATGTTTTAGCGATATCGCTGCTTTTCACCTCTTGGAAAATCTACAATTTAAAGTGCTCTGTTAGACAAGAAAAATTCATCTTCATAAAACAGAAAGGACCACAGAAGGAGCTATTTCTTCTCAGCTTTAAAGCAAACTTCACAGTAAAATTAGCAAATGTGAAGGGCCCAGCAAGGGTGTAGTGGTATTAAATCTGACGTGGACAGTGGGCAGAGAGTCATCCCACTTTCTCAAACACACACTGCAAGTGCCTATTGAAACAGAAGCATTAGGCATGAAGTACCTTGCATATATTTACCTTTACAAGTAGATTTCAAGAGACCACAAGAAAAAACCATGAAACCTTTGCAGTCTGAGCACAGGTAACACATGCAGCAGGTCCTGCAGGGCCAAACCTGAGAAAGCTGTAGTGCAATTTTAACCTTTCTGCGTAAGCCAGATGCTCGTGAGACTGTGCCTTTAGTTCACACAAAAGACTTTGTCCACAACCCAAGAAACAATTCTCTTTAAGAGTCAAATGTGCAATAAAGTGTAACAATGAGTGCTCCAGGTAAGGATTCCCCCTTCCTCAACAGCAGGCTTGGCCTAACTGGCAAAACACCCTCTTGCTGGAGGGCAGAAGAGATGCTTTAGCACAGGGAGACTGCACATGCCATTTGCACAGGTTGGATGCTACTGTTAGTGGCCCCAAGGCCCTACAGAACTGAGCAGCTATTAGTAAAAAACACATTCAGGGGCTGAAAAGCCTACTGTAGCTCCCTCAAAACTAAACTAAACTAAATTTCAACCAAGCTGAAAACACAAATGAAATGTGTACAGGTTCTCTAAACACTACCCAGAAAAGGACAATGAAACAGCACTGTAAAGCAAGACAACAACGTGCTTCTGCTCAAAGGAGAGGACACCAGGCTGCAGAGGTGTCACTAGAGGGCCAGGCTGCTGGTTGTCACACCTTACCTTCCTGTCCCTTAAACACAGGGAAGGTGGCAAGTCAAGATGATGATACAGTGCAGTTAAATCATCTCCTGATGGCATGCAGACATTGATCAAGTAAAGCTGACTGAAGATCTGGGAGCCCAGAAGTTGGGGGATTTCTGGTTGGTTGGCTTTAACCACAAGGATTTTGTTTTAGATCTATCTATTTTAAAATTTCCTGGGTTAACTACTGGTATTGCCTATCTTCTTGAGAATATGTGCTCTAATGCTGAGGTACCACTAAGTCACTTGGTCCCAATGTAAAGACAGTTCATGTCACTCTTTGTACCATAAACTCCAGTGAAAATGCTCTGTTAGAAAACAGCAAGAGCTCAGTTTGTAAAAATCATACAGCTAAACATTGCTGCTAATGTAGACCTCAGCTGCCCTAAGACATTTGGTCTTTACTCAATCATTGGTACTTTTCAAATGCGACAGAAGAGATTTATTTCTTCCTTCCTAGAGCAAAGTTAAGAGTTATGGACCAGCTCAAACCAACAGCTGAAACATGCACCCAGCATGCAAGTGTTTACAAACTGCAAACTCCAACTTACTAGTTGACTCCGAACTCAAAAAGTTCAGAGGGTCTGAAAATAATTAAGCAACAGAAAGTGAAGATAAATTAAGAAATATCAAGAAAACAAATTGACATGAAAATAGCTCCCTCAATGTACTGTACATACTTTAATTACTCCTTCAACATTCAGTCATCAGAGCATCAAAAGGATGAAAAAAGTACATCAAACCATTATCTCAGAAGTCTTGCACTTTTGTAAAAATAAATAAATTTTTAAATTCTATTTCTACTAAAAAAGACTGATCCTCCAACTTGTCCTATCACCTTATTCCTGTTCTTCGCTTTCAAGGCAAGAGATTTGAATTTTCCTAGATCAGCACCTAACACAAATCCAAGTGTGTCTTGAAATGCCCTTTCAACTCTTTAGCAGACACTTGTAGTCCCATTAAACAGAGGAAGGAAATTATACTGATACACGGGGAAAACAAGCATTCATCTGTGTGCCTGGAAAAACTGAACAGCTTCCAGTAAACACTGTAAGCTTGGATCATTGCAAGTCTTTTTTTCCAGCTGTCAACTCATGTGGAAACAGTCTTTTGGCCTCCAATGAAGCTATCATATAGGAAAACCACATAGATACTTTTTGGTTGGTTGGTTTTTGTTCAAAAACCAATCAATATTTCTCCTCAGTCCAAATCTAAAGGCTGTCAATAACAGCACAAAAGACTGATCATATATAGATACCTGTACAAAGAACTGATTTTTACACAGCTAGAATGGTCAGTTTGCCAAAGGAAAATTAGGATTAGGGTAAGTGGCTGAGAAGTCAGGTTCAAACTCTTCTATGGTCTTCCTTAGCTTTGTCTAAAAGGGGCCCCCCAGGCTGCTGGCAATTCAGAAATATCACTTACGTAGACGAACTCTTCAAAACTAATCCTCCCATCTTTATTCTTGTCGCCATCGATCATGAGCTTCTGGATGATCTCTCTCACTTTGTACCCAGGGAGAGGCAGGCTGGCCTCCTTGAACAGCTCGTGCAACTCGTAGTCGCAGATGAACCCATTGCTGTTGAGGTCTGAGGAAGAGAAGAGGCAGCAGAAGGTTTTAGAAATGTGCCTGACAGAACTGACGCCCAACAGAGGGGCAAAACCGCGACTCCTCGTGTCCAAGAGCTTTATGGAGAGCAACCTGCACAGTGGGGACCTGCTGAATCCATGGAGGGCAGGGCACACAGCAGGATGGCCACACCAAAAATATCAAGGAGTACATTGTTCAAAGGACATCTGTAGGAACCAAGGGCACACAGTAACATCCTCAGAGAGTGTTCCAGCACAAGTCATGGGAACCCTTCAGCTCTGGGCAACAGCAGTTTTGAAGCAGGACTGACCACGATGACTCTGGGCACATGTGACAAGTCTGGTGTTAAAGTTTCACAACAGAATATCTGTATTTTCATAAACAATCTCCAGAATGTCTCTTTTTATGTCTAAATACCACAGCCCTTGCATGTTAAAAATAGATGGTAATGAAACACAGCACCTCTTATTTTCTGAACTAAAACCACCAAGTCAGCTCTGCAGTTGCATTTTTATCATGTTGTCAGTGATGTTCTTCATTTAACACTGACAGGAAATTGCAACCAGATATTTTATTGCTGCCCAAGAATGCTCTGCAAGGACATCTGCTCTCACAGTCTATCACCAAGCCACAGCAGCACCGTGGGTTTAGTGAGATAGTGTCACCTACTAGACTGAGGAAGAAAACAAGAATCTAGTGTGACACTGGAGCTTTGCACATAACAGATCCCAACCTCTTAGGGGACATCATCACATCTACTGACCGCACATGGCAAATCCAGCAGCCCCAGACTTTCTTCAGGCAAGTGAGGTTTTCCTGCCACTATGGACAGGCAGGGATTGGGTGCCTCCTTCCCCAAGCTAACCAGGATGAGCAGAGTGCTGCTCACAGCAGAGCTGGCACCCAGATTTCAGTAGAGTTGGGTCCACAAGGAGACAGAGCATTTGAAGTAGTTGTACAGCCCAGACTCACACTTCAAGACATCAGTATAACCCTCCAGCCCCATCTTTGGAGAGACAGGGATTCAGGGCATGTTGTACTGTTACTGGCTCAGTAATAGGATGCTAAAATCCCTTTGCTGTAGGCAAATGCTACAGAGAGCCCAGGAAATTAATTTAGTGCCTGAAGAGCTGCAGCAGCCCCAGAATTTGGTTTTCTTCAAGAGGGAATCTCACCACAGCCACTGGGGTCAGTATTTATGCTTAAAGAGAGATACTTTCAAGAATAAAGAAAACAGTCAGGATAGCTCTAAGGTCCAGGGTTGTTTTTTTTTATCAAATTGTGGAGGCCAATTTACTTCTAATGAGGATTCTATGGTTTTTAGGTTTTGTTTCACAGCAGTGTTCTAGCAAGCAGCATGTTTGCATCACCACTCCAACCATCCTCATCTTCCATCTCATATGGGAATATGGGATTTTAAAATTGTTTTTAAAGTGAAACTTTGCTTAGTGGCAAATATCTGAAATAACCAGAGCAAACCTGTACTCCCTTCTACACCCCAGTCTCTATGTCTCAGACTAAGGAAGAGCATCAATTCCAGTGGATTAATAAATACATTAAACTACTTAATGAAAAGTCAGTGTTTACAATAGTGCTGAGGAAATAAAGTGGTTTGGGGCAATGATTAATGATATCAATAGGGTGCTCTCTGGCCCTCAATTTTAGAATTTTATTATGATATAATGCAAGCTTACAAAGGCAAGATTTATTAACAGCTGAGATGTCATGAGCAAACTATTTCCCCTCTAGATAAATCACAGCTTCTTCTATTACAGTACTTTTATTACTGACTCTAACTTTACAATATGCATCTTTTCCCCTCCTTACAGCCAGTGAAGAAAATAAGTCAAGAAGGGATTTCCTAATCTCCAGGGCCTATGAACCTAAAACAAAACTTTGTTTTTACCCTCAGCCTGCAGCCAATTCCCTTGCTTTTGCCTGTGCCTGACTGAACCAACCACAACCCCTCAGCACGCTGCCAAATTAACCAGGTAAATCCAAAAACATATGTTCATCACTTCTTCCAATCAATCCACCACCTAAGTTTTACATCTACCCAAATCAGAGGATAGATGTAAGTAGCAGGCAAAGGACAGAGAAAAGTAAGACTTCAAAATATCTATTGTATCCTTGATGGGATCCAATTTTGACTCAGATTTGGTAGAGGTTTTCCTCCTGACGTGTCTAGGTTAAGCATTCAGAAGTGTTTCTGATTCAGGCTTGCATGTCTGAGCCTACTCAGATGCAAAAGGGATAAAACCTTATGTGATATTTAATGAGGCAGAAGCCTCTTAGGTGAGACATCAGGAAACTGAGCTCCAAAGTCTTCAACTCCAATAAGGGACACATGGATAAAAGGATGCTGAAACCTATTTAGAGCTTGGTTCTACATATGAAGCCCTGCAGGACAGGTATGAGGAATTTACTCCAAGCTGGGTCAACATCTGCCCAGTTTGATGGTTTCATTCACTCCTGCAATCAGCATCTTTCCAGTCTTCCAGGCGTGCTTAGTTCAAAGCAGATTTACCTTTGCTCACTAAAAAAAAAAATAAAAAATAGCAGCTCTGCCACACGAAGAGCCACTGAAATGCTCACTCACATGGGAGCTCACGTAAGCCAGGAGCATGGCACAAAGAAAGATTTTGCCCATCAGGAAAGGCTGCATTGGGCCCAGACAAACAGCACAAAATCAAGTGTGAAGGACATACCTTAACTCACACAAAACCTTTGATTCTCAGGACTCGGGACCTAAGCTCTTGTAACTCCTAACAATATCCCAAACACCCACTTCTAAGAGTTACTCTTCCATAGTATTCTGGGAAAAAAAATTAATCACTGATTTACTTCACAGAGTAAAGGGACATCTATGTGCCAGACACTTGGGAGTGGGAACTACAGGTAAATCAGGTCTGTTAGTTTAACTGTAAGACCACACACCAAGCTACTGGTTTTGCACTGAAGATTGTTCTCATTTCAAGTTTTAGTATCTTGGCTGCAGAAGGGCAGATTTGAGTGTTAAAGCTGCTGGTTGTACCATAAAGTGGTGCTGGCCTGTGGTTCTGGCCTGGTAGCAGAGTCAAGTAGTGATTGACTATGAGATGGAAAATGGACCTGTTCTTAACATGTCAACAAGCCTGACATGACAAATAGGCCTGAGACCCCTATTCCATAGGGCAGCTGCTTCCCTTCCTACTGTTTCTGTTCCTCTTCTGGCATCAAATGTACAAAGCAGCAGCATTTAAAAAAAACCAAACAACCCCCAAAAAACTTCACCTCTGCAGTACCAGCCAGTTCCAAAACTATTTCCAGCATCACTGCAGGCCCACCATACGGTGCCTTGCAGGATGTCCTGCAACAGGCCCTGACTTCAGACAGAACACTAACAAAATCTGAGATGGTATTCAACAGCTGAAGAGGCTGTCAAAATAGAAGCTATCCCAAATGAAATCGTTCGGCGGCCTGCCCAGAATTACTAATGGAAGAAAGCGAAATTGTTTTAACAGACAAGCTACAGCCTGGATTCATTATAGCCTGCCTGATGGAAAGGAAACTACAGCACATCTGAAGTTTCCTATTTCTACTGAAAGATGCATGCACGCCAGCATGCTAAACCTGGGAAAGGTCACGGCAGCAACGCACGGCACCGGCCTCTGCCATATGCAGGTGGCGCAGCAAAGCCGCAGTGAATCCCAAAAGCTGCTTCCAGCTCTGGCTCAGCTTCCTCCCGAGGACAAGTACTTAAAATAGCTTAAATAACAGGATGCAAGAGGGGAAAGTAACCCACACGTTTCCTTTTAAGGACATATGCTCAGCAGGACACACTAGCAGGATCACAGATCCCTATTTGCCCTAAGCCAACGTTTCAGAGCATTGTTTCACCACCTTGCAGCGCTGAACAAAGTGTTCAGCTGAGTTATGATTTTTGAGTACTTCATGTTTCCAGAAAAGATGCTTATCTCTGCTTATCTTAGAAAGAGGGAGAATGAAGACAAATAAACAGAGCAAGTTTGTGGATTTTGTTCTGCCACGCCTCCCCTCTGAAGTGCCCCTGTTTGGCCAAGTACACACAAACAGGCACCTGTTCCACAGAATCAATTCAGAGATCCAATGGGATCTGGAGCAACCTGCTCTTCTCCCACTAACCTGTGGGTCACTCAAAGCCTAGACAGTTCCAATGCTCCACTAATTACTGTTTTCAAACATTACAAAGCTTTTTTCCCCCACTGCTCTTTGCCACTTGTATCAGTTCCAAGACAAACACCTGCCTGTTAGGATGGTGGGAGCTGCTTGTCTGTGCTATAGCTGGCTTTAGTGATACCCCTAAACAGTGGTTTCTCACCTGTGGATTGTTTTAATAAGCAGTAGGATGTCTGTGGGACTCATGCCTTTTGCTGGCTGTCAGAGAACAGCACATCAGCTGCATGGGAGAGAGGAAATACCTTCAAGTGGCATGGAATGCAAGTGGTGACAGAGCACATAGTAACACACCTTCCAGCATCCCCAAATGTCTCAGTCCAGTCCAGCTGCAGACAGAAAGGCTGGTCAAACACACACCTTTAAAGCCCCATCAACCTACCCATCCAGAGCAGCAACTTGCCCCATGCTGGAGTTAAAGCAGGTCTTCAGGAAGCCCAACCAGCTGTGCATTGCAGCAGGACACATCTTGGTGAACAGAAATCACCCTATGAAACATTTCCTCCTCCCCACATCTCCTTCATAACATCTTAGAAGCCAACCAGCTGACTTTTGCTATAGCCATGCTTCTCAGCGGCATTCCGAATCTTCCAGATAGCTGGGAGATGAAAAACAGACTTCATTTTACACAGCAGTCTTAGTCCAACTGCTGCTCACATCCACTAAAGATGCTATTAGAAGTTCACAGTGAAAGCCAGTCACCCAGCCAGTGACCAGTTCTACACCCCAGGGCAAACATGGCTCCTTTAGGCAAGAATAAAGGGAATGAGAGCATTAAAGACGCTCCTGACAGGTGTGTCCCACATGTATGTGGGTTCTACCATGCCTAAAGCACACAAAACAAGGCAGTTGAAAAGAACTAGCAGATCCTATCTCATTTGTGGGTATGTCCAGAATAATTAGCACATTTCTCATTAATATTTAAGTTCTGACACTGCCTTTATAAATTAAAACCAAACAGGGACCCACCTCCTGAGCAGGGTGAGCTGGTTTCCTACAACAAACCAGGATTTGACTTGGGTTTCTCCACGTTTCCAACCTAATCTTGATAATTTCCCCCACACTAATGACAAAAAGCCACCACATTCCAGAGAGGTTAATAATTTTAAACGTATCCAAGGGCAGAACAGGCTGCCTACATCCCAGCCTTATTGAGATCTGTACTAAGAGGCACATTAGACAGAGAAACACTACGCTTCCTTCCCAAGGAACGTCTCCCTCCGTGGCAGCTCACACATCCACCTGCTGCAAAAGTCTTGAGAAGAGCAACAGAGGAGAGGGAACTCCTTAAAATGCAACTTGCTTCAAGTTCCAACAGGGGATACTGTTCCATGAGAATCAGTTGCCTCTGAAATTCACATTTCTCTCTGCAGACTGGAAATTCTGAGCAAGTGAGAGTTTTCACAGCCACCCTACCCCAGAGGGTGGTAACACCCAATACAGATAAGAGGCAACTGTGATTTTTTATATATAACCAGTGCTCAAGTGATGCCCATGTCCAGTTAGGAAAACAAAATGCTGGCTCTCACCACTTCTGCAACTCGTGGCCAGTGCCAGTCCCGGGTGTGGTTTCCCAGCTGCACACACTGACCTCAGTCCCCACGGCTGTGCTCCAGCGCCCATCCCACCCCTCCCTGCTGGTTCTCTGATCCTTCAGCAAGCCATATCAAGAAATTAAACCAACAGAAAACCATTTTTTCCCTTATGTCAGTATTGTGCCCATTTCAGCTTCCTGAAGCAGCCTGCCAGACGCTTCTGTGATGCCAGCACAGGGGGAAAGCTGGGAGGAGGAGGAGCAGCCCCTGCGGGAGGCTGTGCAGCCCCCCGGAGCACGGCAGGCTGAGGGAGGCCAGCAGAGATGGAGCCACCAGAGGGCAATGGAGGTGTGCTCAGCACAAGGCACTGATCATCACCACAAGTCACTCCAGCCAGGTAAACAAATTCAGTTTTGCTTACAAGCCCCAAAATGCACCTGCACAAACCATAAATGCAGCACCTACACTGACCATGCACATGGCTCAGCCAATCTGCCAAACCAACACCACCAGAACCAAGCACTGTGCAAGCCCTGAAGTGCTGCCAAGGCCAAAGCAATGCAGTACCTGTTTGGATATTTCTTCTGCCATCAGGAAGCAAAAAAGCCCACCCTGGAGCAAGAGCACAAGGCTGTCTGCCAGTGCTCCATGATAGCCAGACTGCCTGTGTCCCTGCCTTTGTGCTCCTTGGCCAAAGTGACAAGCCAGAAGCAACAAAGCTGCCAAGGGACTCCTTGGCACAGAGACAATCATGAGAGCAGCAGAATGCCCACGTCCTGCTGGCACTGCTGCTCATCACAGGGGTGGGATAAATCCAATTCAAATGTGCAGCAGACAAGAGCAAGGTGCCCTCCTCGGTACCTGACTTACCGACTTTAGCAAAAGCCTCCTTGAGTTCCTCCAGCTCATCTTTGGAGATTTGCATGGTGTTGGCCATCTCATGAATTTAGGGAGTACCTAAAGAGAGAAAAAGAACACTGCATGAAACCAGGATGCATTCATTCAACTACACACAGTTTCAAACAGCAGCATAGCAACAATCAGTACCAGTGTCACCACAGTTCCCAGAACTACATTTATCTTTCCACTAAGAAAACAGATGTGTCAAACTCAGAGATGGGAAATACACTATTTAACAAGTCAAAAAGCCCATTAGCCTTGTTAATATTTAGCTCTGTGTATTATTTTATGACTATGCTGTTCTGCACATATTAAGGTACCTGCTGTCAGTGTATTCTTTAGGTCAGAACTCACATCTCCAGAGATTTTCCACAACTTTGAATAAAATAAAAATCCAGTGTTAAAATATTAATGGAGAGCACACAGCTACCAAACCCAAATTCTGAACAGTAAATTAAGAGGGTCTTTTGGCACAAAGCAGTACACCTGGTACTGTCTGTAAAAAGGAAAGAGTTTGCTCTTCTGCAAGAAAGTAGTTTGCGTGAACACCTGCTTGCTTCCCCAGAGTCAGGCTCCCCAAAAACTGCAAGGAACAGGCTTCTTTGCATGGCCACTGTTTCCCTGAATGGCACAAGCACCATGAGCAAGCACAGGAGAGCAGGCATGAGAAACAGCAAAACCCCGAGTTCGCAGAAACTCCACTTGGATCAGATCTGCTTGGTGTTCAAGACAGAGAGGATGAAGCACAGAGTTCCTCCATCCATCTGCCATCATCCTCCTTTCCAAGCACTGATTAGGTGCCACCCTGCCAGCCTGGACAGGAGGTATCACCACAGGGATGGGAGAAAGTCAAACCTACGCACATCCCCATCCCAGACATTCGTGACGGGGCATCAGATGCCCTGGTGGCAACTCCGGCTGACATCACCATGAGAGCCGTGATTGATGCAACAAGGAACAGAAACACAGGCACTGATAAGCACATTCTAACACCACTGCTAGCTCTAGTTCAGGGTCTGTAATGGGGATTAAGGCAGGCTTGGTGCAACTTCAAATGAGATTTGCATCCCAAGATTTTCCAGCTCCCACATTGTTCACTACAATCCTGAAGTTGGGAAATAAAAGGTTCCTCCTCTGCCTATGGGAACAGACACAGCTGCCTCCTCCTTTGTAAGCAAAGGATGAGGGGTGGATTGAGGTTTACAGACTGTCAGAAGGCAGGACCCTGAACAGGCTGGCTCTGGCTCAAGGCTCAAGCAACATGAGGCTCAGTTTAACAAATGCCTGTGCTCTGATTAGCAACCCTCTTTTGTCTGAGACTCCCAGCTGCCTTCACAAGCACTTGTTAACTTAGGAACACAAGTTTGCCTGTAGCTGTAAATATTCATTTTCTGTAACACTTCACTCAGTCTGGAAAGAATGAAGTTGTTAGAGATGAGAGCGATGGGCAGGTGTGGCAGCCTGGGAAAGCAGCTCAGACAGGTGCTCGCAGCAGAGAAAGTCAACAAGAAGTTGCATCACTGCAGAGACATGAAGGAAAGCACTTCAGACCCCACCTCCCAGCATTAGCAGGCACAACAAGATGTTGAACAGTCAGTAAAAGCCACCAACAGCAAGACAACAAACTTCATTGGGCTCAAGATGAAAAAATGGGGCAGGGGGAGGAATCACAGCAATGGTGCATCAGACTGACTTTTTTATAAAAGTAAATTTTTTCACTGTTTCACAGATTACAAGTTAGGCTAATTGACCAAGGCAATGCTACCATGCAGGTCCCTGCAAGATGCAGGAATGCTGTGTGCAGCACTGACTGCCTTGCTTGATGTCCCACTCCAGGATCTATCTCCATTCCTGGAGCAGCCCCTTCCCTGTAGCACTCCCACGGGTCCCTCAGCCAAGCCTCAGTGCCACCAGAACCTGGCTATTTCCAGGGGATAAAGGAGTTGCTTAGCAAGAAAATCAGCTCTGAGCAAGCTTGTTGCATGATACAGGAGATAGATTTCACAACTGGCAGAAACACTTGGAGAATGCTACCAAGAACAGAGGCAGATTTGGCTATGCAGGCAGGTGGCATGAGCTACCAGGCAGGAGAGGCTGAGCTACAGACTGAAAATTCAGCCAAAGCTCCTCCACAAGTTCTGCCTTCTTCCTAATTCTCATTTGCACCAATTTGTTTTCAAACCATGAGGATTTCCCTTAAAAAGGGATTTCCCAAACCATCATTACCTAACCACTTAATTGTAATTTAATTTGCTGCTGACTATCTCTAACATCTTTAACACCAAAAGAAGCAGCAAACACCACCATAAGCTGAGAGCTTTTAAAAATGCTGCTCTGTTTGACTTTATCAGGGAAATACTATGCTCTGGATATGCCCTACGGTTGTTTGTATGGGTCTTGACTTTAAAAAAAATTAGCTTCCAGTCCCTAGACTGTTCAGGTCAGTCCATAAAACAGGTTTCACTCTCAGTTTTTAAAATATCACTTCTTCCTTCTGTTTCTCTGCTTGAGAGGAGGAAGGGAGAATTCAAACCAACTGAGAAAAAGCAGACACCTGACCTTGTCAGGGCTGTCTGCGAAGGGAAAAGGGTGTTATAACAAAACAGTCCATGGAAAGGTTAGTGGGCCATAAAGTTACAAGCTCCCAAAGCAATTGTACAGAGCTTTTCTGCAATGAAGAGGCATTACACCATCATTGGGACACTGGGCTGGGGGGCAGGGGAGCTTTTCTTTTTCTTGTTGTGTGGGGGTTTTTATGTTTGTTTGTTTTTAATAGCTGAGTCTAGGGCATTCAGAATCGTGTTTTTCATTCAGTTGCATTTTTAAACAAGAGGCTTTGTCTTGTGGGACATAAAAGGCCCTTTTATCACACTGGCACAGGGGTCACACATCAGCTGCCTCACTCGAAGCCCTGTGGGGACACACCACGCTGCTCACGCCTGACCATGTCACACTCACTCCTGCTGCAAGAAAGCCTCTGCCAGGGTATGCCAGACGAGCTCACACTTAAACACCCATTTTAGAGGGACGAAGAGAGAACAAGAGAAAAGTTTTAGTCTGATGGCTGACAGCCCATCAGTCAATGCACAGATAAACAGAGTGTACAAGGAAGCAATCACTGCTCCAGATCCCTCATCCTGCCTTCATCCCTCGCCCCACAGAAAAGCAAGGGCAACCCTGTAACACATGGATGCACAAAGGCACCTAGAAGAGCGTGGCTGGCAGATGGTGCAGCCTGTTCCTGTCCTCTGAAGACTACCTGTGATACAGATCAGAGGTGCTTTAAGTACAAGTCAGATTTTGGAATACCAGCTCCTTCCCTGAGACAGGCTGTATAAAGTTCCTGTGCAAACAAATTTTACAGGTTCTAAACACACTGCAGTCACCGAACTGGGGTTAGTTTATTTGCAGAACTGCAACAGGGGCAGGTCAAGGAAAGCTGTCCCAGCGTGTGTTTTGACAGCTGTGAGCCACCTGGGGACAGGCCACTGCAGGGGCTGTCACTGGAGGGATGCCTCTGCGGAGGCACTCAGCACTTCCAGAACAAGTGCCAGAAGCTAACCAGGATATTTGTGTGGATTTACTGCTCAGACAGCAACTTAAAAAACACTCAAGCATGGAGAAAAATGTTCTCAAGACTCTTCCCCAAGAGGGGAAGCCCTGGAAGCTGCATCCTACACAGAGGACTGGTACAAAACTGATGAAGGGGGGATATTCAGACATTTGTACGTCTTGAAAGTTGGCAGGTTAATTCAGATTTGAAAGCACATGACAACCAAGTATTTCCTGACAGCCACTTGAACACTTCCAACAGAAACAGAGCTGGAATTTGCTGCTGATCCAAATGAAAGAATTTACTTTCTTAGCAGCTCTGTGTTACTCTGAAAACTGAGTGCTTCATCCCTTCCAGGCCTGCCTTACTTAAATATCTCTACAATGACTGATTAACAATATTAACTTGTTTACTCAAACAGGCCAATGCAGAGACACATTAAAGAGTCAACAGAAAGGTATTAGTATGTCCTATTTCCACCCAAACTAAAAAAAAAAAAAAAAAAAAAATCCAACATAAGTGAGTCTGGAGCAGTGACTGAGGAACCTGTGGTTTTGCTCCCTTTTCATGACAAAAGCTCCTGACATCAGAAGGCAAGTCAGTTGGCATTAGCTAATTAAAAATACTCAAACCCCACATATCTGTGACCACTAACACAGCACATATATTTCAGAATAAGCAGTGGGACAGCCAGGCACTCGGTCCCCTCACAACCCACAGCAAGTGCCAGAGCCCTCGGGCTTGGGCACTGACACAGCTGCCTGAGCGATTTGAGGGAAACCTGGTGATTCAGCTGACATCAGATCCAGCCCCCAGGCTTCCTGTGGCTCACCTATTCCTCCTCTTCCTCCCTGTTCTGCAGGTAGGGTTGGTCCCTGCCAAGAGCTGCATTGCAGAGTGGGGTGGCTGTGTGCACTCCCCTCTTCACCCTCCCCAGCCCCTTCTGAAAGCAGCCAGCAGCATTGTGACCATCCCAAAAGGGCTCTGCAAGCTCCAGAGTTGCCACAACAGCCCAGAGCAGCCACCCTCAGGACGGTGAGGGAACAGGGGATACAAGCCTAAGTTTTCTTTGCATCCCTTCCAGGTGACTGGAAGCTGCAGAGGATGCTGCAGAGATCTCCTGACACTGCAGGAACCCTCCTCCACAGGCACAGGCCTGGGCTCATGCTGCTTTTGGAAGCGTTTGCAGGCAGGGAGGGCACAGACACACCCACTCCCATCTCCATCATCAGCTCTGATGGCTGCTTTTACTGGCCCAGTCCAAGCAAAGCCTTTGAGGTTTTACAGACAACAGTCCCAACCCTGACAGGGACAGGAGGACATTATGGTTCACAGACTTGGTCTGATGAGTCCTCTGAGGCAAATAGTTTCCAATGCTTTGGAGGGAGACAGGAAAGCTGAGGGATTGATGGCCTGTAAATGAAAACCTATCATAAAATCCATCCTCTCCTGCTCATAATCAGTTTGTGTGCTCGTCAAATGCTCACCACAGCGTTTTGCTCATCAAATTCCTACAAGACAGCACCCATACCCTGCATGTGGTTATTAGCAAACACCAAGCTGATGGAAGCACATAAACTTTTAATTGGCAATTACCTTCCAGACAGCCACTGGTCAGAGGTACTGGCTGAAACCAGACCTTCACCACACCTTGGTGATAGATGTCACCGTGGTAGGAGCAGTGATCAGGAGATGCTACCCCATCCAGAGAGGCTCCACCATGGTGGTGTCTAACCCCTTACCATCAGCATGATGATGCAGATTCTGAAATCAATTTGATGTTGCTCTTTCCACAATTGTGGCTCTTGTGCTCACAAACACTGTGGTGTTCTTACCCACTCTGGGAGCTGTTTTCCCTGCCTCAGGAGGAAAGGGGCACACACTGCTTTGAGCAGGCATTGCCTTGTGGTGCCAGATTTGGCTGAGTAGCTGCACCTCTCATCTGTGGCTCTCCCCTTCAGTAAAGCTTTCCCAGCCCCATACACATCACGCTCAACAACAGTGAATCTACAGCTCTGCTGTCAGGTCTGCAATGCTTTAAATATTGAACACCACTGTACTCCAGCACCTGCAAAGCCATTACCCAAATCTAGCTTTATTTCACTCTTAATTCAGCTTTTCTTGGCCATGCAAAGCACCAAAAAACTCACCTCAACAGGCCAAGACCAACTACATAAATTCAATTTTAATTCTGAATTACTTTAAACTTGCCTGGTTATTTGAATTAACCACCTTACACCACCCAGTTCTCCAGCTCCCTCAAGCTACTGCCTTTACACACAGTCCACCTTTTGACTGATCCATGCTGGCTGTGTAGCCCACCAGCTGCATCACAGGGAAAGGACACAGGACTGCAGACAGGGATTCCCACTGCACAGGCACTCTTCAGGTCACTTCCTCCCAATTCCATATTGAGATTACCTCCAGCTTCTGTTTCTGAAGCACCTCTAAAACAGCAGAAGTCCCATCAGCAGGTTTTGCTTTATATTCTTTCAGACTCCTGAAATTGTCATGCTGGAAGAGGCAAGTTCCCTGCTATGCTTATGTTCACCTGGGAGTGGACTGTGAAACTTTGCTCCAGTTGTTGCACAACTCACCACTGCTGCAGGGGAAAAATCTGCCAAATCCATCAGGAGCAGACACACATGTTGGAGTTAGTCACCGCTCTTAGCTGCCAGAGGCTCTCTCTGGATTTGGAGGCATGTCTCAATGGGGTATCCATCTCTGGACAAGTATGTTCCTCCAGCAAATTCAGGTTAGAAGCTCAGTTTCTCCTAGCTAGACCTGCATAGAGTGATGCCAGGTATTTTTCTGAGCAGCACTTGGGTAGATGCCCAGCAGGGATCTGGGCTGCAGAGAGGCAGGGCCACTCCAACAGTATGGGAACAAATGCACCAAATCACTAGCCCTATGCCTTCTGCTCAGACTTTAAACCATGACCCCAACATCCACTGACAGCCTGAACAACCTCAACCTTACCCTTTTGCATGCTGGTCAAAGTGTTTTCCCTCCCTTCATGACAGAACCAGATTCACTAGCTTCAATCATATTAAATCCTTAGTAAAAGCAACTGCTGATCCATCAGCCAATTTACATGCCTTTGACAGCCCTGCACAGCCAAGGAAGCTCTTTGGGGTGTGGTCAGGCCTGGGTAATGATCAGCATGATCAGAACCCTGACACAGAACTGAACTGTAGCCAGCACCCAGAGAAAACCCAAAATCAGCATCAAACTTGCTCACAGCATCAAACAGGAACCAGCCCCTTGATAAAAGCCCAGGAGAGCCATGTCCTCCACAGCAGCATCCAGAACCCTGAAAGCTGGGGATATGAACAGAAATTCACAGGGATTCAAGTACACTAATCCCTCTGTCTCACAGACAGAGAAAACAGACAGAGAGCAAGCAGCTGAGGATGCTTGGCCACGTGGTACCAAATTGCCCAGAGGCTGGAAGGAAGTACAAATCAGGAGAACACAAATGCTTCCACTCCAACTGCCCATGGAAAGGAAAGAATAAAGCTTCCCCAGCCCTGAATGAAATCTCCCCCAACACATCCCCATCCTCTGAGTCAGAGCTGCCTCTGATGCACATTTAGGGGTAAGATGCAATCCTGGAGCAGAGTGGATGGGTGCTTGTTACTCTCATCTACCAGAAGAAGGCTGAACAGAAATATATAACTGCTTTGGGACTCAAATGGAAGAGAGAAGCACTAAAAGCTTTCTGCAGACCTCACACTCTTTGAAGGCTCCTGTCATGGAAGACCACAGCCAAGTGGACTGGATGGATTGTCACACAGGAGACCAACTACACCCACACACCCTCATCATGCTGCAGGCTCATAGCTACAGCACACAAACCTTGCTCAAAATCTATTACACATATCTACAGAGTACACATAATCTACAGGGCACAGTAGAAAACAGATAAAATACGGCTCAAGGCACCAATGAATCAATCCTTAAAAGCCTTTTCAACAAACACTCCTACTAATTGTTGCATTTTGACACACCTCCAGTTTTAGCAGAGCAGCTACTCCAGGGTTAGAGAACATTTGAAATCATAATCCATTAGATTGGTTTAACTAACTTTTGAAATAGTTTATTCATTTCAGTGGAAACAGAACAGCAATATTCTCGTTACCTAGCTAATACAATATGGAACAGGTGATCCTTTCAAGATGTCTCAGGAAAGGAAGAGCTGAACACTCATCTACCTGGAATTTGAACAACATTCAGAGATTATTTAAACTTAAGTGCAAGAAGGTAAAAGAGAGGGGGGCTGAGGTCAGGTGTCGCTAATGGACTGAAACTCAGAAGGCTTCATTTAAATTCCTGGCTCAGGCACAGAAAAGTCATGCAAGCCTCTCAGGAAATTCTTATGTTGATAGTAATTCTTATTCTTGTGTAGTTCCCTAAAAAAAGAGCAGCACTAACACTTCCTTCAGTTTATTCTGTACCTTAACCATAAATGCCTTAAAGAAAGGACTGATGTCTCACCATCCATTGCAAAAACTCAGCATCCCTCATTTTATGAGGGAACCCTTAGAGCAGTAGTGTAAAAGACAGTGGGTTCCCTGCCAGCATAAGCAAGGAGGAATGAGGTTCACAAGGCTGAATCAGTGCAAATTTTATTCCCCAGAAGTGATTGGTATCTGCTTGCCAAGACCTGCAGGTTACCCTCAACATGCCTAAAGCATATGTCTCTTGATTTCCCAATATTCAGCCCCAAAGGAGCCCAGCTCCTTACGAGGTGGGCTGCAGACCTGAGCCTGCACCCTGGTTCAGGAGCAGCTGAATAAAGCCCTGCCAAGCCCATGCAGCCCAGACCACTCTCCATCCCCCCAGTACCTCCAGCTCTGCTCTCAGGTAGCACCTTTGGCAGGTAAAGGGACTGATATCCAGTGTGCCACGATAAAGCAAGAAGCATTACTCAGCCTGCTAAACTTCCCCCCCCGCCCAGGTGGGGGAATCAACCAGATCCCTAAATTAAATCACAGTACAGTCACTGCTTATTCAACACCAGCAAACAAGCTCCTGCAAGCCAAACACCTGGCATGACGGTGCTGGTCCCTGGCAAGCTGGACAATAGGGAGTTTTAGCTATTAATTTTGGGAGGTGGGTTCTGTGCAACCTTTTAGAAAGTACAGCTGTGGTCAAGCAGTTTGCAAACTGTTTTATCAGTTGAAGGTAAACAGAACTGTCCAGAAAGAGCACAGCCAAGACTGAAATCTTGGCTTGTCATCTGGCTGCCCAGATGACAAACATTCAGAGAAATGTGTCAATTAATGTTTTCTTAAATAAGAAACAAAACACTAGAAACTACAAACCGTACCCCAAGTGTTGCAATTATGTTTTTAAAGTGTCTTAAACCCCAGGAATTTCAGTAACAGATCTCTAACTAGAAAAAGCTACTGATAAAAGAAAAAACATTTTCCATCCTTCCCCTCCTGTCTGTAATCTTGTTTAGAAAGCACTTGGGAAAAAGGGAAAGAAGTCAAATTAATTTGTTTCAGAGCAAGAAAGCAACATTAGACTGCAATAAATCAGTGTCACTGCATAGCTGTCATAGTGGCTTATGAAGTAGGAAAAATCTCTGTAAATTCACCGCTTATTTACTATCGAATAGATGGTGTAGATCCCATCTACTCTTTGCAAAATCAGAAACATTAATCTCAAAAATTAATGTGAAGTTGCCAGAAGTGAAGGAAAGCTGCTGGCTTTCCCTCCCAGGAGGTTCCAATGACAGTGAAATCACATTTAGTCTAACTGCAGGGTGTTCCCCACACTTCTCTATAATTTAACTTAATATGGGGAGGAGCGATAGGGACCCAAAGACAGCAGTCGCCAGTTCAGGATCAGGCAAGCTCTACTTCGTGACTCCTGGATTTTGGAGAAGCATTAATAACCTCCACAAGATGCACTCTAATTAGCAGGTTTCAAGGTTAGGTAAATGCACCCAGCATCAAGGTTAGGAAAATGCATCAGGCACTCCTGGGGCCAAGCACTAACTTATCCTCAGGTCCCTTCAAACTGCTTTGTCTCCTCCTCCTCCCTCCGTTTCGCAGCTCAGCCAGTGCCCAATACCCCTAGGACAGATGTTGTGGTTAAAGAGACGTATGCACTGTAAACAGCATGCAATCTCACCACTACTTTGAATTTCAGCAGAGTTTGAGAGTCCTCCAGCTGTGAAATCATTCTTTAGAGACAGATGCTTTGCAGAATAAATGCAGGATAAAATATCTCTTCTCAGCCTTTTGGCTAAGAGCAAATATATTATCAGTTTAATGAAACATAACTTAGCAAAACCTCAGAGCAATACATTCAGTGCAAACAAAATTAGGATGTGAAAAAGCTATACTAGAAGTGTTTTACAGGTTTGCAGACAAATGAAGTTTCTAGCACAAAAAATTCAGCATTTCAGTTCAATACTTAAAAGTACTGGTATGCAAGTGTTTTAAGCTACATTGGCTTCCAGCATCAGATATAGTCAGAAACCACAGCAAGCAAGATAAACTCCTCTGCTAGGAAACTAAATCCTGCCAGCCTGTAATGCCTCATGGCAAGGCAGCACTCAGAGCCCAACCTCTCCAGGTGAAAGACCCCAAAAAGTTCAGTAGCCGCCACAGCCAGCAGCCTACAGCCATTTCCCAAAAGCACTCAGAGCTCCTCGCACTTTCTGCAAGGCAGAGGTTTAAATATTTAACACTTTAACATGCAAGTTTAAGCACCTCTGCTTTGTAAAAGCCTGCTGCAGACAGAGATGGAACAAGACCGTGCCCCAGAGTTCTGAGAAGACACACCCTGAGCGCTCGCCTGAAACATTAAACCCTCGGTGATGCACAGCCGGTGGCAGCCCTGCTGCTGCCGTTTGCACGCGTCAGGTGCGCCGATGAATTCCAAACTTAGACACATCAAAACCTGAAATTCGCTCTGCCCTCATCTGTTTTCCTCCATCTACTACAGCAGTAGGAACCACAAGAGTTTTTGCAGAGAAAAGCAAAGCAAAACAAGTCGTTGCAGGACAGTCTCTGGCACGGGCCTGCATCCGCAGCGCGGGGCAGCGCGCACACGCCAGCCCGCCCCGGGACACCCTTCCTCAGCCTTCCTTACCTCTCCTCCTCTCTCCTCCCAGGCAAGGCGAATCGCTCCCTCGCCCGGCCCGAGCGCTGAAGCGTCTCCCACGCCCCCAGCCCGGAGCTGGGCAGCCAGCATTCCTCCCTCCCTCCGTCCCTCCCCGCCCAGCGATGGGAGGTCGCTTCCCAGGGATGCGGTCATGTCCTGAAGAGATGAAGAGATGCTACAGCGGCCAGGCGGCCCGAGCATCCCGTGGCTCCCGGGGAGGATTCTCCCCAACAACCAGCTCGTGGTCTTTTATTGCTTGGCACTTGGGATCAGGAAGCAGTAAGATACAGAGCTTTTAGGTAAGCAAGCTATTTTTTTAATTAATAAAAATAACAAAACACACAAACCCAAAACAAAAAGCCCTCTACTGCTCTTTACTCTTTAAAACTAATGCATTTTTATTTGCTAGTTCTCAGCGAGTCCAGTCAAACAGCAACGCAGAGCTTGTATTTGGCTTTACGTACTTATTTTATGGATGTCTTTGAAACAACCAGAAGCTCACAGAATACTAAGGATCCAGACCTATTTGGCCTTAGTCTGCACTGAAGGAGGATGCTGCCTGCTATTTCACCTCATAGTTCCTCAAAAACGAAAATTAAAAAAAAAAAAAATTAAAAATGGTCTGAATAGATTAGATTAAATTAAATTAAATACAGAATTCAGAGCTGGCCCATACTGTAATATATTGTATTACCTCAGCAATTAATCCTTGTCTGCTCTAGATGAAACAGGGACAGACTGCTATTAGCCAGGAAGACACAAGCAACAGAAACATCATGTACTCTATGCTGCTGATGCAATGCACAGGAGCAGAATCAATCACCAGAAAGGTTAAGTCGGCTTTCCAAACTATAATCATATATTTCAGAGATTTGTGTTCCTGTTAAGTCCATAAGGTTTGAGCATTTCCATAGCTAAAAGGAAAGGATGTCATTTACTAATAAACACAATATTTGAATTAGTAAAAAATTTGAAGAACTCATGACTGTTCTAAAAATTATGGTCACTATGGTCACTGGGTGGTTTTTTTGTTGTTTCTCATTAAAAATTACATCAGCCAGGAAAGTGAGTCACTGCTTGGTACCATTTCTTGGGTATCACCTGAAAATTTAGCTTCCAGCTGTGAAGTTTCAAAAGAGGCATAAAACACACCCCAAAAAACAAAACAAAACAAAAAATCTAACCCCGAACCCACAGCCTGCCAGCTTCCTCAGGATGGTAAACATCATGGAAACCAAAATAGAGGGTTTTATGCCCAGAACTGCAGCTGCAACTTAAAAGGAAAGAAGTTGGATTGGAAAAATACTTCTGCAGTCCATGGAGACCAGGCTGAGTGCACATGAGACAGGATTTAGGGAAGAGCAACTTCAACTCTGCTCTGACTTGCACCAGCAGCCAGCTTCAGCATCGCATCAGCCTCTGGGTGCAGGGAGCCCAAGTGGGTGCTCTGACCAAAACCAGGGACTGCATCCAGCCTGTGAAGTCTAGGGGCAATCATGCAACAAAAATGAAGAAATTCATCTCATGAAGTTTAGTGTCTCCACTTTCTGTCCCACATGTGAGTATATTGCACAGCATAAATTCATCCTGTAAGGGTTAGAGAGGTTTCGGGGCTTGACAGGTCCTGGGGAGAGCATGCCAGAGCCCGGCTCCCAAACTACGTTGTGACTCTATCAGTGGCAGAGCCATTGAACAAGCAATGTCTGCTTTTGGGGGGAAAAGAAAAGCCTCCTCCTTGTCTCTGTCATCTGTGTTGCTGGAACAGCAAGGCAGCACCTGCAGGTGTGCAGGTGGCAGACTGGCACTGCAGAGGCAGATGCCTAAAAGCCACCAGCCCATGGGTCTTCAGACCTCTGCTTACTCGCTTTTCTTTTTTCAGGTGAGTGTAGAGCATCCTACAGTGCTATCAGGTATAATCATTCCCTCTGACTGAGAAGGAAAGGACATCCCTGCCCCGTCACCAGGTAGCACAGGTCCTCAGTGGCTCCACCACAAGGACTTCAATTCCCGCGCAGTGCACGTGAAATACCCATCTTCTACATTTGCAAAGGATCAGAGATAGCCAGTTTTTCCAGAGCTTTAAGAGCACTCTGCTCTGTGAATACTCAAAATCCAGTCCTGGCGGTCCAACCTGCAATTACAGTCAAACCTAAAATAGCAGCTCGGCGGTGCCAGCACCACTCATCCCCACGTCATGTCCCGAGACTCGGCACGCCAGGGCGTGGCGATGGCAGGCAGCGAACGCACAGTTCCCCGGGCACTCCCAGCAGACTTCCTCAACACGCCTGGTCTCACACCACTCCCCACACTCTTCCAAAATAGGAACTTTTTTGGTAGAGCCAGTATACCGGTGTATTTTCCTCTTCCTCCCACTTTAAAAAAAGCCTTTTAGGGAAGAAGAAGGTGCCTGAGGTGCTCAGGTGACACATTCACTCCACTGCATGGAACATTGTGATGCAGGTTTATGAACAAAGAGAACTTCCAGCACTGGCAGGATTCCTCCAGCACATCATTGCGTAAGGGGACACATCTCTTGCACAGCTCCAGCTGCCAAGTTTCACTGGGAGGCCACTAATACATATTTGCCCTCCAGACGGTACTCAACGATGGCTGTGGGAGTGGCAGCTGCTGCTGCCTTCCAGGTGACAGGGGAGCAGAAAGGGTAAATTCAGGAGTCGTCTTTCACCACAGACCCTCGAGAACAGACCCTTTGGTGATTTCTGGGGGAGGAAGGGAGCTCATCCAGTGTGCTGGCCTTTGGCTACAGTGGGCTGTGCAGCCCCACTGCTCTCCCCAGTGAGTCCAGAAGACGACAACCATCTGCTTCTGGACACCAAGCTTTCCTGCCCACTCCAGAAGTAGTGTTTTCCTCACTAACACCAAGACATACCATGCTAATGTTGGAAGCTGTTCTGAGATAACTGGTGATGAAATCCATCATGATGAACAAGTCCCTGGGCATGCTACATCTGTCCCAGTGATTTTTGGGATGGGTTTTAACTGCTGGCACTTCTAGCTCCTGCCTAAAATATCCGTTTGCTGGGATACAGCCAGCTCCACTGTCAACCAGCCATGGGGGGATAGGACATGCTGGCCCACTCCAGCATCCCCATGCTAGAGAAATCTCCATGGCCAGAGGGCTGGGCCACAGCAGCCTCGGGAGATCCCAGAGCCAACAGAGCATCAGCAGACCTTGGCGAGCCTTCAGGAGCTGCAAAGGCAGCTCAGTCTCCTGCCTCTGCCTGCACTGGTGCTGCATATCAAGCGTTTTCAGGAACAGCCCCTCTCAAAAAAAATTAAAAAGGAAAGAGAGAGAAGGGAGAGAAGTTCAAAAGAATACCTAATTTAAAGAGAAAACCAGTTAACTTAAATAGTCTACTTCACCAGCGAAAAAACACCATGCTCTATGAGCCAGGGCTTTAGAGAGCAAAGCTGAGTGGCCAGCCACCAGTCTATTTTGGACTGACATCAGTGACCATTTACCATGTGCAAACGCTCCCCTCCTCCAGTTCTGTCCACATTCTCTTTTAAATGTAAGGATTTTAATGAAATTATGAACAGATAGAAAGACTCTCACCTGTGTTTTTTGATACAAATTGAGGGTTTATGCACTTTTTGCTTTCTCTCTCAGTGCCAACCAATGGCAGTGTATATCCCATCAATGTAACCAGCTATGGAAAGATGTGACAACTGAGGAGCCAGCATCTGACCTTAACTCCTCAGTTTATCAGTCTCTTTAAAGAAAAAACAGGTCCATCTTTGCTAGATTTCCCCCTTAAAAGCTTCCTGAGCTGCTCTGTCAGTGAGCCTGTCATCTGGAAGAAAGCAAGACATTAGTCAGGCTCATGCTTATTTAATAAAAACCTTGCATGTGCAGGAGGGACTGAAAGTTGGTCTTTATTTAAAAAACGCCTGCAAACTTGAGTATGATTTTGCAGTGCAAAACAGATCTGAGGACTTGCCCGATTTACCCTGTGCTCCACCAAGTGCTCAGCTTAGAAATTAACCAGCTAATTATTCACAGCTTAGATCAGGGAGCCAAGCAGTCACCAAAGAAGTCCACAAGTATGCCCAGATCACCGTGCAAAGGACATTTCATGTCTTGCTATTTCATAAGGAAATCGGGAGGCTTCAACTGATGTCAGCTCCAGGAAATGAGCCACAGGCAGATGATGCCGGAAGCAGGAGGCTTTATATTTAGTACTGAGTCACCCACTTTATTAAATTCAAAAGACAAAAAAGGTGGGTGTGGAGAGGGGATAAATGGAAAAGAAGTGAACAAGTTATTCTCTGGAGATCATGGGCCATGGGGAGTCTAGGGTTGGATGGGGTTGTTTTGTAAAGGGAGAAAGACATTAAGAGATTACCTGGAAACCCCTTCTGCACATCCACTGGAAAAGCAGTTGCCAGATGAGCTGCACTCCCCAGGGCAGAAGCCAGCACTGAAAACACTGCAGGAGTCTGCAGTGCCTTTGGGATCTCTCTGGCCAGTCCTGCAGGCCTGAGCAGGGCATCACCACTTCTGAGGCACTTTCCCATCCTTTCTGCTACATATTTGAGCCAAAGGAGAAGCCATTGGAAGTAGAGAATATTGGAGTAGAGAATATTTTTAAGCCAGTTTTGCAGCTCCACCTAACCAATCACCGAAGCGCACCTTGCAACAATCACACCCCAAAGAAAGCACTTTGGGTGATTACAACAGCATCAGATGAAGCCTAATGGCTGTTACTGAAGCATGGGAAGAGGAACTGCCCTGCCACAGTAAAACTGCACCCAGGCAAGGGCTGACATCATCCAAAGGCCATCCTGACCCTTTCCTTCTCCTCAGCATTTCAGTCCTCCCATCCTGGCTGGCTGAGGGGTCAAATGGACATCAGCGCAAGGAAGATGAGGCAGCGGGCAGAGGGCCCACTGTTAGCACAGCATCCCAGTTAGAACCAGCTCAGCCACCCCACAGACCAGGCCACTGGAGAAAGAGTGGCACTGGGTCTAGCAGGAGGGTCTTGGAGGCACAAACATACTTTTTCATCCATCATCTCAGCTGCCAGCTCTGTCCATCACCCAAGTCTGTCCTTGACATGACTTAGGCAATCCTCTGCTCTCTTGGAGAACATGTTCTAGATAACTATTCACCCTCAGTCACTACTCAAGGAAATAGTATTTTAACTAGAACTGCACTGCTGCAGAACACAAGTGACTGTTGACACAGTATTTCTGAATAGGGAAACTGTTCTGATCCATTTTTGGCAACACTCAATTTAGACACATCTAAAATTGAGAAGTATATAGCATTCATGTGGACTGCATCCTTGTGGAATATATTAATATGGAAAAGCTGCCATTTAATAGGAATGTAGTCCTTTGAACTAAGGTCTTTTGATATACACTAAAGAAAGCTTTAAGAAGCACCAAAAAAACAATTGTAATGCAAACGGTTGCACAATGCAAATTACAGGAGTACAGATTTGTTTAGAAGAGGTTCATATTTTCATACAAGTCTGTCATAAGACATTTAACTTTCTATCAGTGATAAATACTCTGCAGCCTGAGCAGCAGCAACACCTTTGCAAAGTTCTCAGCTACTTGAGCCAGATTTTGCCCCTGAGAAGATTAACTTTCTAAATACTAAAACATAAATACTGCTACCAAAGCCAAGCACTGCACCTCATTTTGACTTAAAAAAAGTCAGCTGAAAACAAGAGCTCTCTCTAATGCCAAACACCACCAGGGACTTGCCTACAGGAGCACCCTATTAGGTTACTAATAAAATAGGTGCAATCTTCAAAATAAAACTACAACAGTTAAAAAGATGTGGTTTGAAAAACAGATCCATGGACTGTAGCAAGACTGGCAATTATGCAGAACCAGGGGTCAGGAACTGCTTAATACCTTCCACCTATATGCCAGAAGAGATTACACCTCTGCAGTCACAGCCTGCTCCGGCCACCAAATGGACATTTGGCCAACTGTTGACCACTGTGCAGACCAGTTTGCTGCACCCGCTCCTGGCCAGTGGGAGGCTGTGGGAGATTGCCACTGGGTGGCTCCTCAGTCCCACACAACCCATCAACATCTGCAGATGAGCTCCCACTATCAGAAAGGTTTCGGGTACTGACCAGCCTGGGCAGCAGCACACACACCCAGCCCAGCCAGGGAGGATCTCCAGGAAGGACTGGTATCTCATCTGGACATCCTGCCAGAGGCACGTGGCTCATCATATTGTGCAAGGGGGCCTACAAGTTCTGACTGTGTTGAACTAGTCCAAAATCTCATCTCAAGGGACGTTGAAGCTTTTCCTGGTATTTAGCTCATGCTCTTGTTGGCTTCCCTCCAGCTGCTCTTTTTATCTCAGACCCCAACAGAAAGTCTCCTGTAGGACAGACCTGCTGGACAGGGCAGCTCCAGGGGCTCCCACAAGTACTGCACTCTTTTCAAATAAGTAGAAAGGTGGGGTAGAGCTGGATTACCACTCACACACACTGTAAGGTGCCACCCATAGCCTTTAGGTCCCTAGAGCGCAATCTTCACCACACAGCTCATTACACTGTTAATTAGTAAGCCATCTCACATTTTCCAGACCATATGCCAGTCTTTCCTTTGACAGCAAATTTCTTATATTCTCTAGTCTGTTGTTGCTGTTGAGTTTAATGCTTTATGAATTACTATTAAATAAACCCTCATCCTAGAAGTTAAAAAACAAAACCAAAAACCAAACATCTACAGATCCTACATAAAGCCAAACAAGGCACAGTATTTGATAGAAGGCATGAAGCAACTTTGGAGCTCAGGCTGAAGAGGTAGATCTATAGCTGGGAACAATGACACCACAACATTCAACATGGATGACACCAAAGAGGTCCAAATGCTGAGCAAGAATATCAGCTGTGTTACACGTGAAAGTGCAGTGCTTTGCTATGTGCCAGGTTGATATCAGACCAATGCACAGAGCTTTAATTGCTAATGTGAATCACTGACTGGTACTGGTTGTAAAGGCTCTTGCACAACAGCAGGTTTCAAGGACTGTACAGGGCAGAATCTTACTCCATTTCATGACTTTCAAAACTCTTTTTATATAGACCTTCAGAACAGAGGGAGCAAAAGGACCAACTAAAACAACCCTACACAACCCAGAAAAAGTGAGTTATAGTTCTCTACTACTTAGAGAAAGGGGAGGAAGGGGAGGGAGGAATAAAAGTTGTTGCCATTAGTGATGGATCTAACCAGTGTAGGCTGGGCACCGCCATTACATCCATCCAGGACAGCTACAGTAACTTCCAGGAGCTTCTTAGCTGGGCAGAAGCAATGTCAGTTTTTCAAGTTTTCAGCAAGAAGTCTGACTATGCTGCCTTTGCTTGAGCATTTGGTTTATATAATACAGTGGCAAGAGCCCAGCTGGAAATCAGATCAACAAGAACATTACAAAGGGGTGGGCAAAAGAAGGGCAGGAGCAGGATTGCACAGGAACCTCCCATCTATGTCCCCAAGGAAAGCCTAGTCCCAGCCTCAGCCAAACAGTGCAGAAAGGAACAGGCTAAAGTTTAGGTCAGACATTAAGGCTGCTTATTCAAAATATTTTCCTGGTTTCCCCTCTCTCTTTATGGAAAGGTGAATTCTGTCTAAGTCAGGATTCAGAAACTTGCTTGTTATTACCAGGAGCACTGAGAAACATGAATGCTTTTGTAAATGTATTTCCATTTGCTCTCGACTGACCTTCAGAATGCTGCTATCTCAGAAACATTTCTTAAAAGCAGGGGCCAACTTTCCCCCTGAATGCCTGCGCAATACCAATCACAACAGGGTAACTTTATATACACCCACAACACCCTATGTAATCCCTAAAATAAAGTCCTCACAATCCATTCTTGGAGGCAAAACATTTTGTGCAAAATTCAGGAAAAAACAGCTTAATTGCAATATTGTTTTGGAACTCACTTCCTTTATTTCTGTGACCAGCTGGAGACAAGCACCTTGTTCTATGCTGGGTCAAGGAAATGTTTAACTACAGGATTTATAGCAGAATATATGTGTATATATCACCACAGCACTGCAGCTGCTCAACAGTTATAGCAGAAGGCAAACACTGGTTCAGCCCAAGGAAAACAGGGATGGGCTGGAATATCAGCCTGCTCACTGACATCTTGCTGCAGAGGCTCCAAGGCAGGAGAGCATCCAAGCCAGTCCCTGGGACAAGACTCAGCATCCAGGAATCTCAAAACCACAGCCCTGTTCCAAACCCAAACAACACTCCACAAACCCTTCCTGGCTGATTAGCAGGAGGGAGCACAAGATTGCGATGGCAGCATAAACAAGGACCCAGAATTTATGATCTTTCAGACCCAGCTGAAGCACTGCTTCACAAAATATGAATGCCAATTACAGGGATGGGTAGCTGGAATTCAAGTTTCCACTTGGTTAGCGCTGCACTGGACAGACTGAGAGCTTTGGTGCTTGCCCAGCAGTTTCATCTGCTGAGAGGGGCTGCACCGACATCTTCCATGAAAACAGGGACAGAGACTGAAAACCCATGGGACCTCCTCCAGGTCCTGACCTTCCCAGCAGGGCAGAGTCAAAGGCAACAAGTTCAGTCCTACTGTTTGTGAAACTAGAGCAAGACACTCTTCCACCTTGTAGTACAGAAGAGAGAGTGGACGAGGCAGATCAGTAACCCCCCTTCCCTGTTATTGTGAGCAGAATCCATGCAGCAGAAGTCCTGGTACGTGAGCTTCTGCTCCAGGGCTGGGACAGTGCCACATGCACCAGAGTAACATCACTGAGGCAAAGATCAACACAAATATCAAAAAACCCCAAATCTGATCAAAAAAGGTACTTTGAGGAAATGAGCACACAATAAAAAAGGACTTCAGCTATAGTTTTCAGATAACACAACAGGCAAGGAAGAACACTGAAATGGCACACAGGTGACTGTGCAAACTTGTTTCAGGAACAACCCACTGCACATCACCTTCCATCTAATCCAGACAGGATACAAGCTTCTGTTATCCAAGGTCTTCAATCTGAATTTCAAACATCTTGTGAGTTCAGGTCTGGAGAGCCCCTAATTTAATCACTAATATATAGGCAAAAAAGAAGCCACATAGATACAATGCAGAATCACATGCCTTCCCATTTGCTTTCTAGTATAGAAGTACTTTTCATATGTCAACCTCCAGGAAAAAAAAAAGCAAGAGAAAACCAAGGGGATTTTTCTAAAGCTTCATTTCCCACCACCTCAAAGAGACAACAATTTCAGTAGCAATCCAAGAGGATGTCCCCAGAACTCTGCAATCAATTCTTTCTATATTCCCCCTAGCAAGACAGTCTCCCTGTCATTTGAATACAAGGCAGGAGAAGCAGTTCTAGCACACAAAACTCCAGCAGAAGCTGCACTAACAGGACATAGGCCAGGGGCAGGATTACCTACAGCATCTCTTTGAGCCACAGCCCCATTCGGCAGCTGACATGGGAAACAGTAATAGAAGCCAGCAGCATTTCTGATGTTACTCAGCCTGTCTCATCTACCAGATTATCAGATCTTCTTTATGCTTTTCCCCAAGTTGGTGTTTTGCAGGTTTTTCCTTGTCTTGACCTGACCCTGCAGTGGGCAGCAACTCACTTTGTCTTGTGTAAGTTCCTCTATTTATACAATTTTTTAAAACAGCCTGGCTAGCATATTTTCAAGAAAAGTTTTGTTTCCTCTAGCAAAAAAAAAAAAGTCTGTAGTAAAGACCTAACTGTAGGAGTCAGTTTTTCCACTTTAACAATTTGAGATACGAATAAATAGCCCCTTGACTCTCAAATTAAAACCATGCAGCTGAGTTAGACAAAGGCTGAAAGCTCATCCCTAGGTTTTGGGGGAAATAAAATCCTTCTAGTGTCCTTCTACAGACAGTTTCATGACTGTTTACAAAGACTTTATGAGACAATACAATATTTCACATTTTTAAGTTTTTTTACAGTCTACTCTATAATAGAATTACCAGAAACAGAACAGGCCAAGGCAGAGTCTACAAAAACTGAAGAGAAGGCAGCATTTTCTCTGATTACAGAGAGACCTTTGATCACCAAGGTCACATAAACCAGGCGCACAGAGCATGCTAGTCATTAACAGCCATGGAACCGGCACCGGGCAGAGTCTCCCTGCCTTCCTCCCATCCCACTGCCCTGCTCATTTACTCCCACCCCTGCCCTAAACAACCATAAAGGCCGTGGCTAAGCTGGAGGAATTGCCAGGCAGCACCGCCTGCTTCCAGATCCGGGGTCAGCTGCACCCTGCCTCTCCCCACGGAGCGGGCCGCAGCCTGCCAGCAGCATTTCCTACCACCCGAAAAAGGACTTGCTGCCCCACCAAGCAGGGCCAAGGACACTGCAAAACAAATGAAACAACACAAGAGGTCAACACTTGAGGTTCGTGAGGCAGAGAACAGATGCTCAGGGCAAGGAGACACTCAGATCTTCCCTCTACTATTCCATGGCCAACCACTCAGACTTGCCTCAGAAGCTTGGGTTTGAGGCCTGGCTTTTCCAAGAGGCAGTGGGGGAATGAGATGACCACACCAGATACCAGTCAGCCTCTTGCCCTCAATGTTTTTTCTGTTTTATACAAAGAGGGAGGAGTGTGCAGCTCAGGTCTGGACAGACAGGACTGAGCTGGAGGCTGTGGGGCAGTTTCCTGGCCACTGGACATCCCTGCAGCACCTGAACTGAGACATTCTTAAAGTGGCAGCCTAATGCATAGGCTGTGGACTAGAGTTTTCAATCGTTTCAGGTCCTTCAAGAAGCACAGCTAAACTTTGATTAACATCTATGATAACTACGTGGCTGGCAGTCAGACATCTGGCTCTACACCTTTCCAACAGTCGTCTCCTTAGCACTTCTGGATTAATTAGCAGTAAACAGATTTTCTGAGGTATTTTATAGCTGAAGGGCTTCCTGTGGCTGCCAGTACCCCAGAAACCCAAGACATAGATGTGTTGTGTACAGTTTTCAGTCTGATGAAAATGAAGACTATTTTTAATCCAAGCCTACGTAGGGTGGGGCTCAGTCTCCAACCAGGCCAAAAAGCCACTATAATCCACAAGACCAATGCCTGGCAATCTTTGCTTGCAGGCTGATGTCTGTTCTATTTTGGGGATGGGAGGAATTTAGAATAAAAAGATATATAAATTAAAAACAAAGGAGGCTATGAAAAGTGAATAGAGGGAAGGGCCAGACTTATCCTGTGTATTTTGGTCTAAAGAACAGGGCTCTAAAAGAACACAAATCAGAATTACTCTATTTTCCATTTCCCACAGCAGTTTATAATTTATAACATGGGCTGACGAGAGTACAGCCCCAGTATATTTTTTACAGGAGGAAAGGCCAATCCGTGGCTCCTTCCACAGCAGTGAGACCCTTGGGAGGACGAGGCAGGAAAACAGTCACCAGCCATAGACATACCACCAGGATCCCATACAAGGTTTTCCATCTCAGACACCAGTACAACAGCTGTTGGGACACCTCACTGTTTTGTGCAGTTGGGACTGCAAAAAAGGCAAAGCAGAGGATTGGAATAGAAGGCGAGTTTTGCTTTTTTAGGGCTTATGGCCAACAGGCAACTAATCCACTAAAAGCAGAGATTTTTTGTACTCTCAGGACCTAAACAAATCCAAGATCACACAGACTTCAGACATGACATACCACTAGGTTTTATTTGTTACAGACCGTGTCTCAACTTGGCACTCAAGCCAACTCAACACAGCCATTTGCTTTGCCACATTAGCCCCACATTCCTTGCAGTGCACAGGTCATTTGTCTAAAAGCAGATAGAGATAGCCTCTCTCACTGTCTTCAGGTGCCCCTTTACCACCCATCCATAAACTGTGAAACACTTGCACAGGCATCAGCATCTCTGCAGCTCCTTCTTCACCTGGCCAGGGCTGGATCATTAACCCAACTACAGAAGTCTGCAGTCACTTGTCTTGGCAGAATGCAGAAAGGGCAGGATGCAGAGATGGTACACTGGGAAAAGTGGAGGACCAACAATGATGAACCTCAAGCACTGCTATCACTTTGGTCACAGACTTTTTCAGGAAAAAAGCCAACATCTAAGCAACATTGTGAAGTTTAACACAAATGTTATAAGCATAGCAGCAAAACTAGATGTTGAACACCTCAACACATGATTATCGACCACTTTACTTCATCCTTCCTTGTTCTAAGTAACCTCATCAACTATCTCCTCTCTCATGTACATCACTAAGGGCAGCATGTGATGAGAAAACAGTGAATGAGACTGTTAAGTCTATTGTCAACTTTAAAAAGAAAAAACAAAAAAGCTTACTTAAAACATCAGTAATTAGGCCTCCTGCAGAGACACTACACTTTATCTTCTCTTGAAGATCACAGTAATAGTCTCTCTTCCCAGCTATTCAGTGGGGACTCCCAGCAGCATCTGTGAGCTGTCACTCTTTTTACAGGAACAAAAAACCTACTGAAGCGGCAGGAGAAACAGCTGTAAGCATTTCAGAGAAGGAAATGAGACAAGGAGACTGGTTAGAAGCATATGGCCCATATGGATTGACATGAGCAATCAGCAGCAGACCTAACCAGAGCTTCCCATTTCAGACAGTTATCCTGCTCCCCACATCCTCAGATGCATGTCAAATCAATCATTATTTTATTTCTTCTGTACTAACTCCCACATGTTAGTAGTGCACAGGCCACCACAGCCCATGGGGACAGCCTGGATGTTGCAGGAGGAGTCAATTTGCCCCCAGGAATGTGCACACTGCCTAGCAGCACAGGGTGTTGGAGAGTGCAGACCAGCCAGCACAGGAGGACACAAGGAAGGGGAGCTAAGGCAAGCAGCCCACTGGCCAAGGATGCTGCATTTCATGGGCAGTGGTCACCCTCACGGCTCAGCTGCTGAAAGGTAGAGACAAACTGACAGGAATCAGCTGGCAAAGCAAACAGAAAGGAAAGAATGACTGAGGATAGCTCCATCTCTGCTGACAGCAGCTGTCCTGGGGGCATGGAAGCCCCCTTTTCATCATCATGCCACTCACAAACCCAGTGCAAAACTAGCTTTAAGTAGCCCAGGCATGGACCCACAAACCCAGACAGGAAACCCTAGCTATTAGAGGAGCACATGTGATATAATTTTTCCAAGCAGGCCAGACAGGACTTGCTTATCGTCCTTGGCATTTTTAATCTATTACCAAAAAAAGCCAGCAGATTATAGATTCCCAGGAGACCAGTGGATGCCACAGTAACTGAGTGGACTGGCTGGCCACCACACCTCAGCACCCTGCCCAGGGAAGTCCACACCCCTGATGGGAACAGAACTGCTGGGACAAGGTAGAGCAGCCAAGCAAACAGTCCTGATGACAGGGCAGCTGCTGGTCAGCACTGATGTCAGTCATGGTCCACTCAAACAGGCTGCCCGCCCACCACAGGGAAGAGCTCTATCACCTCCAGTGCCACCACCTCCACATCAAACAGCACAGCACCAGCAGAGTACAGATGTGCATGTCTTCTCCTCCTACCCCACTCTCCAGCCCTAATAGGTGGGGACTTCTGTCTTCAGCTCCATCAATTAACCACATTTGCTTGTTTAGCATGTACAGGTTGCTCTTTACACGGCTGGCAAGATCACACAGGAAGACACCAAACACCTGAAATCACAAACACAGCGCCTGCTGCCCCGATTGGGCTCTGCAGCCACAACCCAAGTCCTATCTTTGGCTATAATCAACTCATCTCTTCAATGAACAGTTAAAAGAGTGGGCCTCCATCACCCTCCCCAGGCAGCATGTCCCCAGTGTCACAGCACACCCACCCCACGTGCCAGTGCCATTTGCCAGTGGAGATGGGGTGCACTGGGGGTTGCAGCACAGCGAGATAAGGAGGGAGGATTTCTGACAGCCAGGATCTCCTGTCCCCGTGCTGATGGCACAGCATGGCAATGCCACCCAGGTAAAGCAGAGGAAATCTACACCTTCAGCCCTTCACTTGGGAAGTATTTGCACAAACCAGAAGACTTTTCACAGACCATTCTGCAGTACTCCAAGTGGATCTCACAACACATGGAAAGGTGCTATCTAATTCTCCACTTCAGAGAAACTTGACCTAGAAGCAGGAAGGATATCCAGGGCAGGAAATACTAGCAAGGACAGGACAGGCTTGATCCATCACCTACAACTTCAGCATCGAAGAGCACAAAGTAGGCAGCTGCTAAGACTGAAGCTGAACTAATGCTGCTATGTCTAAACACCACCCACCTCATACTTACTCCCTGCACAGACCACACTCAAGATACCTATTTTTAATTCAATAAATCTCAGAGCGACAGCACACCCACAGGCACACCCAAACCCCTGTGTACAGAGCAGGGGACACAACAGTAGTTCATTCCTGACCAGCAGTCACACAGCTGAAAGCGATTACAGCAGCCCAGTCACTGTCAGCTGAGCTGCTGTGCTCAGAGGACCTCCAGGATGCCCCCTGAGCATCATTTCTCCCAGCCACAGCACCCAGGGCCCAGATGTTGGACCATCACCCAATGGCCTTCAGCTTTCACACTTCCCACCTGCTTACTCACCAGCAGCAAGAGCAGCAGGTACCTCTGGGTTAAAAAGAGCTTTAATGGTGCAAGCAGGGACCGCTGATTCTGTGTAAGAGTCTGAGCAACTCTCCGGGATGGTCACAGGGGAAACAGTCCTTTCATGCCCTCCCCTACCAGCAGTGCTGCGGGCAGAGCTCTGCCAACATTACCCACCACAAACACAAACACTGCTGCTTGTGCAATAATCCAATTCCCAAAGTGCCAACAGGAATGTATGTGCAAAGATGTCAACAGATGCCTATCAAGGGGCTTGGGGGCCAGGGATAGGTGATGTTGTGACATTTGTTACGGTAACCCAACCAACAGTGGTTTAATTCCACCTTGCATCACCCTCATTCCAAGAGCTGATCTCAGTTTTGCAACATGCTTGAAAAAAAAGGATATTCAGGAATGTTTTGCTTTGCATATGCATTAAGGCTATTTGGTAAACTTTTAAAATTCAGTATCCACCTTTCACACATCTGCTGGTAGGGGTTTCTGAATTCATGTTTGGCTTTTTTGATGTAATTAGCAACTCTAATTACTTCATGAGCTCAATGTCCAAAAAGATACACAGATTACTAAATGCACAGTAGTACTTAGTCCAAAAACTGCTGAGCATACAAAGACCAGTAATTGGTTGATAAATATTAACACATCATGTTGTGGCTATTCCCAATCTGCTAAGAAACTTTAAAGAAAGTTAAAAATTAATAAGTTAGTGCCCCAGGCAGGTTGATAGCTTGTCAGTCACATGTTTAAACAGCTGGCCTGGGGAGATGAGAATCTGCTTTTTTTATGCTTAAGTACTGCTCTAATATATGTGGAGGCAGAGTAATATTCAAAGCCTGAACAAAACATCAACTTAAACCATGTTTCTTTTGCTGCTTAGTGCTACTTGGTGGTACACAGAAAAAAAACAAGTAGCAGATGCATAAATTTCACCTGTCCGACCCTCTGCAAAATGCACAGCAACACTGTAGCAGCTGGCATCTCCCTCCTTCCTTTCCCACCTTTGCTTTCCACTGTCTTTGTGATCAGAAGCACATCCCTGCACAGGGTTAAACTGCCTCTCAATGTGGCAGGTCAAGAGCTGCCCTTGTGAACACCATCAAGAGAGCCAGGGCTGTGCTTTGCAGGGCACTGATGGATCTGCACAAAACCTGTGCTGGAATAATACAAGCAGGCTTGATGCTGCTTTTCCATCACCTCCTCTGCCACAGGCAATTCACATGCAAGAAAATCAAGCTAACAGGCTTGTATCTATAGAGGGACAAGTGTCCTCAGAGAATTCCAATGCACATCTCTCATCTCTCAGTTTTATGAAGCAAAGACATGCAAAACATTGTAACTTAAAAAAACAAACAAACCCCAACCACAAACAAGAAATACCTCATACTGATATAAAGCAGAACTTACTTGGTCTTTGGCTCTGCTGAAAACACGACGCCTTTGTGTTTCACCACCTATTATTTAATGCTGTGTAAAACAGATTACCAAGAACATTATCTGTGTGTTGGGACACGTCACCAAATAAATTACCACCACTTAAAATATCACCACCAAGACAACCTCAGGTGTGAAATGAGCTACTGATCACATCATCTACTTAGATAAGGAAGTGCATTACAGTATCTATGATGTTTAGGGATGGCACACCCTCCCTAAACTCACTGCCAATCATGTAAAAGTATTTATCTTCTCCCAGTGCACTGTTATAAGTTGTCAAAAATGCGACTGCCATACTGAAGCTCCAAATGGAGCACTTGCAGTTTTACTACACAAAAAGTGCAGATAAAGTGGTTCACAAGGCACACAGATCACTTAGATCATGAGCAGCTGCTTAAGCACAACTACTGAATTAACTGTCCCTAACATCCCTTCCAATCAATCACTGAGCAGCACTCTCCTTTGCTTCCCTAAAGTCAGAACTGTTGTATTTCCTCCTCTCCAAAGCCGTTTAAGTCACTGCACTAGAAAGCCAAGTAAACACAGGAAAGAGTTACTAGAAGATCCCGCATGAGTGGATTCAGCACAAACTCATTTAACACGGCTGCAATTCCTTCACTCACCATCTTAATCTCACTACAATTGAAACCCGGAGCAGAGAAGTCAGTGAGGGAGCCCCAGGGGAAGGGCTTCCTCTGCATTTATCCAAATACCTAATGAAGTCATCAGTCCCCAGAGCCCCATCCACTGTAAAGCACATCTAGCCAAAACTGGTAAACAGGTTTCTGGAGTTCGGGGCACTCTTAATCTGGGGAGATGTTTGCGTATTTTACAGGAGGGGAAACTTCATCAGATTAACTGATAAGAGAACAAAGACCCTGCTTAAACACAATTCTTTGCATCTAGCACTGAATAACTGAGTTTAATAATCACATTATGATCTCTTAACTCAGACAAAGAATGAGTAATTCATCATTCACAAGCAAAAAAATCCTTCAAAAGAGCTTGGTTACAACCAAGCAACATCCTCAAATTGTTAAACCATTGGCAAGATTAACAGGCAATGATAACAACAGCGTTTGGAAAAGGTTTCATTTAACAAATTATTTTATTACCTTTTTTTTCAACAGTTATTTAGATGCAAACAAATAGATCTGGAATTTTAAGTCTCTCTGTGTGTACACACCTCACATAAGGCCATCAAACACCCCCAGGGCAGAATCAGCTGCAGAATATTGCACCCAGGGGACTTGCCTTGTGTCCACTAATCCCCCTGAATCACTGCTCTCCACTCACAAACTACTAGCAGCTCCTCTTTGCACAGGATTTCTTTTCAAAACAGATTGAATTTCTATACATCATTATGCACAGCACTAGCACATGCTGATCTCGGTAACTATTCCCTCTTTATATCCAGGTTCCAGTTGTTGTCTTTAAAGTTACTCTGAGCAAGTCTCCCAGCACTAAGGAGTTTTGCTTCTCAGGTTACCAGGCTCACTGGAGAAGTCACAAGTGTTACTGGCTGAACAATGGCTCCAAGTTGTCATGCAAAAGCAATTTACTTGAGATATCTATTATCTTTTATAGTTGCTTCTACAGATTGACCAAAAACAGGAAGCCCAGCTCTCACATTCCACTGGAATTGTGTAACAGCAATAACAACCTCAAAGGCTGATTCAATGGCATTTACTCAGATCTACACCAGCAGCTCTCCTGAGAAGAAATCAGTGAGTCCAAGTGATGCCCTGCTTGAAGGTACGGATGCTCTTACAGAGCAGGCACATGCAGCCTGTCCCAAGGAAGCACTAACTGGAGGTCGGTTCCCACTCACATCTTCCACCACTATTTCTACATAGAAAAACTTACAACTGGAGCACAGCCATGCCTGCAGAGTTGTTACCTCTGTGAGCACTGAGACTTGATGTTATCCATTATAATACTTCCAGCCAGCATCAGGGTAACCCAGCAAAGGAAAGTTTGAAGCTTTAAGTCCTGAAAAATTCCCTGCTCTTCTCTTTCCATTCCCAGGCTCCCAACAAGAAGCCATTGTTAGGGGGAGTGGGGTGACACTTCCTCTCCTACTCCAAATTAGAGATGTATAAAAATAAACCCACACAGCTGTCCCACGACTTCACTTTATTTCATCCCGCTTCAATTAGATGAGAAGTCGTTCCCATTTCCTCACACTCTCTGCTTTGGGAATACTACCCTGCACAAAAGATAAAAGCGAAATACAAATCGGACCCCTTTTCAGTGCCGCTCTGCGGGAACCCACAGCGGGAAGCGGCACCTCCCCGCCCCTCGGCCGGGTTCTGCTTCTACCAACTCGCACAAAGCCCCAGGTCTGCCGCAGCCGGGGCTCCATCCCAGCGCCGAGCCCCGGCAGCGGCCGCGGGCAGCGCATCCCCTGGGCCGGGCCCGCCTCGGCTCAGCCCGGGGGTGAAGTTTTCCAGGGGGATGAATCAGACAAGTGTCTTTTCATCGCCGCGGGGAGCTGGGAGCGGCGGCAGGAGCGCGCCCGGCGGACACGTCCCCCGCGTCCCGCCGGCACCGAC
>VZSE01012186.1:5039994-5103600 GCA_013398275.1 Promerops cafer
CGCCGCCCCGGCCCCATTGGGCCGCCCGCCCGCACATCACGGTGCCCCGCGCTGCGAGTGGGCGGCCGCGGAGTCACTCAGGGCAGGGCTGAGCTGAGGCTCCAGCCAGGGTACGCCCCCTCCTCGTCCCTGCGGCCGTCGAGCTGCTCTGCCATGGATTTATCGTGCTGTTCCCTGTCTTCATCCCTCTTGCATGTTTTCATCCCCATGCAATGCGTGTGTCCCCAGTCCCGCGCATGCCTCACTCCTGCCCGGCAAGCATCCCTCATTCTTCTCCTGTGTGCAACTCTCCTCCAAGCAGGCATCCTTTCTTCTCTACAGGCATCCCTTCCTTCTGTGCTCCCGTCCCTCCTCCGCACAGGCAGCCCCGGCTGCCTCAGCCTTGCCACGCAGACAGAGGAGCTCTGGGCTTCTCTTGCAAATTCCCCTTGTCTCCCCAGGAGCAACCCTGCGGGGTTGATGCTGAGGGTGTCCAGGGAAAGCTGGCGCTGGTGGGCACACTGGGCAAGGAGCTCCCGACGGAGGAGAGCCAGGGGCAGGCTCGGGGCCTGGCTCCCACAAGGGGTAAGTGGAGTGCAGGTGCTTATCCCTTGCACCCTGTTATTCTGTGCTCCTGGACAGAGAGCATTGCCATGCCCTTTCCCCACGCAGCTTCCAGCTGTCCAATTTGGGATAGGTGACCTCATAACTGTCCTAATTTCTACATTTGCTACACAGATGTTCACACCGAAAATTGCTAGAAGGGTTCAGGAAATCAAGGGCCTTAGGGACGCTTTTGCGTAAAAGTGGTGGAGAACAGAAGTTAATCCAATTAGGCCTTGAACAGAGAAAGAAAAAGCAAGCACCTGCTGTGGAAAGAAGGAGGTGAACAGAGAGAAGGAGATGGGGCCAGACCTGTACTTCAGACCTGGGCCAGAAAAAGGGGACATTATTTCCTCTAACAGAAAACTTCACACTCTTGGCCGATGCTGGCACATCCACCAGGACCAGGAGAAAACATGGGTTTGGATATTAATGCCTTCTGGTTTTAGGAGAAAACCAAATATGCATTTAGGCACAAAAAACCCTTTCCAGGCCAGAAAGATGAGACATTCCCGTGCCTGGAGGTGAGAACAGCACAAAGTAATAAATTCATATAACAACCAGGAACATTAATGGAAGGTGCTAGCTCTTGTATAATGTAAAAGCACATCTCATATTTTGCTCTTTAACTATTTTCCACCAGTGTCAGAAAAATTAAGCTTCCCAAAAGGTAACAGTTACCTAACAGACTATTAATAGATAAGGCACACACCAGCATTAGATCATTCTTTCTCTTCTCTTCTCTTTCAAACGTAAATAAATGTAGGGCATATTTAACTAGACCTGCCCAGTGAAATTGATTGCAATGAGTACTTAGTTCTCTGTGTTGGCAATGTTACAGGTGCACATTTCTGGATCTGGATCGCATAGTCCTATGTTATAAATTTTTATATGAATTATTTACAGAAAGACTGTCAGTCTGATCATTATAACATAAGGTAAAACACATTTTGTTGTCAAAACTGCCAGGAAAATTCATTTTGCAGTGTTTTTCCAAAGCTACAAAATGACACAGTCTCATAAGGTTGTCCCACATGATGGAAGCGACATGGCTCACAGTGGGAGTTTCCTTATCACATTAGCAGGAGCAGCTTCCTGAGAAAAATCAGACTCTCTTCCCATCATCCTTTTATTCTTTTTATACAGTTGGATTTCTCACTGGATATCAGAAACTCTTACATATTCATTAGTTTGTTAGGCTGGGTCTTGTAGATAGGAGTGGTAATTTTAGACTGATTTAAAAGATTAGTTCAGTTTTACACTCTGTGGTGGTAGTCCTGTGTTTAGATTAGACCAATGCTTCACACTGCATTACAAACACAACAGAGCTGGGAATATTTCTGATTCTGATTCCGGATTTTAGCAAAAAAAATTATACATCGGGTTACTTCTTGTCCCCTTCTGCTAGCATGCCAACATAAAACAACAGGAGACATGAAATCATCTTTGTGAATCTTGACTATTCAGAAAATGCAGATTACACATTTCCATGCCCTGCTTTTGTCCAAACCAGTAGTGTAAAACAGGCAACTCTTTGTTCTCTAAATGAGGGAGTAAAGTATTAAACATATTGAACATTTACCAGTTGCCTCTTTATTAGGATTTCCACATGTCTTCCTGCACAAAGAAAGTTGAGCTATAGTAGGCACATCCATTCATTCAGCTACAACCACTGCTTAGTACCCTGATAGAGTCATCAAGCTCAGTTTAATATTTTTATTATGTACTCAATGTAATTACCATATTCTGAGTAAGATGTCAAAATGTGGAGCTTCAGTTTTGCATAACTAGTGAACACCTTGTTTGCAAAAACACACAACTGCACATTCTTGGGAGATTATTTCTGGTTAAAAACATTCTAACACAGATATTGGTTTCCCTTTCTTAGGGCTTTGTGAAAGAGTGGACAGACCTTTTCAAGATCACCTGACAGCAGGCAGTGGGATTCTCATTTCACTGCATCTACAGGTGATGTAACTGGTGAAAAGCTGGAATTTTGCCAAAGGTCACAGGGGAAAACCAGTCCCCTTAAGAAATGTCCTATGAAGATTTTAAACTGAGACTGAAGCACAGAGTGGATCTGGAATATTTGTGTTGGCCAATTCCTGAAATTGTATTTGGGACATTTTTAAAGCCCTTTCAAAAAGGTTGCTATTTAGAAAATGACAAAGAGTGCTGTTTGCACAGAGGGACTTTCCACATGGTGCCATGAGAACAGAGGACTTAGGGCCAGACAGGAGACAGGTATTTCCAACCTGATTTACAAAAGGACTAGTGTTATTTAGTATGACTTTTAAATGAAGTTATAGTGAAATATTCTTGTAAAAAATATCCAGACAGAGGATTCAGACTTCACAAACTACTCGCACATAGGAACTTCAGAGGAAGGAAATAGGCCATACTTTTTGAAGACTTGTTTAAACAGTGCTTCATTAATTCTCTTCTTCAGCAGAGTACAGTGAATTTAACAGGTGTTAGAAAATGCCCTGGCTACAGAGACACAATGGAAGGAGACTGCCTGTTGGATTTTTTTTTAATTTGTAAGGATATGGATTTCTATAAATACAATTTATTGGCATAATAATCACCAGGCAGATGGAGGGTTGGCCCTGCGTCCAGTATGACTTTGTTACTGATTCCAGTGGAAGCTGGATGGGCCCTTAAGAGACTTTGCCACTGCCAGGTTAGTGTGACTCCGTGCCTAGAGAACTGAAATGAATTTTTACTATCTCTGTTGAAATGTAAGCTTCTTATCTGGCAGCTTAGCGATGATTCTCTTGTACTGCTTTTCCATTGTATAAAAGTTAAATCATTGCTCTTGGCTGAGTTATTGAGCAATGCTGATATCCCATGGCTAAGATAGCTGCCCTAAGATAAAGATCATCACAGACTGTAAGTGAGGGGTGGTGACAAGAAGGAAGGAAGAAGGAAAGGAAGCTTGACAGGGCAACTAAAAACTTGTGTCTCTGATGCACAGTATGCCAGGGAGAGAGGGAAACTGCAAAACACATTGTAGGAGTTCATATGGGTTCAGAAGAGGCCTTTAAGGAGTTGGTGTGAAATTCTTCCATTAGAATTAGGGCATCTGTTCTCAACTAGACTTTTGTTTTGTTTTCTACAAATACTTACCCACAACATTAACAGAATATAAGAACTAGGATATTAATGTCAAAAATGCTTGTCATCAATCAAAGAGAACAACTGAGTGGTACTGTGAATAGATTAATAATCTGGAACTATTTTTTTCCATTGCAAGAAAGCAGATGGGAATCTGCATAATATTTTGAACTACAGAAAATTGAATTTACCTCCCACTAGAAACATTTACTCAAACAATTCTAGGCACTTCTTTACTTAAAAACAACTTTTGGGAGATAAGTATCAGTAAGTTTATCCACCAAGTTTGTCCAGCGCAGGGAATCCATATTCAAAGTCTACAGAAGTGTCTGAGACTCCCCACGTGAGTGCAGATTACCCACCAAAGTTAACAACCTGCCAGGCTGTGGGCAGGCTGCCTTCCCTCTCACTGTCCTGGCTGCCAGATAATTTATCACCTCATGGCATTCTGGGCTGTGTTGTGAAACCACCAGTGCCTCTTGTTTAATCTGCTCTTGCTTTGGCAAAGGAGCTGCCCAGGGTCTCATGTTGTCTCTATCCTGCTGTCCTGCCGTATATCTTTTATTCATTTAAAATTTCATTCTTTCTTGTCAAGGAGAGTTTTTCAGGGATCGCCCATGCAGCATTACAAGAGCTCTTCAGTTCCAACTCATCAGTGGCAAGCCAGATTTACATGTGATGCCTTTGTACAGCCCTCAATTACAGTTTTTTAATGGGTTGAGCTTTTAGAGGACTCACTGACCTTCGAAGCACATGTGAGAGTGTGTAACTTAAGATTTTATTTGCAGTTCATATCAACAGAGTGAATGCCCCTCCTTCACCCTGCTGGACCAAAAACCAAAAAAAGCATGTCAATGAAAAAGTGGTTTTGTCTCTTCTCTTTACTTGATTTATCAACCCATCAAGACCAGATCCCAAAGAGTTACTGAATCCCTGTTTCCTTTCCCGTAGCTTAGGTACAAGCAGCTGCTTACAAAGAACATCAAGTTTCCAGAGAACATGAGATGCAGAAGGTCAGACACAGGTAGTTTTGGGCAGAAGAACCAAGCAGAGTTAGCTGCAAACTGTGGAAAGTCTCTGCCATATAGCTGACAGTTGGTCATTTTTTATCTCGGGTGACACTCTAGTGTGCAGTAATCTGGTTATTACCAGGGCCTGACGTTCTGCAGGCAGCTTCTTATTAAGTCCTGGCAATGTGCTCAGAGCTGGACAACATTACCCTGGAATGAAGTTTTTAGGAGAGGTTGGGAATGGGAAAAGCCTGGTGGTTTGGCAAGATAGGCATGGGTCAATACTTCATGCAGCTGGTCTTGCTCTGGGGCAAGACTGGAGGCAGGAAGCACAACAGCTGCTACTGCAGGCAATTCTGTATGGTATAGAGAGCTTGGGATGGGATGCACAGGGACAGGTACAGGGCCTCCAAGGAGTAGTCTTGAGTGCACAGTGCTGACCTTCGTGCCAGTCAGGCTTGCAGCAATGGCCTTGCTTTCATTTTTCTCTCCACTCTGCCTTCCTTTGGCTTAACTCAAGTTAAAATGAGGTGCTGGGAGACTGCATGGCAGCTAATGAATTATATTTGCCTGGTGCAGGCTGAGAGCTGGAGGCTGTGCTTGGTAACTGAGGAAATATTCTTGCTGCTCAAGGACACTTTTTCTTCTATTCCTAATACTTACTAATTTGTTCATATCTTCACCAAAAGAGTTGTCAAGCACTCAAACAGGCTGCCCAGGGAAGTGCTTGAGTCACTATCCCTGGAGAGATTTAAAGTCTTGTGGATGTGGCACTGAGGGACATTGTTTAGTCATGGGCTTGGCAGCGTTGGGTTAACACTGATGATCTTAAAAGTCTTTTGCAACCTAAATTATTCTGTGATTCTAACTAAGTTGGACTTTTTAGTCCTTTTAGTCTGTAACATGTTTGTGAATATTTTGTTCTCATTTTCTCTGGACTTTCTCCTTGATTTTTCTTATTGTTTTCCTAACTTTTGCCTCCTTCTCCCTTTTACTCATGCTAGCACAAAGTTCCTTCAGCTCCTACAAAACTCAGTCATCCCACAGCTTCCAAAATCTATGGTGAGCGGAAGTGAAGCAGGGCTGTCTACATTCCTGCAAGCCCAGGGCTTGGGAGATGGTGTGGATGTGTGCCAGTGCTAATAAATAGGGAACTATTAGTGACTGTGTAAGGCAGGAAAATTGCAGAACAAGATAAGACTCATAGAATTCTCTTACGCTGATTTTGGATAAGGATATTTACCCAGGGGGAAAAAGAAAGTTTTCCTTAAAAGCCATGCTCTCTCTCCAGCCGAGTGCGTGTTTGTGCAGGAGCTGTGCCGTGTGTGACAGGAGCAGGACCCTGCGTGGAGGTGTAGCTGTGGCACGCTCGCTCCCTCGCACCCTGCCTAGCACAGAAGTTGCTTTGCAGTCTCACAGCCCAGGCTGTGGCTGTTCCCAGCTCTGAGGCCAGGCTGCACTACACCTGCCAAACCAAACACCCCATGTAGCTCCCCTTGGGCCCAGGACACATGAAACCCAATGCAGTGGCTGGGACAAACTCAGTGGAGCCATTTCTTTAACAGGTCCAGCAACTGCAAGGCTTTGTTTGCTTCTCCTGTGCTCTGCAGAGCAGAGATCAGGCCAGGTGCCCTGATCTGAGCAGATCCAAGGAAGCTGCTTTGCCCTGAGTTGCATCTCCAGGTAGCTGAGTGCTGCTGGGGCAGGACTGATCCTGCTGATCAAAGCCAGAAGGCTCTGGTGGGTTCCAGCCTCCTTAGGATATGTGGGTGCATTAGCCCACATTTACGTATCTGTGCTTTGCTTTCCCTGAACTTTATTGCCAAGGACACAGCAGGAAAGAGAGAACTGCTTGAAAGTAATGTGACTTTTGTGGTAATTGTGTGTGGGGCAGAAAGCAAAGGAACTCCTTGTGATAGACAAGAAGAACATAAGGAATTACAGAGACAGGGCAAACAAAAATCAGTCTAGGGTGGTTCAGGTTCATGTCTTCTGCTGTAGGATATGGTTAGTTACCCTCTCCAAGGCATCTCCAGCCTTATCTCCTGCTATTGTCATTCCTGTTTGTTGCAGGAAAGCAAATTTTAGTGCTGGTCACACTGGGATTTCTTTCCTTTCCCATCCATCTGTGCAGGATCCCAAGCAGTAGAAAGGGTGCAGCCACAGTGCATGGAGCAGCTGCAAGCTGTGTGGAATGGAGTTAACCTCATTTCCAGCCCCATAAGTGGTGCTTAGCTCCATCCCCCTGGCACAGGAGCATGGATCAGTCCTCCAGGCAGCAGCACACGGAGTGGTGCATCCAGCTGGCAGCAATGCTTTCGCCTTCCTGACCCCGCCACTGCACCCCCTGTGCTTAGCTCCTGCTGTTCTAGTTTTTGCTGATCTAGACGTGTTAAAATTAATTTTTCTCTTGGTGCCTGACTCTAGGCAAGGTTATTAGATAGCTGGGTCACTGCAGTCTGTGACTGTCAGCTGCTGAAATCATTTGCATTGGGCTGTGGGCTGGTAACCCACTAAATACCCACTTTTGATGACTAACCAGCATCAAAACTCCTGCAGGCTTCATTTTAAAAAACAAGGAGTATTTTATTCAAACAGAACAAGAAAATGCATTTCCATGTTGTAAAATGATTGGCCTTCATGTGTCAGGAGCCCAGCTCAATTTCCCTCTGCTCTGCATTCTGGAACCATTACCACACTTATTTCCAGTAGTGCAGAAAGTCTTTTCCATATGCCTCCTCATCAGCCAGTAGGTCTGTAGCTAGTGTTTAATGTCTCCTAGGCAGGAGGAGACGAGGACAAACCAACAGCTTTACTGTGATGACAACGACTGTAGAAAACATAAAACCTTTTTCCAAAAGCAGTCCCCATCTCTGAAAGCAAGCCCAATCCTGCAGGGAGTGCTTCAACCCCTCTGAGGAGTGTGCAGCCTTGGGACAGTCTGTAAAAGGAGTTCACAGGAAGCTTCTGTGTCCCAAAAAATCCTCTTTGGCCAGGGCAGCATTGTACCTCATCCTGGCTGAGGGGAGAGGGCTCAGCAATGAAGAAGATGCATAAAGTTAAAAAATTCATTTGGACGTATTTTTTTCTGAATTCATACCAAAACATGTTTTGCATGGATATTTGCTTTTACAGCATTGAAGGACATTTGTGCCAAATGAGACGGGTGAGCACAAACTTCATCTTCTGCATTCACATAATTTACATCACAGGACTTTTAACTGGACACTGTCCTGGCATTTCACATTCCAGCCCAACACCAGTCCGCAGGTTTTGACCAACGTGCTCTATAAAAAAAAGTAATTTACTGGAAAAGGACAGTAAACAGCTCATAAAATGTGTTTCTCAGCATCAGCTGCAGACAGGAATTCCTCCCAGGAGCCCCTCTTGCTCCCTTTGTTAGAGCTGATAGGGGCGTGCTGGATGAAAGGGAGTTCAGAGCTGCGACATAGCTTAAGAACAGAAGAAAATAATACTCTTGTGGGAAAAAAAGGGTACTCTAGTGGGCTGGGCAAAGGCAGAATTAGAAAACAGGCTGTGTTGTCCTCAAGCAAGGGCATTCCATGTCCTCCTGCTTCTGCAGCAGGCACTGACATTCTTTTTAAGAGTGGCAGATGAGAGCAGTGAGAGGCCTTCAACTCCCATGTGTAGGATCCCTGAAATGACCAGGCCGTGGCAATACTGACCTGTAGAGAAAGGACAAACTGGTTCTTAGAAGGGCACTGTGGGCCCCTGCTCTCAGCCACACCAAGCTAAGGATACTCCCCAAATTATCTGCCGCAGGCATTTTATCACCTCAGTGTTTAAGGGGACCTCTTTTGGGTCCCTGCCTCAGCAGCCACTCCAGCAGAAGAGCCCAAAACCCTATTTCTTTGGAAATGCAGCTTTTTTACTATGGTCCAAGACTTCTCCAAGGGCCACACTTACAGGAGAGTTGGGGATGTGCAGCCCAGCTCCAGTCCCCAGGAGCTGCTTTGCAGGGTGGTGTCTGCAGTTACAGCTCTGCCAACCTCAGCACCTCCTGTGCTCCACATGGAGACAAAACTGGGTTAAGAGCTGCCAGCACCAAGTACCCAGAGAGAGCAGGGCACTCCCCTGATGGACAAAGTAACATGAATCTGTCCCACAGACATCTCATCTCATCTCATTTGTGACTTGGCAGTGGGAAGAGTTTTGATCTCTTCCTGTTTTTTGTTGTTGTTTTAGCATTATCTGTCCTCACTTTTCATATTTTTGATATTCCATCCAGACCAACATCAACTGCTGTGACAGCTATGAATAAAAGGCTTTCTTCTAGAAGTAGGGCAAGCAACATTTGGCTTTAGTTTTGATTTTGTCCCAAACACTCTTACAATTGACTTAGTTTTTGTGTTCACACATGTATCTCATAAGAAATTTGAGAATGAAGCACTGCCAAAGGCATTAACACACAAAAACATTTTTCAGCCACTAAATATCCCCTTCTGATCTGTGAAAAAGAGTTTTTCCAATAATTATACGCTTATGGTCCATCAGATTGGTACTGGAAGAAAATCTGAGGTAGCTTTCTCTGTCACGTAGCTGCTAAGTGGCTCATATTTGCTTTATCTTTTGAAACACACCATTTTTGGTGGTGATGACATCAATACTGTCTGATGGTTTTGTCAGGCCAGCTAGCCACAAAGGCAGCTTGAAAAACCTGACCTTGTTTACAAGTGATTGTAAAGGTCTGTGTTCCCTGTGGATTTAATTCCTGTATTAATGCAACTATGTAAGGATTATCCTGAAAGAGCTGTTTTACAAAGAGTTGGAAATCACACATTATGAGAGGTCCTGATGGACTGCAGCTTGTCAAAAACTGCTCCAGCGTGGGTCCCTTCCATAGGGTCAGCCCTTCAGGAAGAGGCTGCTCCAGGTGAATGGCAGAAAGTGTGGAGTCAGGTCAAACTCAGCAAATCACCCCGAATCATGGGGAATACAAATTCTAACCACAGAGTCAAGTGCAATATTTCAAAGCACAATCGCTTCTTTTTGAATGTGAGGTTAAACACTTAAAGGAGGCTTCAGGTGTTGAAAATCTTCAAGCTGGTGCAAAACGAGTTATTTATTTTCACTCCAGCTACAACTTATTTTTTTCCTGTTTTGTTTTGCCAGCCAAACTGTGATTTTCCCTTCCTGTAACTGGGAAAAAGAATCTAACTTCCCCACTGGGGACCAGCCTCACAGACCTGGGAGCTGGAAGATGTGCTGTGTAGCACACACTAAATAAAGCCTTTGTCCTGCAATTCAAACAAGCCTATAATGGTTTTACATTCCCAGCTGAGAGTAAAGTTTTTCCACATCCATGCACCTTTCTGGTCCATACACAGCTCCTCATGTTTAAATGTCAGCTTGAGACCCTGGCATCTTCTTCTCATCATGATAGTAATCTCAAAGTGAGCAAAACAGAATTATTCATTCTTCCCCTATCATGTCCCACCCAAGCTAACGCCACCCAGCTTCTTAATCCTTACAGCCTCTGGGCTGGATATTCTTCTTGGCACAGCCCAACATTTTTTTTTAAGACTTGCAATATTTTGCATGATTTTTAAAAATTTGAACTCTTCTTGAACAGTGCCACCTCCTTGAAGCCACCACTGTGTGTCTACCCGCCACCTTTCACTCTTTATTCAGAGAATTTAGATAATTTGGGACAATGATGATCATGTCCCCTGGCCATGTGCCCTCTAACCCAGCAGGTGCTGATCCACACATGTGGATTCTCAGAACCATGATTATGGAGGCAGTAGTGACATCACCGAGGGGCACAGGAGGGTGATGGGCTGTGAAAGGTCATGGCCACACAAATCCATGTTTTCTGCAGACAAGCCCCTGGGTGACACGTGTGCTGTGATCCGGGTGGCCTTTAATGACAGCTTTTCCTTCTGGCCATGCATTTGCCAGGGGCTGACAGCGCCTCTGTCCCAAAGTGCCCTTTGGGATTTGCCCTTGGCATCACCTGCAGCTCTGCTTTATCCATGTGGCCACTGCCTCCACCCCAGGACAGACCACTCAGTTCCCAGGCGAGCCCTCCTCCACTGTGGGAACCGCTGTGAAACCCTGGAGAGAAAAACTTTGATCTTTATCAGCATGAAAATAAAGACTTCTTGGAGGCCACCCTTCCCCAGCTGCTCTGGCCAAGCAGAGCTTCAGCCATCGCTGGCAGTTGTGGGCATGCCAAGGGAATGCTAACACGTGGTAGGGGATTAGGATGACACAACTGTTGGGACAACAGCTGGGTAGGCTGACCCTGGGTACAGGCAGCTGCCTGTGGTGTAGCCAGCCAGGGTGGCTTACAGAATCACCTGTTGCATGGGGTGCTGCTCCTTTCAGCCCTCTCACACACCCACATGTATGCAAAACTGATTTTTCATTGCTATTATTAAAAGCATAATTTATTCATGCAAGAGTGTAGTACTTCCTCACTTGCTGGATGAAAATCATGATTCAGCTGGGGACAGTCCATTATACTGCTTGCACCTGCGTCGGCCTTCTCTTCCCTTTTCCTCACACAGTGCTCAGTGTGGAAGAAAACAGGCAGTGGGAGAAAATGTGGTCAGACCACGGCCTGTTTTAGCAAGATGGTTGACCAGAGGCTGCAGTTTTCTGTAAAGGACCACAAACAGGGATCTACCCAACAGGATCTGTCAGCAGATCCTCCCCAGGATCTCCTTTCCTGCTTCTCTGGCCTTGACCATGAAGTAGTTGATCTGAGCTGCTCCCTGCTTCCTGCAGCAGCCTGCTGTGAGTCCACAGGCCACTGGGCAAACACTCTCTGTTTACTTTTTATTGCCTATGCTATCTCTCTCCTAGCAGCACAATTATCTGCTGAACGTATAATACACGAGCCCTCCTGTAAAACTGCCCGTGTTTCTGGTTTTGTCAATGAGGACTCTTCCGTGACATTTCTGTACCCTAAGGAGGCATTGGCAGGAGGATCAGGGATGGCAATACTCCGTGATGAGGGGTGGAGAGGAAGAATTAGACAAGCCACCAATGTAGATGTTGAAACTTCCACACATGAGTCTGCTGGCCTGTATCTTTATGCTGCCACTTTTGGCCGTCCCTGATGATCTGGAGAGAGGCTTTAAGTGTGTGATAACCACCTGTCCTAAAGTGAACCATGTCAGGAATCCATCAAAGGGCAGAAAGTGAACCACAAAGCAAGGAACCTTATTGTGTCACATTGTATCTCCAAAATGCTTTGCTGAGCGCAGAATCCTCTGAATCCTGATGTCTTTCAAAGTGAGGATGCTTTCAGGAGTGAGAGATGATCTGCAATATGGCAAGGGACACCCATGCAGCCGGGCACCGTTGGTGCAGCAAGGCAGCCACCCACTCGCTGGGCATGACAGCTGGAGCTGCTCCATGTGGGAGGATGGGGATGGGAGTCTCTTCCTCTGCTGCCCACCCAGGCAGGCTGACAGAATAGGTTCTCTGAGCTGGCAAATTAATAGGTGATATAAAACTCATTATAAGGGAGGACTGTGACCCCATTTGCCATGCGAGTACTTACAAGAAAGGTATAAAGGGTAATGCAGGTCCACGGCCTTGGCTCTGCCCAAGGTGAGATGTGCAAGAACACCTGCTAAGGTCAAATTGGCTCTTTTACAAGGGAAAAAAAATCCATGAAGGGAAAGTATAAGTGTCCTTCTTTTCTCCTAAAAGAAAGCTCAAAGCAGGCATTCAGGGAGACCGCAGGTTTCCGCAGCTCTGTCAGCCTGCTCTGCCACAGCCCAGCTTGCCCACAGGGCTCAGCATGGCTGTCTCCACCATCACAGTGCTAAGCATGCCTTCTCACAGCTGGCAGGGGAGAAAATGTGGGGAAAGCAGAGATAAAGGTTTCAAATTCAAAGAGCTCAAGGCAAATGAGAACCCTGGGGGAAAAACAAGAAACTCACTAAAGGTGCACCTACTGTACCCTCGAGCAGGCACAGAGGAGGGAGCATTTGTCAGCTCAGAGGTCAAAACAAACCAGAAAGAGAACATGTCTGGGTTAGCAAGACAGGGAGGAGAAAAATATTTAATCTTGAGCAATCAGAAGCATTTCTTTCAACCTGAACATTCCTGTGTTTCCTAACTCTATTTTAACTCCCCTTATACTTATGGTTACTTGTAATGGAAAAAAAATGCATTTAAAAATCTTTCATTGGAAATTCAAATAGTTACAGAGGTCCTCAGGTGAAACAAAGGGAAAAACAGAAGATGTTGAATCAAACATGTTTTTCAGCTGTAGTTGTTGTCAAAATCTTGAGTACGTTTTGTTCTCCCCAAATGCCTTTGTGCACTCATTTTGTGAAGGGGAAATGTGGGAACTACTCATGGGCAGCAGCTCCGAGACTATCCAGGCGAAGAAAAAAGTCATGAAAGATTTTAAGAAGGAGGCAGCTCAAGCCTGTACCTGTGCCCTAGTGTGCACGTGATGAAACAGTTTCCTGACTGCCCTGAAATGATGGCATATTTATTATGAACATATAATCAGCCACCTGCAAATAGCAGTTGGTGCCAGAGTTTATTAACCTTTGCATCTGGCAAGGGCTCATACCCAATAAACCCCTCTGGCTTAGCTTTTGGACTACCCAGTGCTGGAGGCAGCAATGAGAAGCAGAGCCTCTTTGCCATGGAGCGAGATAGGCTCAGCAGCTCAGAGGCTGTTCGTACCAGGAGCCAAAGATGTGCCAAGCAAGGGAGCCTGGGGTTTTTGGCTTCTGTGTTTTTTGGGGTAGGATGGTGCCAGACATACCTGGGGCCTAATCTCCTTATGTGGGGCTTGCCCTTTAGCACTTGCAAAGTGAGGGGCAGCTGAGCCCGAGGGCGATGGTGCAGCAAGGGGCAAAGGGTGTGACACGTGGCACCTTTCCTTCCCTTCTCCCTGCCAGGACACCTCCCAGCCTGCAGGCTTTGTAGCAGTGTTTTTCAGGTCCCTTGTGTGGGACCACTTGGGACTCATTGTACAGTACTTTGCCCCCTGTTCTGAAAAAAAGATATAACTTTTTCAACAGCTAAAGCATGAAGAAAACAACTGAATTAAGAGGGATCTTTGGTTATTAGGAGTTTTGGAGAGCAGTTTTAGATTCATGAGTTGATTATGTAGAGCATGGATGAGAAGGGCAAGCATGAGTGTGTAGAGTGCTCCAGCACAGCAGATCCTGGTACAAACAGGATTTTTCTCTTTCCCTTCTCAGGGGCATAACCCCTCATAGCCATGCATCCTAAGGATCATGGTGCCTGGTGGGGAGCACTCAGGAAAGGTGTCTCACCTTGCACTGGCAGCTTTCAGAGATAGTATCTACCCTCACAGCAAAGCTTCAGATGTGCTAGAAAAGCTGTGTCAGCATTAGGAAAAATGTGTCCCTCAGCCAGTCTCAATTTGGACTTTACCTTGGACTGTATTTTGCAGGGCAAAGGAAGTCAAGCCTTAAAAACAACTTTGTAATGGCTTTTGTATCAGAGGCGTTTTGATGCTGATAAGATTTTAAGTTACCATATGCTAAATGCCAGAAGTTCTTTGAACCATTATCTTTCAGTTTCAACAACACCATTCCATGAGAGGGCAAACTCCTGCACATGATAGTGAGGTGACAGAGAGGAGAAATCACTTCTGTGTCTCCTCCCTGTCTGACACAGCAATCCTGGGAGCACAACCCACGGGCCAGCTCCCATGCAGTGGGGAGCTCCCACAGCCCTGTACTGCTGCTGGACAACTGGTCCTCAAAATCCATACATGCACAAACCTGTGACACAACCCAAGCACTGCCACCCAGCTTCCCCCAGGGCAGCCTGAGAAGCTTTTCCTGCCGTGTGCCTCCTTCACTCTGTAGAAGGCACCCTGTGATGACCATGGCTACTATTGTAGAAAAGCATCTGGTCCCCAAACAACATGCATCTGCAGCTAAGTAAGGGTGCACTCTGTGCTGTTGAAGGTGGATCTTCCTGATAATGCAGGTTGGGTTTTGGACTAGAAGTACAGCAGAGCATCACCCTTCATAGCACCAGCACCAAAACAGATGAGCGCTTTGCAGTCTTTGCCGTGTCACAGTCCTGATGCTGCCAGACAGCAGGTGTAGGTACCACGTTCAAGGAAATTGTAGCCTGATGCTTTTGTGTTCTTTGGACTTGGGCCACAGTACCAAGAACCTGCACAAAGCCTACTCAGAGTATCACCAGCAGCCAGCATCAGTCCTACAGCACAACAGCGACCACCCTGGCCTGGGGGTGAGAGCTGGTGAGTGCTGCCTTCTCCTCTCTAACCCTGCAAAGTGCTCCCACAGCACTACAGAGAAAGCTGGAGGTCCAGCAGCACTGCCTGGCCTAATACTCTGCAGAAAGGCCACACAACTTTCATGCTGCCAGTGCTGAAGGTCACACAGCAGTCATGATGCTCTCTCCCTTTTTCTTTCTTTTCTTTACTTTGCACTTACTGTTTCCATTTAAATAATAACCTTCCTGTTACTCAGCATAGCCAGAAAAATCAAACTCATGTACCTGAGAAGCAAAGGCCTGATTCATCCCTAGGATTTTGGATGTCAGTCACTGTAAATCAGTGGCATTCTCTGAAAATGAGCTGCAGAACAAGGACTGAGCAGCAGCCTGTTTCAGCTGCCTCTGTGATTCCTTTGTTATGATTCACCTTATACAAATATCCAAATAAACAAGTTTGCTGCCAGGAATATTCTGGTGAGAGGCAAAATGTTGAAAAAAGTCACTGAACTCTCGCTCTGAATGGAGAAATCTCTTCCCAACAATTTGATCATTGAAGTTGCCCTGGCTTGTGCCCCACCACTCTCTGTGCCCGAGGCAGGTAGCCACACCACATGCTTGGTACAAGGCACAGTCACACCAGGAATATGCACAGCGTTTTCTTGGCACATCTCGAGGAAATGCATATTTTTCCGCTGTGCTGTCTTCTTGAATCCTTACATAGAAAAGTATCATTAAATGCTGTTCCAATATTCTCTTTGGTTTTGCTGATCCTGGTATCTGGATGCAGATGATCTAACCAGGACTTTGCCACTATAACAAGAGTTTCTCCCTTATCAGAGACTTCCACAGCCTCTTCTATTTCTTGATAGAGTCTATCTTTCTAAAAAAAAATAGCTGATTTCCCACCTACAGAGTCCAATGTATCAGCAGATCTGTTGATTTCACTAGATCAGTGAATATCTAATGTTGTTCTTGCTTATGTGGACAAAACCCTTCAGCGTGTGCCCCAGTGCCAGGTTTACAGTGTGGCAGCATAATGTGGCCTCTTGGCCCAGAGTGAAGCCACCACAATGGTGTCTGCAAGAATTTTGTACAGTTGCCTGGGCTAGCAGCTTGCAAAATATTTGAGATGCTGAAATATATCCCAAAGACAAAGAAGACAACTGCTTCGGACAGGCTGACAAATGAGCCTGTTACCCTCTGTCCCTTAGCAGATCTTGTGCCATTTATTAACTCCTGTCAGAAATGGCTCAGGGCTGATCCCCTGGGTATAATGTTCTAATTTCTAGGGGTTATGCATATGGGTCACGCAGAAGTCCAGGGCCTGGAGCACACACAGTCTGGCTCTGCAGACTCTGCAGCCATCTACAGCCATTGCACAGGAAAGGGGGTTCATGGAGGGTGAAAAAAGAGCAGAGAGTGAACCCTCCCCCAGATTCAGAGCCATAGATTGTCTCCTTTTTCTCCCACTTAAAGAATTCACTGAGCCTTTCTGAGCTTGGGCTGTTTGTATGTTTGCATTAACACAGGGTTAAGTTGTTACTAAGCAGGTATTCCTGAAAAAGCAAAGAAAATACCTCCAAGGTATTTTTAAATGTATTTAACTGCCTAAATCCTTTTGCTAGATGTAAGCTCAAAACTAAAACTATTCCTTCTCATTTTCTTCAGACAGTGCACACTTCCAGGATACAGAAATAGCCCAGCATCCCTTTTCAATAGTTTATGAGTTGTCAATTCATGCTCATTGTGTCCTGTGTTCAGAAATCATCTAGAGCAGCAGGATGTACCAGGCCCATGAAGTCTGTTTTATTTCATACACGTCACTATTTAGACCAGCTGTGCTGGTGAGATTTCCTCGCATTACTGCTATTGTGAGAAGAGCAAAAGACACTGAAATACTCTATTTCAGAAGGCTGCTAAATGACCATGTTTGAAGTCTTGATTGCAGAGCAAAGCCTCTCTAATTCAGAATTATGGAACTTTCCCTGGAGCCACATGGATGTTTCAGGAAGTCATTCAAAGGAGCAGTTTCTGCGAAGGGAGGAGGTTCACAGGAGGATCTTTTCCTCTCAAACATGTCTTGAGTTTTTCTGAAAAGAGACCCGTGTGTTCCAAGAGTTGTCTGCTGACTATTTTGTACTATTTCACAAGATATGTGCCACAAGGACACCAGGGAAGGGGTTTGCAGGAGCCCACCCGTGGTCCCACCCAGCAGAGAAACCCTGCGACCTTTTCTGCTGACAAATGGCACAAGGAGATAACTCACAGAAATAATGACCTTGAAGGAAGCTGGGGAAGGGGCAGGGGCAGATAAACGTGCAGAGACACTGGACACCACCATCCTTTCTCCAACAGAAGAGAACTTTTCATTTATATGTCGGCATTGCTGACTGTAAAAGAGAAATGTACAATGAAAATATTATAATAGCCATCATATACTAATGCAGAAATAATTATTCATTGGTTATGGATCTGCTGTTGAGTCAAGAATCTCTATGCACCCCTGGCTGAGGAGTTCAGCTGTGCTGCTGGCTGTCATAAAGGACAAATCCTGCCCTGGCTACAGCCGCCCAGCCATGAGTCACATTCACTCGCTGCTGTGAAGGGCAAAGGAATTTGTCTCTTTCAAACCTCCTGAAACTAAAAAGTCATCTTCCATAGTGACTTGAAATATTCCAGGAAAGTTATTCTTTCATACATAATTATTCTTTGCTTTTTAAAAATCTGATTTAAATGGTCAGCATTTTTCAAAATCAGAAGTGAAATTGCGAAGGATGTTAAAAATGTCACTCTATTTCCTCTAAATCTTCAGATTTCCTCAAACACAACCATTCTCATTTTGCCAGACATCAAAATATTTCCCTAATCCTGCATTTCTCGTGAATTTTGTCTGTTTAAACCGAAAAAAAAAAAAAACCTCTTGTTCGCTGCTGGACAAATGAGGGATCAGCTGAGAGGCAGACTGTGCTCCTGTATCCTGCCTGCTCCAGGCAGCAGGCTGTAGATGACCTGCTAAATTGGGAGCAGAGGGATGCAGGCATATATGGAAGGGAATCAGAACTGCCCTGGGAATGCTGTCACTATATGAGCTGTGAGTCGCTATGTGAGCCCAAAAGCAGCTCTGACTGCTGCATTCAGGCACCTAAATGCAGGAGGAACAGGGCATTTCCATGCAGGTATCTCCAGACATCTCCATGGGTTGTTCCCTCGGTGTGTGGATGTGGTGATGTTGGGTGTAGCCCAGAGCAGAAAGCAGCTGTCTGGAGGAAGGATGCTCCCTGGGGCATTGCCTTTCACATCCAGCTCTCTGCAGCAGCCAGGGCTGTTGCAAATAATAACCTCCAGGCAGACAGGAACTTTTCAAGTCAGGCAGTTTGCCTAGAAATGCCCACGTGGTGTGATAGGAAGCATGTGGCAACAACACCCAGACCAAGGATGCAGGCTCAGGGTCCAGTTGTGGAGCTGTGCTTAGGGATGGAGTCATCACAGCCCCCCTGGGACTTGCTCTGGAAAACCTTTCATACCCCAAAAGCAGATAGGATCCTCATTTTCAGGCCTCTGTGAAAGGATGGCAGGAGGTGAGCTTTTCTTCCTTACCAAACACATATATTTAGGAGATGAAACCCTGTCCAGTCTGGGGTGGGAGCACAAGCCAAGCTGTTCATGAGGCGATGCCCTGTGTCGTTCATGATGTGTTACAATTACAGGTTACTAAACTAAGCTCGACTGACTAAACTAGGCTCGACTAACAATTCCCCAGATGCCTTTCCTTCCCCCATTCCCTGCACAGCCTTTTCCCTTCACGCTGCCAGAGGTGTTCAAGGTGGAGAGCAGGAGGCAGGGTGCCCCAGCAGTGCAGGCAGCCTTCACAGGCTGACCCACCCCGTGCTGGGTGCCATCTCATGTCTTTCTTCCCCACTTCTTTCTCCTCTTGCGTTCTTGCAAAATCTGCAAATCAGTGTTCCCCCAGCAGAGCTGGTTTCCCTTCTGGACCCTTTTTGGGCAGGAGTAGATGGGTGCGTGTGAGAGACAGCAATACAGGCTGACGTTATGGCAAGGCAGAGCTCTAACCCAGGAGGGGCAAAGGAAAATTTCTTTTGTTGTTTTTGGATTAGCTCTCCCAGAGTTTCTCTTTGTTTTTCTGCCAGGGCTGCTCTTAAATGTCTGACTGTACACTTTTCAATGCTTATTGAAAGATCATTGCTTCCCACAGCTCAACATTTTTTCCATCCAGCTCATAAGCCCTCGAGTGCCATGCGGCAGCCCAAAGTGCTCTGCCCCTCTGCAGCCTGGGGGCAGGGCCCTGGGGCGGCTCCTGGGATGGGAGAATGAGGGCATCTCTGCAAAATGCATCCTGTTCAGATTTGATCAGCTACAAAGCTGTAAAAGTTCAGAGGGAAAAAATCAGGTGCTAATGGCCCTGAACTCAGTGATAACTTTGTCAGGACTGGGTGTGAGGGATTTGCTTCCAGCTGGGAAATTGCCCTGGGGTCAATTGAAGGAAATTGCAGAGCAGAGGTGGTGTCTTGGGACACCGTGTCCCTGCAGGCAGTGCTGGCACGTGGCTGTGACAGGTTTACCCGTGGGACATCAGCTCCAGAGCCCACACCACGCAAGGGAGTGCTGCCCTGCTCCCCACAGACACGCGGCTGGGGGCAGCTCGGGATGTCTGGGTGCTGCACTGGGTCTCCTGGTTCCTGGTGCAAACCAACCTCTTCACAGCAGCCTCACCCTCAGCCTTAGCTTGGGGAAGTGGCTCAGGCCAGCAGCTTCTCCTGAAATGTGCGTTTGGGGCAAGAAGTTTTCTCAGAAGTGTTTCCTTCCTTGGGCTTTTTCAAAGGCAAAGAGAGAGAACTTGCAGGCCTGGAGGGAATATGCTGTCCTGCCACAGCTTTCTTCCTTAGCCGTAAATGCTGAATTCTCTCTTTTTTGCTGTCACCCTCAGAGGTCCTTTAATTTTAATGGTTACAGAGAAAGCAGAGGCCAAGCAGGGAGCGTGCCGGGCACGTAAATCCTGACTGAGAACAAGTGCACCATAATAAGGTTTGAAATCTTGCTGTGGCAGATCACCTTGAGCCCCATCTATCTGCAAGGAGCACCAGCAGTGCGGAAAGGCAGCTGGGGAAATGGGATGCCACGGGTGGAGGGAGCTGAGCAGCCCAGTCCTCTGGGCTGGGTACCACGTCCTGTACAGCAAGGTCAGGGGTGACCCCAAATGGGGCTGATGAGAAGCATGAGCCAGGAGCTGTTGCCCCTCTCCTGGAGGCAGTTAAACTGACAGCCTTGTGTAGCACTCAGGGTTGATGTCCCTCTCCTTGCCTCTGACTGAAATTCTGTTTCAAAAGTGGTTCTTTATTTCTGATTCTCACAGGAGCAACCTGTATTCAGTCATCAAGTGAACTGGCCTCCTTTTGTTGCTCTTAAGTGCTTTCAATCCGTGTATCTTGCTAGGAAAAACAGTGTCTCCCGTAAGAAAGAAATACATACGGTAAATCCAGAAGCATTTTAGGCGTCCCAGCAGTGCACTGAGACGTTTAAGATGCATTTGAGGAAAGCTGCCCTTTGTTGAACTGTTTCATCACGCACTGTTTAATGCAATTGCTGTCTCCTTGCCTTGAATAATGTATGTAATAGCCAGCGTTAGCTGTGGTCTCTGGTGTGAGAATAACAAACAGCAGCCGTGGTCGGAGGCTGGCTCTGGGGAGGAGGCACGGTGCTTCCACTCTCATCTCCTCGGGAGAGGAAGTCAGCAAACACTGGCAGCTCTCATAAAATAAAGAATTAGTGCACACAGTGAATATTGGGCAAACATGCATGCATCCTCTGTCAGCAGTCAATGTTAGCACCCAGCTGAGGTCGCATGTGCTGCAATGCACCAGGAGCTGCAGCACCGGGGAGGGGGGCACTGAGAACACAGCAAAGGACTTGCTGCCTGGGGAAGGTTCCTACCATTGCCAGGTATCAGGATGAGAACTGCAGGAGACAAGGTCTTTTCCCAAGTGATATTTTGTTCTAGTAGCCCCAAGAGCAAGGATCATCTAGGAAAAATGACCCATATGGTTAGGTGAACTATGGATTGTGTAGGTAACAGTGAACTGTGGTGGTGGGCTACAGAAGGAGACTGCAGCATGAGGGACAGAGTATTAGAGCAAGGACACAGGGCTCCAGCAGAGCAGATAAGAGAAGAAAAAGGTATTAATAAACATTTTTTTCCACTACGTTGCAAAGCAGGCACTGAAAACAGTCAGTGGAAACTCGAGGAATTTAAAACGTTTTGATAACAACCTCTCATCTTATCAAGGGGATTTCCCCAGTGCGTCTCAAACACTTTACCAATGAGTTTAATACCCCTTATGCTCAAAAAACAGATAAGAAGACAGAGGCTCAGTTGGGCAAAAACATCCAGCTATCAGCCACAGAGAGCTCCTGTCCCACATCAATTCTGCCCCCACACACTCCCCAGTGCAGAGTTGCGTGTAGCAAAATCCCCCTTCTCAACACACATGGACCAAAGTGTGATGAAAATGGCAACATGCCTCAGTTACATATTCCTAATGCTCCCACAGTCTGGCTGCCACCACCCTTGGCATCATGAGCTGTGACACGCTGTCATGAGGAAGGTGACAGTGCAGCACATTGAATACACAGAGATTATTCTTTCCAGCTTTTGAGATTGAGATGTACCATGCACACAGAAATGTCCCTTCTGACTTATCTGGAACATCCCCTGAGTTATGTGATCATCCTAAATATTACAGCTCAACTGAAAGGTGAAAAGAGGGAAAAGAAAAGCCTGGAATCTTTTCTGTAAAACTGTTGGCTCTTCACACTGTTTTCTTCACAGGCCAGGCATGCTGTCCTGCAGATGCTCAGCCAGTTTTGCTAATATTTAATTTCCAAATAGAAGCAACATCTTGACCAGCACTGGGTCAAAAACCTGCAGCATCCCTGATGCATCCCTGATGGCCGGTTCAGCTGGTGGGCACTGTGCTGCATCCAGCTGATCATGTCACACAGAGCAGTAAGAAACCTATTGTGATAATCCCATCCTCTTAATCACCAGCTGCTCCTAAATTTCTCTGTGGCAGGTTTGAAATTAGCTACTGTTTGCACAGTCCTGCTGCTTGACAGCTGCAGAGAGGACAGGTCTCACCAGTTGCTACTGGGCACAGCTGTCATGTTCACTGGTCACCCTCAGCCCCCCTGGCCTCAGGGAGAAATGCTGTTCAGCCCCTCACATGGCAGGAGCCAGCCCCACTGGAGCCTTTGGGCACCATGTCAATGGAATTGTGCAGTAACAGGAATGATGTGTTTGTGCACACTCCAGAATCCCAAGGAAGGAACCGTATGACAGAGCCCTCTCTTCTATTTCTCGAGTTTCCTGCTGGAGTGCAAAGCTCTTAGGCTTTCAAAGGGTCTAAACTTCCTTAAGTACTAATGCAGGGGAGAGAGAGAAGGCAGCAAAGTGCCCTACTTCTTGCCTTCATTTTCATCTTGGCTTGACAACACATTGCTGCCGCTAGCACATCTCCTTCCCCGTTCTCTTTTATTAGCAAATGCACTTTGACTGGTTGAATGATTCATGCAAACAATTTACCAGGCCACATAAAGTCAGCTTTTCTCTTCCTGTGTTACCCTCATTTGAACAGGTACGTTTTTATGGATGAATTTGCTGTCCATAGTCGCTCAGTGAAAAGGCTGTGAACACTTGAGATGGCAAGTTGTTTGTGAGCTGCTGTGTGGTTGGACTGACCTGTCTCTGGGTCAGAGAAGGGAGCAGACAGGCATGGAGCAGTCTGACCCCATTTATACTGGAAGACATGGAGTAACCATGGTCCCTTCTGTCTCACAAGTGCCCTGATTTGTCAGAGCAGCAGCCACTGTGAACATTATCGTCGGCAAAGCCCTGCACACACGAATGTTTGCACAAATGGGACAAGAAAAGGTGACACTTAGTTGAACATATCATCTCAAGTGAACATTTTGCAGCACTAGGTCAGGTCAATTGCTCATCCACCATCAATTTATGCTGTAGGAGAGATTCCAGTCAAATGAAAATCCCAGATTCATTGTACAATATTTACAGACTGTGAAGGCAGAACTAAGACCTTCCATGGGTTTGAAGAGTCCTTACCTGTTACCAAATCATCTAGATTTTCTCCAAGTGTCACATTTTTCTAGCAGTTTACCCATCTAGTGTGGCATTTTTTATTTTTAAAGATGAGTTTAATTTCTGGTTGGGCAAAACTTAGCCATGTCATCGGGTCTGGAGGCTCTTGGTACAATAGAAGTACAAGCAATTCTGTATTTGTCTATTGTAAAAGAAAAAGACTTTGCTGGAAGGAGTGAAGCAGCACCAGTTTACACCAGGGAAACATTTCCAGTATATATCACAACATCATCCAGCTTCTTTTATTTTCTTTTATGGGCATGTCATAAGTCTTGGTTGCTGGAATATAGTCGACTGTAAAGAGCATTTCCCATCTAGGAGGTTGTTGTGCTCCAGGAGATAAAGAAAATACAGCCTGTGGTGGCTGCTAGATCCACCTGTATCACTGGAAGCAACCAGAGACCATCAAGGGTGCTTCTGTGACTGATAGGCCCAGAACAAACTGTGTAATACTGTTGAATAAAAAAAAAGGTGCATTATAAGAAGTGCTCTTTGCAATACAAACTTTCTGTCTTGGTTTAGCTTACTGTCATAAATGCGTTCCAGTTCTTCCTATTCTTACCAGATTTTTGGAATCACACAGTTTTTTACCTTGCAGAAGTCTTTGTACACTTTTCTCCTTGCTTAGAAAAATGTTTAAGGCAGAGAGAGAAGGAGGTACAAGGTTCCATTGCCTACACTTCAGATTTTCCAACCTTCCTAATTCTGCTCTGCTGGTGTAAATTCAGCCAGATGTTAAGTTTTTTTTTTCACAAATTCAGGTTGTATTCAAAAATTAATTCAAATTCACAATTAATTTCTGCAAGTGGGGGGAAAAAATCATTGTTGTGCAGCAAGATGAATGTGAGCTTTGGACTTAGTCACTCACGGCTCTGCCCATCTCATGCTCACAGTCTCCTGCCCCTACAAAGACTTTCTCTGAAGAAAAATCTCCTCATTTACTCCATGAACAGGTCTGACAAGGGTTGAAATTAGACTGCTGAATTCCTGAAGTTTCACCTCTGTAACCTCAACAGTGCAAAGGAAGAAATGTTATCATACTGGAATTCATCCTAAAACCAAAATTAAGTATCCTCAAAAATGGAGATTACTGTGAAAAGGCTATAGGAAAGGTATACTTGCATACTACCACTGCAAGTAATTTCCAAGGATTTTTGACAAAAAGTAAAATGAAATGAGATTTAAAAGTAATGGAAGATAAGTATTAACTAATCCTGCAGATGCCAGTGCAGTCATCTTCTCACTAATAAGATGGAAAGCTTTAAAATATGTTGTCAAGTAGCTAAGGGGTTTTTTTTTAATTGTCTAAGTGGAGCCCTTTTTCTGAAAACTTATCAGCTTCTTGACTAGGTTCACTTTCCCTCAAAAATATGGGCTGCTGGCAACACCCAGAACTGTCTGTAGTTTACCCTCTACTACTCTCCTGTCCTAGGCAGCAATGCAAAAAAGCAGTACAAGGAGACTAGCAAACTACTCCATCAGCATTTCTAATTCCTGAAATTCGGGAATGTTATAACACAGGGCATTGAGTCATCAGCCCCATTCAGCTTGGGGCAATTGCTCCCTGCTCGTGGCCATCAGGTGGGCTGAGCCTGGAGCAGCTGAGCTCACCCCATCCCTGACCATCCATCACACACCAGCTGAGAACAGATTATTAGTAAAGCAGGAAAATGACAGAGGAGCTGACAAATGGTGCTCAAGGCAGCTGATGTGTTAGACCTGGGTAATTTTCATTGTTCCAAATTTTTTTCTTGGATGATGGGACCAAAAAAAAAAAAGAAAAAAAAAAAAAGAAAGAAGAAAAAAGAACAATGAAAACCCAGCCGCATTGTTGACTGCTGGTGAGTTGCTCTGGTTTGAGGGCACTGGTACTTCCCAGCCACCCTCACAAGATGTGGTAGCCACTGTCTAGACTGATGCAAACTCAGAACTTGTGCTGGCACAGCTTGAAACCTCACTGTCAGCCTCAGGTCTTGCTTTAAAATGCTCTTTCCCTTTTTCAGTGGAAACTCCTTAGAAAATAAAATGGTTCCCTGCTAGGCATACAACTGACAGGCAGCTTTTCTCACACAAATAATTCATGATAACTTGAACCTGAGATCCATGCAGGACTGGTACTTGTGCATATGAAGCAGAAGTTGGCTCTACTGGCCAAGGGAGTGGAAGAGGGAAAAACAGGCAAACAAAACTCAGCACCTTCCATTCTGATGTAAATATATTCCAGGATGCTCAATGCTTCGAAGAAGCTCAAGGGAGAGCCACAAAAAATTCTTACAATCTAGAAACATACCTTCAGCATGAGAGCAGGGAGCTGAGCAGTCTGTTTTTCCAGGAGGAGAAAGGAGGGTGGCTCCATCACAGTCTGCCTACATGAGGATGCATTTTTAACAACAAGCACTTTCAAAATTGACCTAAAATGGTAACATTGAAATTAAGGTGCAAATAGCTAGTAATGAAGCTAAGTAATCATTAAGATAGAAAGAAGGCAAATTTTTCCATCAGATTAATAGCAACAGAAAGAGTGGCTGTTGACTTTCTACAAAATATGCTGCAGCACAATCAGCAGTGACAGGATGAATGCAGGAGATGCTCAATGAGAATGTAAAGCCCACATGTCTGCCTTCCAACAGATGTCATCCCATATCTTTTATTTTTGCTTGGAATATAGCCATATGTAGAATTCCCAGATGTGAGTGATGCCATCTATTTGGCTTTAAATAGCAGTAAGTCTTGAATAATTTATTATTATTAACTTTAATGAGACTTCTTCATATGCCTCAAAGAGCAAGGAAGATCTCCTGTGATTGTCTGAATTCTGCAGCACTGATGACAGATTTTTCTCTAAAGGACTTCTTAGGAGCCAGGTCATCATGGGGAGCTTGGTAGTGTTAGTCTACTAGAGGGAGTGTTTATTCCAGCAACCTTTCCAAGGTGGTTGTCAGCTGAATTTTTCTTCATTTTCAGAGCTCCTAGGGCCTAGTGACCAAAACCTGTGTGATAGTGACACAGCAATTCTGGGATGAAATTATACAAGCAGGAGAAAAAAGTTCATATCCCTTTGCAAAATGATGCAGCACCTCTGTCAGTGTTGCCCTGTGCTTTTGTCACACAGCCCCGACCTGCTTCTCCACCCCACATTACCTGAAAAATCTCTCTATTAAAACACATTAGTTTGTGGTGACATTCTTTGCAGGATCTGCTCTGTCTTGGCAAAGACAGAGCACATCAGGAATTGGTGACTATCTCAGATCTTGCTAATACGATTCTTCTTTATTGAATCCAGCTTCTTAGAACTGGGTTTTCTGAAGCAGCACGTGGGATGATGGTGCTCCAAAGGATACAAGACAGCACACTGCTGTCTGGTTGGCCTTGGAGCCAGCTCAGGCCTCACAGTGGCATCTGTGGGACCAGGAGAAGGCAGCCAGGGTATCTGGTCCCACTTTAGCCCAGCACCCTCAGAAGCCTGTGGAGCACCAGGGCTGGGACGTGGCACAGGGAGCTCTTGGTGGCTTTCTCCTCATCCCCACATGGGGATATCCACAGCAACGCTGTCAGGTCAGTGCCAGGCAGGCTCAGCCATGATCCCCTGGGCTCCTCTACCTGAAGGTGCTCTGGATATGGCTCAAGGTATAATCAGCTGTCCCCCACAGCCATGGCCATCCCTGAGAGCCATTGCCCTGAGCTTCAGGCTCAGCAACACCCTCCTGTCACTGCTCTTCCTCCCCAGCAACAGCTTTTCCTCTTGGACGTGCCATGGCTGATGTGGCAGTTCAAGCTCCAAGTGCCAGTCCAAAGGCACTGGCTTCTCTGCCAGCCAGCTTGTTTCCACTGATCCCTGAGACACCTTCCCAGAGCACTGAGGGACCAGCCCTGAAAAAATGCAGAAGTATTTTAACATTTTCAGTCTTGGTATGTGCAATGGCCAGGGCACAAAGAACATATTAGTGTTATGCATTACACAGACATAAATTAACCAAATTATAGCAGTTAACACAGAACCAATTGGACACAGTGTCTCCACCGTGAAAAAGTTCAGATATAAAAATTGTGGTTTAGTTTTAAAATAGGAAATAAAGTTCTTAGTTTGCAGTTTGTTGCCACATGAAAAGGCTCTTTTCTGCTCTTTTTAAAAAGGAAAAAAAAAAATGAGTCTAAGATGCAAATAACATTTCCTGATATGGAAAGCAGAAAATACTCCTAACACATTTTCCAAGGTCAGCTCAGAAAAGGAAGCTGCTTCCAGACTCTAGCTATAAAAATTAGCAAGCCAAAAGCTAGATTTCTCTTCTATAGTTAGTCTGTTCATAAAAAAAGACTGAGCACCTTGGTCCTTTCCTCACCCCAGAAACATCCTGTCTTACATCATTGGGACATTCTGGGTATTCAGTACTCCCAGAACTTGAGTAAATATCCAAATACAGACTCAGGAGCCTACATTTGAATCTGCTGTGTAAAAAACCCCAAAGCCTCTCATTTCAAGCAGCGAGACAGCAGAATAGTTACCTATAGTTTCCATGTCTTCACTTAAGTCTAAACCTATTCTCTCTCCTCTTTGTTTACCGTGCAAACTGCTTCCCCACAAAATGAAATTATCTCCCCAAGCCAAATCTCACTTTATTTAAAGCAGTGGGCAAGGAGTCTACCCTGGGAGGTGGTGAGCACACAGCAGTGCTCACTGACCTCCCCACAGGCTCCTGAACAAACAGAAACCAAAGTGCTGAATGTGGCAGTGCAGCCATAAAAGGGCTCAGTAGCAAGCTGTGTATGTTCAAGATGAGCCAAGCAAAGCACCATCATGAGTTTTAACTTGCATTTGCTGAGGGCTACACACAGTTACTTGCTCTAACTCCACAGATCTGCAGTATCTCAAGAATCTTCCAGATGTGTCCAAGTACTTTCATCTGGATAAATAAAGGGCATATGCCCATAAACACTTCAGCTCCCCTAACAGGAGTCCACCTCAGTCAGGACGGGTCAAACCCACTGGTTATTTTCCCTTGGTGCTTAGAGCAGCTCTAGGACAGGCTCCAAACAGGATCAGCTGCTCTTCCATCATCCTTGTCAGCAGAGATGCACCCAGCAGCTGCCCTGGAGGAAGAAGGGACAGGTATCTGCCCGTGGCTGGGCCTGGTGTGTCATGCACCTGCAGGTCACAGCAATATCCATGTTTTCTGTGTCACAGTGCCAGGCAAAAGCTCTGGGACTCTGTGAATCTTCCACTCAGCAAGGTAGAGACACTAAAGGGCAGCACAGCACGTCGGGCAAGGATGCATTAAAAATAACCAAAAAAAATACAAAAGTGTGACTTCTTTGTGTCTTTTTGTTCTGTGATCATCCTGAAATAGCATGTGTGATTCAGAAGCAAGCCTAAAGCCACAGCCACTGCCACCTCCCTCGAACCTGCTCACAGCAGCCACAAGACCCCACTGCCCAGAGGATGTTGTTCAGCTGCCCTGAGTCCGAGTTTAAACAATCCTGGGCTGTACTTGCTGTAATGAGTATGATCAAGACTAAGCACATGGGACATAAATAATCCAAACCCAAGTTGTACTCACAGCCTAATCCAGTTACAGCTCTAATTTGCACATTTCCTCTTTGAAAGCAGTTCTTTCATCTTCTATATAGAGCTGAACCTCTCCCAGATGCCATTTGCAAGCCAGGAGAGGTGCTTTGCATGGGAGCCAAGGCAAGAGAGAGACCTGCAGCAGCATTTCTGACCCACCCACCATGCTCTCCGTGTGAGGTGCAGGACAGAGTCCTTCAGGCAGCTCTTTTCATCAGCAGTTCCTCAGCCTCCCCAGCTTTGCAGGGAGCTCTGGGTCCAGATGGGAGGAGATCTCCAGACCTCAACAACAGTCCTTAGCTGAGCTCCCCACTCGGTCTGGTATCGCAGGCAGCGATGGCACAAGGGAGGAGGAGCTACAAAGAGCAGGCTGTTACTGTAGCTGTGGCTCTTAGCTATAAAACCTGCTCCTCCTTTGCATCCCCAGACACCTCGTTGTAAAGCAGAACAGGCTAGCATTGACTTTCTTTTCCTAGCTCCTCCCTCAGTTCTCTGCTCCTTTCCAGGCTGTTGATGTTTTATGTTATGCTCCTGTAGAAACTGGAGTCATCCCAGCAAGCCCAGGCACCCCGCCCTGCTGTTGGGGCTGGGATAGCCCGGGCACTTGTTCCTCAGCTTTTGCCTTTGCTTGCAGATCTTTGGCTGTGCTTGTCAAACTACAAAGTATCACAGAGGCTGTTAAGAGACCTTGCAGGTGAGGCATGCAGTCAATGACAGAGGGAGAGCACAGCACACAGCCTGTTTTTATGAAAATAGTTATTGTTTACCATTCCAGCATTTCCTGCAGTTTTGGGATGTTATGGCTCAGAGGTTTCATTAACAACTCTTTGATGAGACTATTCTCTAAGAAATCTCATATCTATAAAAACAAAAAAATCATGAGGAATACTTGCTGGAGGCCTGGCTTGGCCTTGGAAACATCTAAACCTAGTTCCAGAGCAGAGCTGCGTTTGTATAATCTTAACCAGTTTAACTGCTCTGGGAGCCCAGGTGCCAGCTGAGCTCTGACCTTGCAGCTCCTGCCCATGCAGCAGGGTCGACCTGCTCACCAGAGCAGCTGTGGCTGCCCCATCCCTGGAAGTGTCCACGGCCAGGCTGGACAGAACTTGGAGCAACCTGGGACAGTGGAAGTTGTCCCCGCCCATGGAAGGGGCACTGCAACTAGAGGAGCTTTAAGGTGTCTTCCAACAGAAACCATTTTATGATTCTATCTTTCCTGATGGCAGAATTGGAAAGTATCGTTACGCACACAAAAGACATTTTTACCAGCTAAGGAAAAGCTTGTATTTTCCTGTGCAGATAAGTGGAATAATTTCATATTCACAAGTGGGAAAAAAGCAAAACAAAAACGTAGAAGTGACAGTTTTGTTCAAGAATAGTAAGCCTGGCTTGGCCAGAAAGTTCAGCAACAAAATTTGAATCTCAAACTCCTATACTAAGGTGATGTTTAGCAAGACTATTGTTTAGAATAATTACTTTAGCTTCCTTTTTGAAAACAAATGCCAGCCAAGACTGGGGGAAAAGATTTTGTAAGAAAAGTAACAGGATAATTCAGTCATAGCCTCCCAGCAGAACACTTTTTTGTTTGTTCAATACAAGGAAATAATGTTCTGGATCAATATTTGGACTTTGTCCAATTATTCACTGTTTAGCTAAGAAAGTGACAAATCCACTAAGAATAATTATTTATTTAGAAATTGGTAGTGTATGTTGTAAACCAGCTTCAACTGTCCCTGATCCAACATACAGCCTCTGACATTTTTTATTTATTATCCTGAATTCCTTAAACCCATTCAGTTCTAGCAATTTGCTTCCATGGCCTGACCCAGTGTTCCTTTCCCCACCAGGTGAATGTTGCTGGATGGCAGATGCAGGTCTTGGAGAAGCAGGGTGTCAGTAAGCTTGGGGCATTAGTGGTGGTAGGTCTGTTGCTAGGACACACTTTGATTTCCCTGAGGAAAATATTCTGAGCAATTCAGTTCTGATCATTAAAGTCCCTCAAAATATTATTTCATATCATTCTCGAGGATGCTGGCATAAATCTCTGATTAGAGGTAATTGCCACAGGAAATTTACCCTTTCCTGTTTGGCTTCTGCAGCATATGTCAGCTAAAATTTATCCTGTAGTTTGCAGCAGCAGAAAAATGATAAGTCGATCTAAACGCATACATTAAATAGAGACACACATGGCACAGCCAAAATCTTCAAGGTGCTGTACATAGATGGAGCTGCTTCCCTAGAGGAGCTGCTGGTCTAGAATTTAAGCAGTGGTCTCGTTTGGTCTTGCCCAGAAGCCCCTGTCTGATCCCAGGTGATTGGATGCCTGGGTTTGATGGGAAGCCATCCTTAATAAGCTTGTTTGAGACACAAACTTCAGCAAGAACACACTGTCTGGAGCACTACACTGAGCCTGCTTTATTCTCTGTTCATCACAAGGCAGAGCAGAAACCCCAAATTGCTCTGCCCCCTGAAACCTCAGACACAATGATCCACGTGTTGGGAAAACAGAACTTGGCATGGTACAGTTGGCACAGAGATAACAGCAGAGTTAGGAAGGTTACAGTTCCTCTCTCACAGGAACTTGGCACTTCAGCCTCTCCGGTCTTCCTGTTCAGAGGAAGACTTGCTGGCTTTAAACAAAGTTTCCCCACTAATGATGCAGTTAATACTGTGCATCTCCACTCATGCAGAGCTTCCTTACTGCTCATGGCATGTTAGGTCCTTCCAAGGCTGTCTGTGCTCTGACTGCAGCCCGTGGGCTCGGAGGGTGACTCTGCAGCTCCACCTGAACGTCACCTTCCTGTGGCAAGGGACCCAGCCCTGTCTAGCATTTCCCATGCCATGAGCTGTAGCTCCACGGATCCCAAATGCCTCTGGCAAGCCAGGAGAAATGCTTTGTACGCAGGGACCTGCAGCTTGTGCATTATTTTCTGCCCCGGATGCTACAGGGGCAGTGAAACTCCTCCCGGCAGACCTGGCTGCTACCCAACTGCCTCCCATGGATTAGGTGAAACAAATACACTCGAGCAACTGCTGTAACAAAGTATCTGAAGGCAAACAGGGCTGCCGAGCAATTAGTGTCCAAACAATGCCTAATTAGTCCCTTGGGTGCATCGTCTTACAGAACAAAGCAGAAGATGTCTGTCTGGGTGTTATATTGGGAGTGTGCGATTCTGATCTGATTGGGCTGGTGCAAGGCAGGAGGAGCAGGGCTGTTGGATGATCATTCCCAGGACACACCTGGGGAGAGACCTTTTCTTTCTCTCACAGCACTGGTGACAGTTCTGGCTCAGGGAGGCAGCTTGTGCTGGCAGGGGAGGGCAGGAGAACAGCTCTCAGTCTGCAAGCAGTGCAATACAGAGAGCTGCAGGTTTTATTCTGAATTGGCTGTAGTAGATAAGATATAGATAGAAAGGAAGTTATGTGTAGCCTGTTAGAGATATATTGCAGAACTTAAGACTTTGATACACAGTAAATTATACAATGTGAGCAATGTAAAACGTGTTGGTTTCAGGGGTAGTCACGAGAAATGAAGCTTCTAATAGATAACATAAGGAATTTCTTAGCAAGATCAGGCATTCAAAGCTGACCAAATGTTACCACTACATTCTAGATCCAAAAAGAGCCAGAATTTGAATGGGGACCGAAATCCTGCTCAGTATCTGTTTGTAAATCCCAGCAAACCACACTTCTGTGTCAAAAGGAAAACACAGGCATGCATTGGTTGGCTTTGGCAGAGAAGAAACAAATTTGCTTTCCCAAATCAGCTGACGCGTTTATCAGGATATCGTGAATGAATATTCATTTGCCAATACAGCACACAGTGGCAGCTGAAGATAGAAAACTATTTGAAAAGAAATTACAAATTATTTGGCTGCACACAAGGGGTTTTATTTGACCTGCCTGTACAGTGAATTGCACTTCTGAGCAGGATGAGACCGAGCAGCAAACCCGACTGCTGACTGTGGCTCTGGGAAAAGAGTGGTGGGGAAGTCTGGGGAGAAACAGGTCACTCAAGCACTGCAGCACCCAGTGGACCCCTCCTGCTGACTCCAAAGCCCTGGACCTCTGCAAAAGCTAAGAGGTCTCTGCCTTTAATGGGTATTTCTATTTTCAAAGCCTGAAAAATAGTTTCAACCCATTTGCTTTAATTCTTCTGTGGAGTTTTCACTCTGCACTGCCTGGTTGGAACAGAGAACGTGCAACAAAAGGACAGGAACTAATGATGAAAAATACCCTTTGCTTTCAGCTTTTTGTGTTTGCTGGAAAATAACAGATTTTCTTGGCAAATATCAAGAGGATATTTGTGACTGAGCTTGCTCTAATGAACATGAGCTGTGCTGTGCCTCTAAGGCCTGCTGCACTTTCAGATGATTTCACCACTTTACAATTCAGCTCTTATGATAACATTTAACACACACTTGTTAAACCATTCAATGCTAAGGCAGCATAAAGTCCAGCAAAGGGCAGCACTGGGCACAATCAGTTTCAAGGTGGAGTCCATCTTGCAAAAAAAAACTCAAGTGAACCACACAAAAGCTGAGGTGTTGTAACTTTTTGGGGCAGGGAGTAGAATTCATTGACAGTGCTGATGTGATTTAAGCAAACTGAGCAAAATAACACATGGAACTGTCTTTTAGTGCTCTTGTATTGTGTGGGTTTTACTTCGTCAGTTGTTTTAAAAAGCAACCAGCAATTTCTGGGAATGCTGAGTTTAAAAAAAAATTGAGGGGGAGGGGGAAGGGGGCCAGAAAAAACTTACCAGGCATTTCTGTAGCTTAGTAAAGACGATTAATCTGACTCAGCAAGACTGAACCAAAGAGCTTTCATTGACCAGTTGATATTCAGAAACATCTTTGTTTAAATATGGTTTAAAATTATAGGAAAATTAGATCTATTTCTGAAACCCTGACACATGCAGACTTCTTGTTGTCTGTACATCTGGGCTTATGGTCAGATCTATTTTAATGTCTTTAAAAAAAAATACAAGTGCTAGTAGACAACCAGAGAGTCATCAGAGCTTTTGCAGGGCTTAAAGGAATGCAGAGCAAAAACCAGTCTGAAATTAAAGTCTCTGGCCCAAAATATGTTCTGCAGGTGCCCTTTTACCTGCTCACCTGCGTAATTGCATAGTCCTTGGCAGATCTGCTGCTGCCAGGATGAAGGGTGGACTCCCCTCAGGTGCCACTTCACCTGCTGTGAGACACAGGGGCTGAATGTGCTCCTCATCCATCAGCATCAGGTACCAAGGGACCCTGAGGAGCAGCAGGCACGGGGACAGGTGGCTGTGGTGCTGGTGAGTGATGTGTCACTCACTTTCTACCTGAAGTGGTGCCCCCCAATCCTTCCCCTGCTCCAGGGGAGCCCCTCACTGCAGTGGGGCAGTGCAGCAGCTTGGCCCAAGTGCAGTCACCACTCAGCAGTGCATGTTTGGGCCTGGACTGTGGAAGAGGCAAAGCTTCCAAGGCTGTGGGCAGACATAGCAGTCATTTTTGGGCTTCTCAAGGTGTTCACCCCAGTTTGGGCAGGATGAAACTCGTTGCTGCTGCAAAATGATGCAGCACCTCTGAGCAGGGCCTCTCTCAGCCCATCTAACCCTGCCAAACAGGTCACATTAACTCCTATAATTTGTTGGCTATTCTTCGAAAGCCTTTTAAAGATTTTCTTTCACTGTGTCCAGAGTTACAGCTTACAGTTCCCAGTAGCTATTGGGAAGGAGAGAACAGATGGATGCAGACAATAGCAGCTCTTGGAAGAGAGACCTGTTATAATGGCACCTGCAGAGACTGATAGGATGTGGAAAGGAACCCATAAATTGTTGAATGATTCTGGGACTTGATTTAATGTATACAAAAGAATCTGAAAAAAGACTACATATCCTCTATCTTGCCAGAACACTTCTTTGAAATAAATAACCCCTATAGAAATATTTACATCCTTTATTCCCAGCAGTGAGAGCTTCTTGACAAAACACATCATTTTCATTAAAACATTTCTGGTTCTCCTCAAGAGCAAGGGGAAAGTTCACCTGAACAGCTGAAAATGTTTGCGATCAAAATGGAATGAAATTCAGAATTCCCATTCCTGGTTCAAGCTGTCTTCTCTAAGGTTTTTATTCATAGGTGATGCCAACTGAGGGCATTGAAGGAAAAGCAGTGTTTTGTTGGCAGTTTATTGCAAGCTATCAAGTGGTGTAGTCTGGGATGAAATTACCTCCCACAGCCCTTCCACCACCTGTCTCTGATGGAAACCTCTTCAGGAATCATGAATAACTGTGAACTGGTTTTTAGCAGTTCCAGGCTCTTTCTTGGCTCCACCTCCCTCCAGATTTCCGTGGTTGGAAATTGCCACTGTGTGTGGCTGAGCAGAGCAGGACACCCACAGCTGAGATAACAGAGGATCTGCCCCTGGCCCTGAGGTAGCCAAAATCCTCAGTAGCCCAGATGAGCAGGAAATTATCCAGCTATAAATCAGCAAGCAGGCAAATATACCAAAGACACCTGGTGAGATGGAGCAAGTGCTGACCTGGAGACTTATGCAAGGGTTTTCTGCACATGGATCCAGGATGGCGTTGGGCTCTGATGGCTCCAGCACAGTAAACCCCTCTGTGGCAGCAGTCACACTGGTGGAGCGTGGTCCTGGCAAGTCCAGGTGGGCAGAAGCCACAGGCCATTATGCTGTGGGCTTGATTCTGCCTTTGCCAGGGCACTGCAAGCCCTGCCCAGGAATGAGGAGCTGCTGCACAGGAGCTAAAGAGGTGAAGGTCCTCACAACATAGACCCGGATGGATCAAGAGCAAAGGAGCAGGTGGGGAGCTCGTGAAAGGAGGTGAATTGTGGCCAGCAGCTGTGGTCTGTGCACACCACAGCCTGTGCAGAGCTCACTTCTAACACAGACCATAGCAGGACAGCTCAGAAAGAGGAAAAACTCTGTCTCGGCTCTTCCCGGGCTTTGTGCAGCTGCCTGGTGAAATCTGCCCTATCCCACCAGTATATCAGTTAGACCTCAATTCATGACATTTTGAGTACTTTTTCCTGGCTGGCCCTAGTAAGGGAGCAGCTCAGCAAGGAACCAGTTTGTAGTTTCAAATTAATATAAAAATTCACTTTTCTAAATACCCTACCACCTAGCCTATTTTCAAGCAAAGACAGCCATACATAGGAATATGTGATTGGGGGCTCTAATTAGAAGATAGAACCTTGCCTTAAAGCTAGGTGCTGGGTGGAAATTGCTATATTTTCATTCTATTTGTGGCTGCATTCTGTTTTCTTCCTGGTTTTGACCTTCTGCAATAAGTGTCTGTTTTAATGAAGACTGCTGGGGCTGATCTAAATACCAGAACATCTTGTGTACAGTACACAGAAGTCCCTTTTCCCTTCAGAAGTGCTGTAGTGTTCATTGGCATCATAGATCCATGACCAGGCACACTTGATAGGATGGATCAAATTGCATCTAAATGCAATGTTAGATCCATTGTAAAATCCAGGGCATCTCCAGAATCAGCCCAGGTGTAGCTGTACCTGTCAGTTTCTGGATTGCTGTAGAAACACAACCCAAAATGCTCCTTTTTCTCCCCACTGGGGTTGCTTAGCAGGGCTTGCAGGCACAAGCTGCAGCAAGCAGGGTCATCCAAACACCTGGGCAGGGCTGGGGACCTCCTGCCTGAGGACACCCTGGGAACAAGGGTGTATTTGGTGCTTGATAACACTCAGATGCACCCTCCAGCACTTCATGGCCACGGAGGGGTGCCAAGTGCCTTTGTCTCACCAGCTTCCTTTCTGCTGCCAGGGTTTCCTAGCCTGGGAGAGGTGATCAGGGAGCACAGATACAGAACAGAGGCAAGTGTTGTGCCTTGAGCAGAAAAAAAAACCTCTGCAGCTCCAAGAGGGTTTTGTCTCTTTTTCCCTTCCTCTTGCAGTGTCTCCACCTTCCCTGGCCCTTGTCAGCTGTTTGATGCCAAGATCCAAGCAGGGCACCTTCCCAATGATACTTCCCCTTTTCATCACTATCAGCAAAAGAAACATATGTATGTTTTTTCCCGTGGTGTAGAGCTGGTGAACTCTTAAAAGCCTGTTTTCTTCTCTAAGAACCGAGATCCTGAGGAATCTGCCTCCCTTGCGTCTTTCTTGTGTTGAGGTGGAATTAGTCACATTTTTTGCAAATGACAGCAGTTTCTCAGAAAAAAGAGCAAGTTATGGACACTTTATAGGCTTATGCAAAAAAATAGTAAATCAGTCTCTAGCTGTTTGGACTGTGCTCTCTTTTCATTGCACACAAGCAACTTCCACCGCCACTAATATGCAAATAAAGATATTTGGCCTCAATCTTTCCTACAGGGAGAAAACCCTCAGCAACGCCACATATCCTACAGCCAAGGCTGGTCACATGTCAGACCATATTTTCTTCCCTAGCCTCAGTCCATGCAGGCTAAGAAACCCACAGGATCCCACATATCCACAGACCAGACCTCTAAAGATGTTTCAGCTCAGTCCTGCCTGAGGTGAGGTTGTTCCCAATTTACTTTTCATATCACGGAAGTGTTCTAACTACAAAACTGTGGGGATGGAATCTGAGCCTCAGCTGGTGAGAGCTGTTTAGTCTGTTGTTAATAGACAGCAGGCAGCTCACAGACACTGAAAATGCAGCTTAGATCCCTGTCCTTACCCAGGCATTTTCTGCATACCAAAATTAACTGTGGTCAACAAAGAAACCTTGGATTGGTCGGCAGTGAAATCCTTGAAGCAAATGCACAGATGAATCATTGTGCCAGGTCTAGGGAAGGGGGGAAATCTGTACTTAGGATGCATGCTCTCTGCAGGCCCAGGGGACTTGTGAAACCCATGAGTTCTTGCAGACTCCCCCTTGGCAAGGCTGACTTAGGGAGGTGCAAAAGGGGCTGGTATTAAATATTGCTGCCTTGACTGGAGGCACTATGTGGCTGTGCTCCCAGAAGAGCTGTGCTCCGTGGTGTGATCCTGAAGGGAGCAGGGAGTTGCATGAAGGTCTGAAAAATTCAAATTAGGGCTGTCCATCTACAGCAATAGCCTGTCTCATGTCTCATGGGTAAGGCAACTTACTCAGCTACTGTGTGTTTGAGAGAGGGATGTCAGGATTGGGAATTTTCCAATTGTGGGTTTGGAAAAGGGCTTTTAATAGGGCTTGGAGAACTGTCATGAAAGAGGCCACTGTGGATGCTCAGTGAAATGCAGGCTGAGAAGGGACTTCTGACAGCAGACACTCCTGGAGGACACAGGGCAGTGGGGAGGGGAAAGCCATTGCAGCAGAGGAGAAGGCTGCCTCAGGGACAGGCAGAAATGGCCACAAACTCCTTTGGGCTGGAAAACTGAAGCTAAAAAGGGTCTTCAGAGCAGTAGATGCTGGATGCTCCCCAGCAGAAGTGGGGGGAGAAGCTGTCTGCCCCAGCTCCTGTGCCTGTGGGTTGCCAAGCACCTTGGCTCTGGCAGCCCCTCGTTTCTCCAAAGAAAGTCAATGGGAGGATAAAATGTGTGCAGTTCTTGCCACTGTCAGTAACACAGTAGGCTCCACGAGGTTTATGAACGCTCCTGGCAGGAACGACAGAAGTTCTGTTCCTGGAGCAGCTGAGGCAGACATTACCAACTGCAAATAACTCAGAGACAACATAAAGCAGCCTCTCTCTCTCTCCTTCCCTCCCTCTCTCCTCAGCACCTGGCTTTGCTTTGGAATCTATTGTGGGCTCCCCTTGAGACTTCTGCCAGTCACCACATTCCATCTTCAATCCTACACTTCCTCAATCCACGGTGAGGGTAAGGGACATCCTCAGCCTCCAGGGATGGGTGGCTGGAGAGTGACAGTGCCATTTGATCATTTGATGGCATAAGGTGGGGAGCCTGTACCCTGACACCTTCCTCCTGGAGCCCAGCAAGAGGAGGGTTAATAGTTTCAGCCTGGTGTCTTCTCCAGTCATGACCTATGGAAAGGGCAAATCTCATGTTTCTCAGACCTATGTGCCTCTGCAGTGCAACAAAGTGCTGCTGAAACAGGGGATGGCGGGACAAAAGTCTCCAAATGCTGGCAGTGGCACCAAGATCCTTGGTTTTTTGGCATCTGACACCCAAGCTTTTAAGTTACTCTTAGGTCATGGTCTTTATGGCACAGCCACAGCATTGCAAATTGTCTTTTTAATACAGGAAAGTTGAGATTTTTCACCTCCTGACCTGCCTTCAGGAACTGGGGTTTTAACTGCACCATTAAACATCTTGGGACTTCCAGAGTAATCATAAGAGCTGGCAGTAGACCTGACACAACTAGGAAGGAACTGCTTTAGAACATGGCTTAATACTAAATCCTAAACTTCAGGTCTTGAAGATTCTCCAAATCTGGTGTTTCTGTTCCTCTTGCCTCCACGTGTTAGCACCTTGTGTTATGCTGCCTATAAAAGTGTCCAGAGCTGATCCAGACCTGCAGTGGGAATAACGTATCAGCAAACGAAACTTGCAATGGCAAAGAAAGAACTGTCTTGCACATGGAAGATCAAGGCCCATTAGCTGAGCTCTGAAGAGGATATCCCTTTTCCAGGGTACAAAGCTTCTGAATATAGTGCAGGGCACGGCTTCCTGACAAAGATAATGCAGTTTTAGAGCAGGGCTGGCCCTGGAAATGGGGCATCCTGCCCATGGCAACACCTGAGTTGGAGGGACTGGGATTGCCCCGTGCTGTCTGGGGGAGTGCTGTTTGCTGGTCTGGTCCTATGGGAAATGGTGGTAAATCCTTTGGGCTTGCAGCCCTTTCCTACATCCCCTTCTCACCCAGCGCTGTGCTGAGGGAGGCCTCTGGTTTGTTCAGAAATTGTATGAGATGCCTGGAAATGAGATACTTGATAAAGTACCATTTGACCTGCCACAGCCTGTTTCTCCTCTCCAGGCTGCTTTGCTGTCTGGAGCCCAGTTTAGGCCACCTCTCACATTTCAGTCTGGGGGTTTTCTGGTCTCTTCTCAGCCTCTTGTGGCTCTTTTCTATGGGGTTGCTACCTGGAAAAGGCTCTCCTTGTAGCTCAGCCTATCCCAGCTCCAGAGGGAATGAACTGCAGTGCCTGAGATGCTGTTTGGGTCTCAGATTTCTGTTTAATACATGCCTGTGGTTTGTGGCTGTCTGAATGCCTCCAAGGACCCCTAGAAACTAACAACTCCTGCTGCTGACAGCAGGCTCCACTGACACTTCCCCCTGCACCTTGGAGTCTGGGCCATGAGTTGCTGCCCTGCCTGACTCTGCTTGGCAGCCAACCTGACAAACCTCAGCACCAGGAACCCCCTTCCATGTGGGACAGAATGCCAGCCCCTGGGAGGGATTCCTTGGCTACTGATTTGGTTCCAGGATGGAGTTGACTGATGGGTCTGCTCCAAACCACACCTGTTATTCTTGAGGCCCCTCCTGCCACACTGCTCCTCCAAGAGCACCATTTTGGGACCCTGCCCTGTGCTAGTCTGGCAATATAAGTGCCTCAAAATTCTGGGGAGTAACCTGATGCACTTCTTCTACTGGTCATATGACACTACAATTATCCAGAATTGACAAACAGAGAAATTTGGAGGGAACACTGGCCTTCTCTCCCATCTGTGAAGCTCATTAAAGGTGGCTTTTAGCATCAAACCAGACATCCCATGAAAAGCTAAGAAAATACCAGACGTTATCTTAGCTGGGGAAGCGGACCCTTGGGCACATCCTCTTGCAGCCAGCCTTCCTGGGAGTCCTCTCTCCCACCAATACGTGGGCTGCAAGACTGACTTCTGCAGAAAATGTTCCCTGGAAACTTGTTGCACGAAACCAAAAGAACCGTGCCTTTCCATTTCCTACTCCAAGTGGCTATTCTGGGTTAAAAAGCAACTGGAATGTTAGGAATTGTTAGGAGAGGAACAGAAAACAAAGCAGAGCCTCCCTATAAATCTGTCTCAAATATCGTGTCTGCTTCAGCCCTGCTGTCTCAGGCAGAGCTAGCAGAGCTACAAAGGTGACGAGAGGGCGGGATCAGCTTCCAGGCAGCGGACAGGGAGATCCACAGAGGCTCTTCCAGAACAGAGGAGAGCAAGGGAGAACACAGCACGCGTCTATAAATTGCCAGGGGCTTAAAGGAAAGAATATTCACTGATAATACTGCATTTTGGAGGCACAGAGAGTCAGAAAGCAACCTTGGTCCCCAGCTGGTGGGTGACGCGGGGTTCCCCTGGGAGGCTGATGCTGCTCATCAGCGGTTTGTGTTGGCTGAGCCCGGCCTGAGGGCACTGCTGAGCTGAGCCTCTCTAACAGGCACAGACCGACAGGGGCACCCTGTGCTAGTCAGGGCTGCCTTTGCATCGGTCCCTCCCATCGCCCCGACGGCAGACCCAGGAGAGGGAGCGAGGCTCAGCCTCTTGCTGCAGAGATGCCCCGGCCAGGGTGCAGGAGAGCTGTGCTGCAAGGCTTGGTGACCGACCAGAGGCTGGTCTGGCAAGCAGGCAGGAGAGAGGGGCAGGCCCAGGGTGGTGGCTGAAGGGAACAAGACAGGGAAAAAGCAACTTAAGGCGACAGAAGCAGGAATAAAAAACAAAGCGCCATTAAACACAGTGAGACCATATCTGGCCAAAAAGAAAGTTTGCCAAATTTGCCAAATTCAGTGTTTGTCAAGAGAGGAACATTTGCACAACTGCACTTTGGCAGTGTAGGGACGTCTTTTGCAAAGAAAATAACTGCTGGCCCCACAGAGCCTGTGAGCTGCATTGGTGCAGGTTTTGTGCATTTTCCCAGCCAGCAGGTCCAGTTGTTAGGAGTGAAGCACCCCAATGTGCTGCTTGGGAGCTGCTTCCTGCAGGCACGCCCTGGAGCCCTCTTCAATATAGGCAGTAAGTAAGGATATGTCAAGCTAAAAATAAATAAATAAACATAGAAATAAAATAAATAAAAAATTACAGTCCAGTCTTCACTTGCCAAGGGCTAGAATGTAGGCACTTAGAGTTCTTCCAGGTTGCTGTGGGGTTGGCTTACGGATGTCTGAGTCACTTGTGTGTCTGCATCAAAAGGCTTGTCCCATTTCACAGTTAATTCACAACCATGTGAGCTCAGATTGACAGGTTTCCTGATGTGAGTGTTTCTGCTTTTATAAAGAATCAGACTGGTGGAAGGCTTTCCTCGCCTATATTATTTCAAATCAAATAATATGTTTGTCAATCTTACACAAAATAATAATGTTAGCAAGACATTGGAAAGATAAATCATCTAATATTATGAAAAAATAATTTCCTTTTCTGGAATAAATTAATGTGATTCTTGCCTCACTATTTATAAAAAAATTCTTATACTAAGTTAACCTTGTAAACAATTTGCAACACTGTAATCATAAATCAAGTTTTGAAGAATGCTGAAATAGGAGTCTATTTTTGTAGGACATAACTGTTTTAATGAGGGTTTGGAAAACAACAGTAAAATTGGACACAATTCAGGAATGCTATTCCTGGTTGTAAGACAGGAGCAGCTGCCACATTTGGTGGAGTGAGCCCTTTAAATCGCCAGGTATCAGCTCAAGAGGTGGAGGAATAGGGAAAGTACAGCTGTTCCCAAATGTCAAATCTGCTGAATTTTATGATCTTTGATCACCTCAAAGAACCATCTACATAAAAATTTTACAGACACCATCTTTTATATGCCCGTGCACAGGATTTGTATGCACAGGTGGGTACAGACACACATACATATGGAATAGCATTTTTCCAGTTGTTTTATAAGCTTCAGACTTGGCATCATTTTACTGAATCAGCTCCTGTGGGGTTTTACAAAAAAAAAAACTTTACAAAATGTGTTCCTAAAAGATTTTAAATTATTCCCTTAAAAACAAATTCCATGTCATCTCACCTTCCTATTGCCATTTAGAGGAGGCATGTTAAAATTCACCACTATTTGTCCTTCACCCAGAGCATTTTCCAAGGTTCAGTGAAGTCAAAAAAGAGACTGTTGGTGACTTGTCAGGGGCTGTGGTTCAGAGACACACTTCTCAGTAGCAAGTGGATATTCCATACCAGAGACACTGATTCCCAGTACTCTGAGAGCCATGTGGCAGATTGTTCTTGTTCTTCAGTGTAAAATGCCTTTTCTTTTTCATTCATGGCTTTCCCTTTTTCAAGTTCAAATGTTTAGGTCTTGTCTCTGCTCAATAACACATTAAAAATAAAAGTTTGAAATATTTTCCTTTGAAAATAACTTTTTGAGTTATGTTTAAGACTCGAGAGATGGGAAGGGATGTATGTGTTCACCATTAAAGTAATTCTTAGGGCTTTGTTCCAAGTGTTGCTAATATTAGACTGGCTTGGTACAGAAGGTGGAAATCCAGCGGGTAGATTGGCCTCTGTGAGAGGTAGTTACTATTTTCTGCACTGATGAAAATCTATTCAATTAGCAGGTCATGTCTGCTCTGTAAGCTTTAAAAAAAACCCACCAAAGTGGCATGAAGGCACATTTAGTGGCTTTGTCCTGGAGGCATAAATAAGAGAGCCCTAAACTGATCATGCATGTGCATGGAGTGTGGTTATTCCTGAAAATAAAGACTGGCATGACTCAGGCATTGAGTGTGGCTGGGTATTATGAGAGCAATAAGCAGTTGCTGGGAGGCATAATCCTACAGTAGCTTCCAGTTAATAAACCTGGGGGTTGAACACGGGAGCACAGCTCAGTTAGTGGGTAGGAAGTGATGGTGGCTGTCCCACAGAAATAAACAGGGAGGGGAGGGGAGGAGAGGAACCCAAATGGCACTTGCAGAAGCAAAACAGTTGGGAAGGAGAATATAGGGAATGCAGAGCACATGGCACAGGGTTGAGCCCCCTTTGAAGCAATCACAAGTGGCACTGAAAACATCTGAGAGCAGAGAGGGAATCAGTGCAGGGTTAGCAATCGCCACGTGGACAGAGCCAAAGGAAATACAAAACAAATGATCTGGCTTTTCAGGATGCAGGGGTCAGCAGAGAGGAGGACAGTTCTGTGCTGTCACTTGCATTTGCTCCTGTCTGTGTCCCAGGAGCGTGGCACCAGTGGCGAGTTCTGAGATCTCACTGCTCTCTCAGTGCAAAAGCAGCAGCAGACAGCAGGGGGACAGTGACAGTTACCTCAGGCCCCAAGAGATTCAGAGCTGCCAGCACCCATGGCCCAAGGAGAAGGTAAAATCTTTGGTAACTCTGGGCTTTTTTGGTTTTCAGCAATTCCCTGTGCAGCTCCTGGGGTTCCCCTCTTGGTGTGTGCCATCTCGGAGTGGCTACAGCCATGAGCTTCTGCAGCACGAGAAGAACAGCCTTGGATAGGTTAGGAAAGCACCTGGAAAGAAAACAACATCATGCTCATCATAAATAATTCAGATATTACAGATGTCATTTTGTTTTAGAAGGAACAGGAAAGTGTGACCTTTGTATTTTTATTGAAGTTTTCTTCTGTCACTTTGGGCAAATCTTTTGAAGGGTGAAATAGCTTTTTTTTTTTTTGTAAATGCAAGAATTACAGACAAGTGATATGCAGAGGGAGTGTGTCCCAGTGAGGAGCAGGTGCTGCACCTCAGGAGCTGTGACAAAGGCAGGCTGCCAGTGCTGGGCACAGCCTTGGTCCCTATCTTATTGGGGTCTGTGTATTCTCTGAGCTCAAAAGGAAGCCCCTTGCAATCACATCTTTGCTCTGAACAGAGCAGGGACAGAATGACCTCCAGAGGCCCCCTCTGACCCAGTTTTTTTCTAAGACTTTCTTCCATGAATTTCTGGTTTTATATTTAATGAGCAGACTTCAGAAAAAATACAAGCCATTGTTTTATTTGAGCAGAAAAACGAGTTTGTCTGAAGCCCTTTGCTGGCAAAACAACCTGCTGGAATGAACTTGGTAACACACAGGGTTTTGCAATTAGTTTTGTAGGTCTCCCATCCTACCAAATCACCTCATTTGTTTATGTGATACTCTGGCTGGGCTGGGGATTAACAGCAGAATTGCTCCTGGGTTGGGTTTCACTTGTCACCTGCCCAGACAGAGAGATGTCTCCAGGTCTGACTGGAGTGTGAAGGAGCACGTTGTGTTTGCAGTGTGCCTTTGTTCATCAATTGCCTTCTCATCCTTGGTGGTTTCCCTTCTCCATGAGCATCCATCTGCTGTGAAATATTAAAAAAAATAAATAAAATTTTAAAACTTAAACAATTAGCTCTTGGAAACAATGATTCCTTTCACAGTATTTTATCTGGTGTTTCCCAAGAACTCTTTCCTTGAATGTTTTCAAGAAATTTGCTCATTTGGGGTTTCCTGCTGGCACAGTGATCTCTACGGGGTCACTTCACTTTGCCCAGCTCATGTTGCTGTATAAATTGCAAGGTTTATTTTTATCACCTGCCCAGATATTAATTTACTTACTTGCCATTAAAACCGCCCTGTCTTGCAAGTACTTTCCTAGCAATATATACACTGTTCAAGTCATTCACCTCTCACAGCTACTTTTGGAAGCAAAGATACAAGCAGGCAAAGGCTGCTAAAACTGAAGGTTTGTCACCACCAGCAGGTTGCAGAAAAAATGTCTCAGTACTGACTCCCTCTCTGAGAGCTGCTTTGCAGAACCACTGCAGCACCTGATTTCCAGTGCTCAACTCAACCAGCTGGAAACCACGTCCTGGCTGATGGGAAGCAACAGCAACAACAAGGAATCCATCCTTTTTTAACAGTTTTCCTCATTTCTTACATCAAAGAAATCAAGACTAGTAACTTACCACCTGGCAGCATATGGAGATTATTTCTTCTTATGCTTAATTCTCTAAATGACTGCAATTTTTCTATTTGCTGGGGAAGAACCTGAAGTTCACTGCAACTAATATCCAAAAAGATACATAATTAATAAAGGAACTGAACATCTTAAATTAAACAAAGGAAAGCTGTTATCAAAACTGCTATAAAGCATACAATTAAAGAAAGAAGAAATCCCATCTTTCTTGTGTGTTTCACAAAAAGAAGTTGTACCACAACAAATCTCATTGTTTCTTCGGTACTTAGTGTATCAAGTTTCAGAAACTCAATTCAAGAAGTTAAATCATGATGAAAGACTGGTTCAGAGATTAAAACTGTAGCCTAGGAATCAGGAGTTCCTGGTTTAGATCCCACAACAGTTAAAAATTTCTTGTGTTACTGCTGGCAAATGACTTGACAGCAATCAGCTTCTTTTCTAAAAATTATTCTTCCTTAAACAATCCTGAACCAGTCCATACAGATAAAAACATTGAGAGTAACAGCAGGCTCACCAACTTTTTGATATGAGCACTAGAGGGTGACAAAGCTGCACCAAATGAACACAGACTACAGCAATTTCTGGCACTAACATAACATTTATTTATGTCGTCCAGACTGATTCAACAATCACATGGATAAAGACCATTCCTAACCTTTTTTTATTCTAATTTGATAAATTTGACTTCAAAGTTTAGTGTATCTACTGCAGGTTCTTCTCTGTCCATGTGACCAAAGTTAAGATGGGATTCCCTTCCTGAAAGCATCTTTCTAGCACATGCCTTAGATGTCAGCTTTCTTTTTTAATGTACATATATATATATTACTTATGTTCCAAACAGGCATATCACAGGCACTGGAACGAAACCCTCTCTAGAATGTCTTTAATCTGTGTCATCAGGCATGCATTCTAGGTTTGACAGCTCTGAAAAAGAAACCAGAATTCCTACAACTGCAATCCTCAAAAACATTCATTTCCTGTAAACAGTAGCAGTGATCCCACCTTGAAATGCCATGACACTGAAGTGAGCATAGAGAATTTCTCATTAAATAGTAAAGGACATTAGAAAAGACTCACAGGCATTCAGAATATCTCACAGTACTTGTAAATTAAAAGAGAATGTTGATTTATAGCTCAGAAATAAGGCAATGTGGAAAGAATTTCCAGGGAATACACAGCTACTGTGGAAATGGGATAACGATGCCTTGCACTGACCACAGAAATCATGAATGCTGTAAAAAAAATAAAAATCCCTGGTCCAAGTGCCAGGTCAGTGAATAATTGTACATAGTGATTTGTGTTTGTCCCCCATTCTTGAAACTCTGTAACACATTGCACCTGTAATTTCAGCTCAAACACAAAGAAAAGCAGTAACTGAATTCAAATTTTGTGGTTCTATAGTTAACAATTTTTTTTTTACTATACCGAAAATAAACTGTTTATAAGTTTACTTAGCACAGTGACTCACAATTTACCACTACATCTCTCAGCTTTCCAGTTTCCTCACTGATTCCCCCAAGAGCCATCACAGCAAGGCCTCCCCACTGCTCCCCCTGAGTACTCCCAGCAGTCCCAGCACCAGCAGAGCATCCCTTTCATGTCGCCTCCCCGGCAGTTCCCACAGCCCCCGCCCTTCACAGCCCTCCCCTGCCACCTCGGGGCCTCCCCTGTCCCCTGCCTGTCCCCAGCGGTCCCCGCAGCACAGACACACTTCACTGTCTTGAGGACCCACGAGTGGTGCTGGTCAGTGCCTGCAGATCCTCGGGAGCTGCAGGGGGAAAAGATCAGCGAGGAATCTTCCCTGGCAGAACAAAGGGAATAGGAGTGAGGTGATCGCCTTGGAATGGGTTAAGGCACACTCACAAAAGACACTACTGCTCTCGCCTCGGCATGTGAAAGGGGAGTGGTGAAACATAAATCAGAAGCTGGTTGCAATGTCCATGTCCAGGTCTCAGTTATCTGAATAAAATGTGACACAATTGTTGGAATATTGTTGGATGCTTGTGTCTGTTACCATGTGATCTGTACTTGTTGGGTGCTGCATATTTATCTGGCAAAATTAGTCTGGGGCCTTAATTAAGAAATACTGAGGAAGGGATCACAAACCTACATTTTAATACCATTGCTGTGGGTTTGATAAGTAGAATCTGCTTTTATGTTGATCTTCTTGAAGGTCCTTAAATGGATTTTTTTTTCCATGCTAAATTGGCTATCTAAGGGAAATTCCTTCTATAAGCAGTATGGGAGACTGGTCCTCAGTCACCAATGTGTCAGTGAGAGACACCTGAGCCATTATTTGCTCAAAATAGAGGAACAGCCCTGTAATACTACGTGAATGATTTCTGGTTGATTTCTGGTTGATATTAAGAGGAATCAAATTAGTCAGGATGAGTAAGAAGGTACTGAAGAGTGGTGAAGAGTTTAATTCTTTGGTACAGTATTGTGTGGACTTTGGGCCCACTGTGTCCTTGCAAATGGATTCTCCTTCCAGCAAAAGAGGCCCATGTGCAAAATCACCGAATCTCAGAATGGTTTGGGTTGGAAGGAACGGTAAAGATCACCTTGTTGCCATCCCCGTGCCGTGGGCAGGGACACCTTCCACTAGACCAGACTGCTCAAAGCCACATCCAACCTGCCCTTGAACCATTCCAGGGATGGCGCTTCCACCGCTTCTCTGGAGCGCCTGTGGTAGTGCCCCACCCCTCCGTGACCCGTGTCCCGGGAGCGGAGCGGCCGGGGCTGCCCCCGGGCCGCGCGGGGGCGGGCGAACAAACGGACAAACAGAAAAAGGGATGTCAGCAAAAGCAATCCACAAACGCCAAAGGTTTACAGAAAAAGGGATGTCAGCAAAAGCAATCCACAAACGCCAAAGGTTTATGTCCGAAAAGGAGACAGAGGAGTCCTCCAACTTTATTCGACTAAAGGGAGAGAGTCCACTGAGGCACACACCCGTGGGGTTTTCTCTCTCGAGGTTTCGGAGGGCGCAGCCTCCTTTTATCCGGAGCTCCCGGCCGTTGCCTTCTTCCTTTCCCCGTTGGCTGAGGTCAGCAGGAAGGTAGAGCCTTCAGAGCCGCCTACCGCGTGTTCCACCCTTGAACCTGCTCAGAAACTCAAGCTCGTGCAGACCCGTGTCTGTCTCAGGAGCCAGGCCGTCCGGACTCTGCAACAAACCTGCTGCCCAAAGTTAGCAGACGCATTAAGACCCATTTCAAAAATGTTAACACCCATACCTTAACCCATGGAATTGTCTGTAAAGACATTAGCACACATCTTCCCTCTCAGGGACAAAAGGACAAAGGGACAAATGGTCCCGGCGCTGCGGCGGCAGCAGCAGCAGCGACGCTACCGACCCGTTACGTCTTCTGCTCATCCTCCTCCTCTCCCGTTCCCAGTCTCTCTCGCTCTCTGCGGCCCGACCCGTGCCCCTCCCCGTCCCCGCTCCTCCCGGAGCCGCTTCCTCCCCGCCGCGGTCTCGCCCCCGCCCGGCTCTGCCCGTACCGGCTGTGGCTCCGCCTGGCCCGGCCCCGGCCGCTGCCGCCGCCTCCTCTGCGGGTTCCCCGGCCCGAGCTCCGCCGCTCGCTGCCCGCTCCCGGCCCGGGGCGGTCGTGGGCCGGCCCAGACCCCGGAAAGGAGAAGGTACCGGGTGGGACGGCCGCTGGGGACTTGACCAAGTCAGCCGAAAGTGGCCGGAATGTCCAGAAGTTACTCTGGAGCGGAGGGGAAGAGCTCGGCCCGTCCTCTGCACCTCCATCAAACCAGCTTTGCACAAGGGGCAATGTCACATTTGAGTGCAAAGATGACCAATGACCTGACTGCGACCGGACAGGGCTGGGGGTGACACTGCCATCAGCCCTGAGACCAGACGGCACGGCCAGCGTGGGGGAACAGAGCTGGTGGCATCCGCGGGGACCTTGGTCGTGTCCTGCACACCTTCGGGATGCTTCTATGGTAGTGGGTTTGTTCGGGATTTGAGGGGTTTTGGAAGAAGAATGTGTCTTGGGGACTTGTTTGATTCTCTGGCGTTTTTCTAAGGGGTGGGAGTGTTGATTTGGGTTTTGCTTTTGTTAAACTGATGTTTCGAAAGCTGATCGGCTGCGGAGCCCCCGCTGGCCCCGGGCGGGGGGAGCCCCGAGAGCGGCGCTGGCTGGAGCCGACACTGGGTGGCAGGAGGCTCCCGCAGACGGCTTCTGTGCGGGTCGTTCGTCCCTTCCCAGCCCATCACCTCCAGCACAAGCTGAGCTGTGCACCCCCTGGGCTTATCCAGGACCCCTTCGTGCCCGCCTGGCCACCCCTGCATGTGCACCCCAAGTGCACACTTAGCCCCCCACCCCATCCACGCCCAGGCACCCTGCGGCCCCACCTCAGCCGCACAGCCAGGGCTGGGAGTGCAGGTGTGCTCAGGGCGTGCAAGACTGCTCGGGGCCATGCAGGTGTGCTCCGAGGAGTGCATGCATATTCCAGGGTCACTCGGACCAATGCTCGGCCTGGCTTAGCGGGTGAGCAGAGGGAGCACATCCCTCCCACTGTTTGAATAAACTGCGGGATGTCTGCCCGTGGGGGATTAACAGCTCCAAAAACGTCTCAGTGCACCGGGACCTTCCATCTGAGAATATCCCTGAACTGCAGCCTCCCACCAACCTCCTGCTGTTGTGTGAGTCCTCCTGCTCTTCCTGCTTCTCCACTGTGGATGCACAATCCTTGACCCAAACATCGAGAAGCACCCGGAGGGACCAGAAGGGGCTTTGGTCAAGATGTAAAATGTAGCCCAAGGGTGGGAAGGGAGCAGTTGGAGCTCTAGTGATGTGAACCTACCAGGAGCTGCCTACACATCCATCTCCTGAATTTTTTTTTTTTTAAGCAAATTCAATGTGTGAGAGCTGCCCATGGCTGTATTGTCCAATAGTTACCCAGTGTCATCAGCAAATCTCATGTTCCCTTTTGCAGAGAGGGCACTTGCAATACCTTTGACCCCTACTCCCTGGGAACAGCCACTCTCTGATACTTCCACAAAATCTGATTTTTTTGCTTTAACTGACCGTGTTTTCTAGGAGGGAGGACCAGGCAGCCTGTGACCTGTGACCAGCCACTCTGGGATGTTTGACAATGCACCACACTCTGCTTTAGGGCTCCTGGTAGCAGAAGGTGGGTGCTGTGGTCGTGCAGCAGGTGGCATGGTTGAAGCCACCTCTGCTGCTACACATCTCTAAGGTCAACAGGTTACCTCTGCACCACTGCCTTCCCATGGGATTGTGGACATCCAGTGCTGGTGCCTGTAGGAACATTTCTCAACACAATACAAACATGCTTTATGCTCTTGCCAGATCAAGAGGAACAAATAAATGTGCAATGGGACAAATAAATAGGAAAGGACTCGAGGCTGCTCTGCCAGGATAGCCTGAAGTAGTAAAGCACATGAGAAGTCCCTCAGGGCAGAGGACAGAGTGGAGTGCCCAGGCCCTGCTTGAAAGCCTGAGATGATGGGGAAGGGTGACATTCTATCAGTAAACCACTAATGACCACCTCTTTGGCATTTCCTGAAAACTACCATAGGTTGGCTGCTCCCTGGAGGAGTGCTGTGATGTCAGCAGCCAGAAATCCCGTGGAACCGGCCAGACTGGCAAATGCATGAAAGTCAGCTAATCTGCTGTTTTATCTATCGCTCCTCCGCCCCCAAATCCCCATCCACTTCAGGCATCAGAGGGAAGCTAATTGACTTGAGCTTCCTTTTTGTGCTTAAACACCTTGTTGACTTGGTTATTTTTCTCTCATTTTTGTTTCATACAAACAGATTGGCTTTAAAGGTGGTGCTGGCGCAGGTGTTATGTGATACACATCTACCAAATAACCAGGGAGAGGCCTTGCTTCTCCAGGTGCTCTCTGCCTCTGCGTGATCTGGTCACAGTTTTGCTGCCTCTCCCCACTAACTGGGGTGAGAGCTACTGCTGGGAAAGGATATCATTTGTTGCTTGCCTTCCCTCTTTTCCTTTATCCCCCAAAGCAGAGGAAAGTGGAGACTTTTGGGCAGCAAGGTCCAATGTGGAGTGGCTTTCCAGGGAATGGGACCTTAGCAGGGACATGGCACCACTCCTCAGTGGCTTTTGTAGTGAGAAGGGCAGGTGTCCATGGAAATGGCTTCCTGGATGGGGGCTGACCTAGAGGGTGAGGCTCCCCTCCTCACCTTACCTGACCCCGTAAGTTTGACTCTGATCCTCACCCTCCTCCACCCTGCAGATTGCTGGATGGGCATGCTGCCAGACCGTACTTTCCCTTACCACGTTGGAGACACAGTATAAACTTGGAGGCAGGTGGGAGGTGCTGAGCTCTTGCCTTGGCAGCAACTGGGACAAGCCACCTCCTCATCCCTGCCATCTTACTGGTGTGAGAAAATAGGAGCAGGTTGAATAGAGCTCCTGACTCTTAAACACCCAGGGAGTTTCAGGGATCCGTGCAGGGAGGGAAGCTGCAGCCCTCCCCGCTGGTGTGTGCCAGGGGCATGCACTGAGCCAAGGACCAGCTGGGCGTCACCTCTGTCCCTGGCGGGGAGATGTGTGTCCAGGTCTGCACCAGACACCCATGGAGGCAGCTCTCAAGAACCAGTCCAGGGCAAAGGGTCACCTATGTTGGACCCCAGAGAAACCAGATGGGGTCTTTCTGTGCTGTGGCCTGTCTTCAGGTCCCTCCTGGGGAAAAATTCCGGGCTGGGGGAGTAACTGGGACAAAACCAAAAGGCTGACTAAGCTGTGCTGTAGGACACAACAGGGTGTTTATCATGGTAATGTAAAGAAGGGTCTGTGGGCCATGCACACGAATATTTGCCTGTGTGTGTGAGAGCATGCTTGTTTTGTTTTGATGTAGAACCACAGCAATGATATGCAGCTGGAATAAATTGCTCCAAAATTCAGGTACTTGCATGCCACAGGAGTGCCAGCATAGGCAGGTGGAGGGAGGCAAGTTGCTACACCTGAGAGCAAAAGCATGTGGGTTAAATGGGATTCACTTATACAGGCACCTCTGGAGCACAGCAAAGCACCTACACAAACCACCTGCAGAGACCCCTGTGTGGAGTGCTGGGGAAATCCAGGGAAACGTCTGCAGCTGCAGGTGAGGTTCTGCACAGACCCTCCTGCAACGTGACAGCACAGAATGGTCAGGGCTGTGCAGAGCCATGGTGGGAACAGGGAGGTGGGTGGGAAGCAGGATGCACTGCCAGGGCAAGCACCTGCTCACCAAAACATGTTGTGCCAGATGGGGAGGCACCAGGAGAGGCTTCAATCTACCCCAGCTGTAATTAGCCAAGAGGTGAATGCAGCCATACAAACAAGGCTGCAGGAGCTCTGTGTAACCGGGACGTGATGAGGTCCTGGTGACACCGCCTGTGCCAGGAACAGAAGGGGTGGGAGGGATATGGGCACAGGGGCCACTGGGACTTGCCCAGCGCTCTGGCAAGTGCAAAGCCACAGTTCCTGCAGTACAGTGTCATGAGGGGCATCTCTGCCAGGGACCATCCACTGCTGCTGGCTGTGTTCCTGCTCCCTCTACAGCCATACATCAGAGTAAAGCAGGTCCCACTGCCTTTGCCCATCATGTCAGGGAGAAGTGGAAGGAAAGCACTGCAGCTCAAAACACAGCCATGGTGGTTGTCCATCCCTGTGGCAGTATGACTTGCCAACAGCAGGAAGTTCAAAATCTGCTCATTGGGTTGGGACAAGCCAGCCAACTGCCAGCAACACATCCCTCCAAGCAGCCATAAATCACTAAACTGCATCACTGGAAGACATGCCAGAGAAGGCACATAGGATAATAAACTGGGCAGGTGGGACCTACCTAATCCATAGGGGCATAAGGCCAAGTATCTGGTGGCTGGGCCTGTTTCTCAGGGCTTGGTGCTGCCTCTGAGCAGCTCATGGGCTCTGGGAATCAGCTGAAGCACAAACCTCTGCAGCCTGGCACCACATTGGGCCAGTCTGGGTGTGTTACTTGCCCTTCTGACCTTATACTTACAGATTGGTGACTCATCTTGCCTCAAGAGCTGGCAGAGGAGGAAGAGCACTTGGCAGGGTTTTCCCTCCTTGGTGGCTGGATGTGGGGCAGGGGGGACATTTGAGGATGCTGACTCACCCTACCAGGCAGCACCCCCTTGTCAGATGCACAGGTGCAGGCAGCATGGGCACACAGCAGTGACAGAGCTGAGACACCACTTGCACCTTGTTCCACTCACAGGACCCTCCAGCCAGGGCTAGTACTTCCTGGCACTGCAACATTTTTTCTCTTATTTAGCTTGTTTGTGAAAAATCACTTCACTTGTTTGTTCACTTTTGCTACATGTGCCTATATGGCCTAGGCAAATAGTTCATCCTTTTAGCTTGTGCAAGCCCTTTCAGGAGGCTGGCTTATTCCTCTTATCTGTGAGTTGATGCTTAACCAAGTCAAGCATTATTTTGTTACAATCTTTCTACATTGACACTGTTGCCCTTGAGCCTTCCTTCTCCTCCTGATGTTTTTGAAAAGTCTGTCAGCATCCTCCTTAACTCTCCCTGCCACGAGCACAGGCATTTTATGGTGATGCTATGCTTCGTGTCCATCCTGTTTGACTTGCACAAACTTCCAGATCACCTCTGGTCTTCTGGCCACGTTGCAGTATGGGATGAAAGTGGGAAGTTCTGTTAGAGAACACTCCTGTGCATTCTCTGCTTTTCACATATGATCCATAAGCTGTCACTGAAGCTGAAGAAACACCAAGTATTGCTTTTCTGTGAGTGCAAAGAGAGGAGAGGACAGGTGCAGGAGAGAGGAAATGGAAAGAGAAGAGATGCCCTGTTGTGCTGCACAGGAGCAATCAGACCAGCATACTGCAAAACTATAGCATGTCAAATCTACTCTGAATTGCAAAAAGAACAGCTCTTTTTGCAAAAATACACAGCTTTGCTGCGGTTTTTTCCTCCCTAGGGTTACAAAATCTGCTCCCGGGCCTCCAGGCAATGGTCTCTGCTGCAAAGGCAAAGCCTTGCTCTGGCGGGATGCTCTCACGGCAGGAGAGATTTCAGAGTGCTGTAACCTTCCAAAGGAAGGGTAAGCCCACCTTTTCACAGCTTGGTTATGCATTTTATCCTGCCTCCTACAAATATAACTTTGGTCCATAAAATCGGTGTGTGAAGTAAGGTTAGTCACAGGACTTCCTGGCAGCAGCTCATAAACAAGCTTTCCTCACTTCCCTCTTATGAAAGGTCATCTCTGCCCCGCTGCACTGACTTCTTTGTTTCCCTCTTGTCCCATTTATCCCTTAACTCCCATTGGTATCTCAGTCAGTCTAGTAAACGTTTTGCCCCTGGCAGCCTCGTCAAACACAGCAGGAAGATCAGGGTCCGGAGCACATCTCCTGCGGATGGATCCTTTTGCACTCTCTGGTAGGTTGTTCTGCTATCGTTCCTCATTCACACATTAAGCAAGGGGGAACCAATGGCCCAAGTATTCAGCAGCTCGTTAGCAGTGAAAGGTAATAGGGTCTGTGAAGCTTCCTCTTCCCTTCATCCTTTTCTCGCTCATATCCTCCCCCGACTTTTACCTTTGTGGTGGCAGTTTCCTGGGCTGAGTCTGCTGTTCAACGTCTGGTAGCAGAGGGTGGTATTTAACTAGGTCTCACAATTATTTATGTTTCTATGAAAAACACATCCACTTTCCTGGATGCAAAGGTGGCCAAGCACTAGCACACGTGAAGGATTCACCATGCATTGTGTGTTTTATAGATGCAGCCTTTTAGCACACAGGTCATGCTGTCACCATCATGGCATTTACAGTCTCGCCAGTAGCCTTGCTGGCATTGATCCACATGTTTACATCTGACTTCCTCATCAGCACAAGGGATAAGTGTACGTAGCAGTTGGACCAGATAGAGGAGAGTTCCAAAAGCAGCCAGGGGAGATGTGTACTCATGAGTCATCTCTTTGGTTGCTCCTAGCTGGCAGAAGAGTGACTCTGCTGTGGAAATTTCCCTTCCTTGCTGCAGCCTCTGTCACTGAACACTTAGATCCAAACACTCACCGTGCCTTGACCTCACCCATTCCCCCAGAGAAACCCTTGCCCAGAGTTTTATTTTACCTACCAGGCTCTGCCTGTACCAGTCTGATTGCAGGTCTGGGACTAAGAACTGTCACCTTATCGTCACCCGATTTGCCCCCTGGCTAGTCACAGCTGTGATGGCAGCTGGGTTGGTTTGCAACTTTGCTTGAGGGTTCATTTCCTGGAAACAAGAATTGTGAAGCCAGGAAAATTTTCAAATCACCCTATTTACATATTCAAACAGAGATGGAAACCTAGCAGGATTTTCTGCTAGCCCTGTGTTTCCATTTCCTCTCTGTCATCCTCTTAAGCTGCCTTGCTGTTAAACTGACAAAGCTCTCAACTCCTCATCTCAGCCTCAATTGCCCCCCTTCTCCTTGCTGTCCTTGCTGAAATCTTGAGCATCTCCTGATTTTTGCACCCGAAAGCCACCATCTGTGACATCTAGCAGTTCACACAGAGCTGCCTGCTTGCAGTTCATGAGTGACAGCCCAACTGGGACACAGATGTTGAGTCTCATTTCCCACAATCCGGTGGCTTTTGGACATTTTTCCAAGATATTTGTTCCATTCTCTGCTCTTGTTCAAGCTCCCTTTTAACAACCAATTCAACGGAGTATGTTTTTTATGCAAACAGCAATTTCCTTTTGAAGGTCTCAGCGAAGGCCATGTTTGTTACTTAGTGCTCTGAGGGGAATTTGGGTAAATTGGACTGGAGACAAAAATACCTCTGTTCCCTCTTCGAGGAAGGTCTCAAATTCCTGCATTTCATGTGCATTTCTGCTCTAAGAAGCTCAGTAAAGTGGCATTAACAGACTGTCTCTTCACATTGATTCCTGGCTCAACCACACACAATTCACTCATTAAAAAGACCTCTTGCCATCATTACTAAGTTCCAACTGGAGGTTCAGGTGAGTCTCCATGACCCAAGGTGTGGTCTTTCCCCTGCTAAGACACCATCACTAAAAGCAAAGGATATACATGACAAATGCAGCGCTTGGCTGTGACTGTCACTGCCTCATTTGGACTCAGCTCAATGTTGTGTCACAGTGCTGTCTCTGCAGGGATATGGGAATGGAAAGCAAAAAAGAGAGGATGGCATTTAATGTCCCAGTTTGTCCAGGCAGAACTTGTGGGCAGAGGCAAAGGCAATGGGTCTGCCTATTCTGACCACTCTTCAGGGAACTGAATGTAAACTGAGAACCATCAAACACACGTCTCCCTGAATGGTTTCCAGGGACAAATGCTTTTCCACAGCCATATCCCAGTGCTTTCTTCCTCTGCCTGTGTTGGGGCAACTGGGAAGAAACTGTGGGCTGGGGTGACGAGCACACATCTCAGCCACATGGAAGGGACCGTGGTGCCACCGTTTCTTCCTAGCTGCCAGCATCACTGCAGGGGCAGTGGATTTCTGAGCTGTATTCCTCCAAGGGAACCATGAAGTTATTTCTAGCTTTGACCAAAGTTTTCTCTTCTGAGTGTCCCCGCCTGTGCTCCCCACTGTGCTGTGACCGCTCCATCAGCCTGTTTTCAGCAGGTACTGATAGCTGTGATGTGCCAGGAGCCCTTGGAGGGCTGCCCGTGCATTTTGTGAGCCCTGTTGCCACGATACTGAACGCAGAGCAGATGTTTATTTCAATAGAGATGGCTTTGATTCCTTTTGAACTTTTCTCTCGAGCTGCCATCGTGTGTGAATACTTCTTCCCAGGAGCCAAGCGCGCTGTCAGGGCCCAACAGGCAGGCGCTGTGGCTGCAGCCAGTGAGGAGGGCAACAAGGCTGAGAGGCAAGTGGCAGAGCAGCACAAAGCAAGCTGATGGCCCTGGCCTCTCAGGAAGGATGGCTGAGGCCCTGGGGACAGGGACTGAAGGTGTGTGTGCATCTGCATTCACGTGTTTGTGCACACGTGTGTGTGTGTGTGTGTGTGTGTGTGTGTGTGTGTGTGTGTGTGTGTGTGTGTGTGTGTGTCTGTTTTGGTGCTGGCAGCCTGGCAAGGCTGGCAAAAAGCAGTCTCCTTCTCACAGCTAGTGCACCCTGCCACTTCATTCTCCTTTTTTCCCCCTCCCAGTCGCCTCCATCAGATCATTGCTGCCTTGCTGCACACGTGGACCAGCTTAGCTGGAGGCTGAGGTGAAGAGACCAACTTCTTTAGAGCAACAGAAACCAGGCACCAAAAAATATTGAAGATGTGGTAGGAAAGCTAAGGAGATCCCTTCCTTTAGTACACTAATTCCATGTGAGAATTATCAAGGTGAGATAATTACTTCTTTCTGAATTTTTTTTTTCCTTCTCCTTTACCCTTTCCTTCCCTTCCTTTTTTTTCCAGTTGGTATATTTTAAAAATTACCTCTTTTTTTTTCTCTTTCCTCTCTCTTCTTTAACCCATCTTGTCTGTCTTTCTCTCCACCCTTTTCTTGGTGCTGGCAGAGCAACATGCCCTCACAAATATCCTGCCCAGAGTTCTGCCCAGGGCTATCAGCCTCTTTGGAAGGGGTGCTTTGCTAGTGTAGGAATTACACCAGAGCCAGCTTCTTGCTCTTCCCTTATATAGAAATGTTTTTAATGCTATAAATACTGTATGCATTTTACTAAAAAAAAATTAGGGAAAAAAAGGTTGGACTGGCTATGTAAAGACACTGTGCTGTTGGGGCTGGCGTCTTGTTTGCCCACTGGCAGGGCCTCTCACTTCCTTCACCCTTTCCACTGTTGTGAGCAAACTATTTTTGGTATTCCAAGAGCGCAAGCTTTGCTGAAATTCTGGTTTCCTGCTTTGGGGAGGAAATTAGAGCAGGGAAGAGTTATTTAAAATTACAAAATATATTTGAAAACAGGGGGGAGAATATATGAGAACAATAATTTGAGAACAATGTTCTGTGATATTAAACTACTGAATTGGATACAATTACCTATAATTACCTATAAATACATATATGTGTGTCTCCACGTGTGTATTTAGAGATTTGTAGTTTATTTTAGAGATGGAAGTGTAAATAGAGTACATTTGTAATAAAGAGGTCAGAAAAAAAACAGTAGCTCCATCTCACTTATCTTGCAATCTTGGAAGCACAGAACTATCCTACAGAAGATCATCTTCTTTAAGCCAAATATTGTATTGAAATAAAAAGTTAACTGGAACAAGGATCTTTTGTGTTGGAGGTGGAAAAGTTACCCTTGAACTTGTGAACAGTCCATTCAATTTATCATAATCCTCAGGAACATAGTGACTCATCATTCAGACTGGTACAATACACATGCACTATGAGCTTAGTACCCTCATAAAGACAACTCACTGATTTTTTTTCACTGTTATGGAAAATTAAAGATTATGTCAACGCAAAATTCCTGTGCTACAGACTCATCTAATACCATGGGCACTGTGTCTACTTGTCCTGTTAACAAGTAGCTCTGCCTACCATTGCAGGGGAGTTCCTTCCATCTCAGCTGAGTACTTTGGCCAAATTTTAACCCTCCAGGCTGAAACTTCTGCATGGAACAGGCCAATCACGCAAGGACAAAGCCCATCCACCACAGTAGCTCATCTCTGACTGGAGCCAGTGGAAGGGGCTGGGGAAGTGGATGAGAATGGAGTGAACAGGGGCAGTGCTTGCACTTGCCTGAGGGGGTTTGCAGCTCAACTAGTTCCTCAACCAGAGGTGCTAGTTTTATAAACAGTATTTCCCAGTGTTAGGGGTTTTTTTCCTTCCATGAAACTGTCCAGTCACTTTTGCCCTGTAGCAAATAGTTCACCATCTTAACTATACCCTGTGTGAAGAAGTGCCTACTTTTGTTTGTTTTGAACTTGGCATCTGCTCGTTTGATTTAATGATCTTTAGTCTTTACATTGAAGGAGATGGTGAACCAGCATCCTTCACCCACCTCTTCCATCCTAGGCATTTACCTCAGCCTGATTATTTTCCTTAAAACTACAGGAAGTGTCAATTAAAAAATAGTTCAGGCATTTCTAAGAGGAAGATTGCAAGAAGATATATAATTTTGCCCTGTTAAGAAATATCATTTTGCTCCCTTTGCTTTTGAGGGAGGACGTGGAGCATCATCTTTGTGTCAAGCATGTGCCATTGCTGTCTCCTGGAGAAAATGCATGGTTTTGCTATATTACGTGAAAATCTCAATTTTTTAACACTTAGTTGGCCCTGGCAGACTTTGACAGCTGAATTATCTAAATAATCCATTTGTGCTGAAGGAGCTCCATGCACCTGGTGTCCTCCAGAACAACTGAGCTGCTTCCTCTGGGGGAACCCAGAGCTGCAGAGGCTACAAGGAAGGTGGGATACTGAGAATACTGGAGAATGAGGGGAGACAAGATGTATTCTGGGAATGGGAATGAAGATGGTGAGCAGAAGTGAACGTACTATCATACTGCTTCTAGTCCAGCTGCAAGGCTCTATAATTTTAGATTATTTATTGGATACAGAGATGTCAAAGTTGTAATAAGGGATTGACAAGGGCTACATTTGTCTCCCATTAGTTGGTATCAGCAGCTTCTAGTGGCAGTGCTGGAAATTCTGAAGGTCCTAAATAAGTTGCCTTGAAGACAAAGTGATTTCCCTAATGCCCATGAATCAGAGACTGATTTATGTCAAAAAATTGAGAAATTATGTCCTTACAAAAACATTTTAATTCTTCCTTTGACATCCCTGATGTTCTCATTAATAAAATAAGTATGTGGTTCTTTTTTCCTTCAATTCTAGTCAACTTTTAACTTCCACATCTTTGGCAAGGTGTTTCAGACTTAAAAACATGAAAGGCATTCGAAGTTACTGGCTTGGAATGCTGTATTCCACTTTTATTCCACCTTTAGCTGTGCTACTTGTTTTGAGAGAAAGGAGCCAGGCAGGACAATTGTGGGTGCCTCTAAATGCATCACATGGGATTGTCACCACAAGCCCAGGTTGGTGCAACACCAGCCAGCTGAACCTTGCAAAGGCACTGAAGGGTTTGGAATACCCAGATCCATCCTGATACATAGAAACTGGGCATCATATTTTCTAGAGAGATGTGTGAGTTTGCATCAGCTCTGCGAGAACCAGGTCAGACACCTGTTCCCTCCCACTCCCCAGCACACCACTGTGAGGAGTCCTTGAAGTCTGAAAAATGCAGTATTTTTCTGCTTAGCACTCTAATTAATTTAATTAATTAATTTTATTCATTTATGTTTGAAAGTTTAAGAGACATTTCTAGCACTTTTTGTGGTAGGTCTAAAGAAACTAACATGGTGCAGGCACTCTGCAAAAGCTCCATTGTTCTGATAGCTCCCTGCAGTCTTCTGATGTAAAAACACCTGTATTTTCACGCCAGCAACACAAAAATAGTAGTTAAAAAACATGAAACAGTTGAAGGTCTGACTTGGGTCACATCACTACTGTGAGGCCCTGGGAGCTGTCCTAAGTGAATTATAGACACATTTTAAGTCTTGGAAAACATCAGCACCAGGTATTTAAAGGTCAGGCTGGGAGGGAGCAGGGAAGGTCTTTCATAGAGCAATATCAGCAACTTGACCACCTGTCTTTCTTAATGCACAAACTAGAATTTGCTAATTACAGAGGGCAATACAATATTACAGCCCTTTTCTTAGATGGTATGGTGCCAGTCTACCTCACTTCACAGCCTGGCTCAATGATTCAGTCATTGCATGACCAGCTGATTACTTAAGATTCCCTGACAGATTTTCCTCCCTGGCTTTGCTCACCATGTCATTCCTGGGCTTCCTGACCTGCCTTTTCACAGGATGTTTTTCTTTGTGTTTTTGTCACTGCAGTTCCTTTGGTCAACCTGCCATGCACGGGAGACAACTACAGATATAATTGCTGGGGAGAATACCTTATCACATGCTTTACAGTTGTCCTGCAAGAGCAGAAGTAGAACTCTCTTAAATAAATCTGCTACAGTCCCTTTCATGTTATATTAAGCTGCATGCAAGTCTGAAATGAATAAAAGACCAAAAGTCTCAGTATATGGCCCCAAAATAAGGAAGAATGGATTGGCAATTAGTATTCTCTGGTACAAAGTAAACATGGAGAATATATGTATAACATCAAGACAAGGCTGAGATAAACAGCAGGAATCTGGAGAGAAAAATCAAGGTAATATATGGATAGAAAGAGAAAAGCAAAGCCTCAGAACCAGAAGAGGAGCAGCAATGCAACAGCAGCATGAAATAAAAATCATCTTATTTCATTTCTCAGCATTTTTTCAGGGCTCATGTTCTAAAGATTATTAAAAGGTAGAAGGAGAAGTGATTTAAGTATATTTGAGCAGAATAAATCAGGCAGGATTCAGAAGCACCATGAGTGAATATCCATTCATTGATTTGCTGAACCACTGTACATAATTAAGAAAGCTTTTTGTCAGTAGAAATCCCCATTTCTTTCCAGAGGTTTATTAATGGAAAACATTTTTTAATATAAGTATATGGTATCAACTTTCAGAAAATACTAACCTTAAACATTCCATGCATTAAAATGAACTCCAGGTAGGCTCATAAGTAACTTAGATGTATAACTATCACACAGAAGCCTTTTAAAGTCATGCTATTTTTTTAAAAAAAGGTGCAGAAGAAAGTAAATATTTTAGTTACAGTAAAGGCTTAATAAACTGGCAAGTTGGAAAAAAAATATTCCACCATGATCCACAAGCCTGTCCTTAACAAACATTACTGTTTGTTTTTTAGTTCAAACCACAGTGAGTTAAGGATGGAAAGACTGCCTAACTTTGAAATTCTTGTCTTCAGCCTGTTTTAACACAACCTTACCTAAAACAGAGGTGTTTTGTGCTCCTTGCCAAAGTGCAACATTCCTCTAAGTCCTAAGGGAGGGAGACCGCCTGCTGTCACATCCTTTCTGAAGGGATCCACCCTCTCAGCAGGATAGCTCTGATATGGCCAGCAGTCCAACACCTCCAGCTTTACCTTACTTTTTTTTGGCTTTTAGACCTAGAAACCTATGGATCTGAGGGAAGCCCTCACATGCCCATGAGGATATTTGTGATGGATCCATGTGATTTCTATACTCTCGCTTAGAGGGCTGCCGGGGAAGACCAGTGCCATAAAAGATGTCAGAGCTTTGCTTTAATAACTGGCAAAACTTACATGTATAGGAACGTGAATCACACACACTAATGTGTGACTCATGCATGAATGGGAAAAAAGTCACTTCAAAACACTGTTATTTTCCCCTCTGTAGGCCCTGGTAGAATGCTGGGGCAGCCCACCTCACCAGGAAAGCAGGTGGTGGTGAGGGACAGAGGTATGTGTTGGGACAGCCCTGCAGCAGCCAGTGCAGGGTGGGGAGAGCTAGCCAAGGAGGGGGGAACCGTCCTGGTGAGCCAAGAAAGAGCCAGCCACCCTGAACTGGGAGCTGAACCTCCAAAGACAAACTGGAGCTGCCCTCACCACCTCTGCCACAGCTGACTGCCAGGAGCACCCCTGAGACAAGAAGACATCACCACTTTTGTCACAAAAGCAAGTAAACCCCATCAAATTATTTGTACCGTTATTTGTACCCGGTCACTACCTTGTGTCTCTGGGGCCCAGGAGCCAGGGCTACAGGGGTGATGGGGTGTTGGGGGCAGAGGGGCCAAGGAGCATCGCTGTGACTGTGCAGGAGGGACCCCATGACAGCACCCGAGGGGTCGGCATTGCCACTGGTGAGGCCCCACCTTGAGTGCTCTGTCCAGTTCTGAGCCCCTCAGCTCAGGAAGGACACTGAGGTGCTGGACCGGGTCCAGAGAAGAGCAACAGAACTGGGTGAAGCATCTGGAGCACAAGTCTGATGAGGAGCTCTCGAGGGAGCAGGGGGGGTCTGGCCTGGAGAAAGGACACTTAGGGAGGACCTTACTGCTCTGTACAACTCCCTGACAGGAGGCTGTAGCCAGGTGGGTGTCGGGCTCTTCTCCCGGGCAACCAGCGACAGGACAAGGGGATAAGGTCTTAGCTGTGCCAGGGGAGGTTTAGGTTGGGCATTAGAAAGAATTTCTTCACAGAAAGGGTGATTAGACATTGGAACAGGCAGCCCGGGTAGGTGGTGGAGTCACCGTTCCCGCAGGTGTTTCAGGAAAGACCGAACGTGGCACTCAGTGCCCTTGTCTGGTTGACAAAGTGGTGTTGGGCCATCGGTTGGACTGGATGATCTCAGAG